>VWPW01014742.1:411011-446606 GCA_013389825.1 Crypturellus undulatus
AAAAAAAGTGTTATGTTTACCACCACAAGTTAAACCATCTCTTGAGCCATAAAGTCAGCAGCAATACTATCCTATCCATCATTGTCACAGAATAATTTTGTTTCTTGGCTTAGTGTCTTCGAGATCATTTTAAAGCAAACAGAAAAGATATGATTATTTTATCACAAGAAAGAGATCAATTGGTTAATGTTTAATTCTTTTCACAGCTCAAGAAAGAAAATTTATTTAGGTTTACTTGTCCCAAGAAACTGTGAGTTATTTGTTTTCTATTTCCACATTTTTTGTGTGAATAGAAAGGTAGAGAAGAAGGGAGGAAATGATATCTGCTCAGGTTTTAATGTTAGGTGAGGATAAAAGAACATCAGATTTGTTGCTAACCGGATATAAGTTAAGCAGTTAACTCTCAGGTGTGTGATGTTGCAAATGTTGTTCTCTACCCTTTAGTTGGCCTTAATGTCATTAAGCTGAGAATTCACTTGCTTTGGCATATTCTGAAGGGGTAGCGGAGGAGAATTACAAATAAATCAGCCTTTTAGAAAAGATATTTCCAGTATATTTTTACAGACAAATTAAAGCAATTTTAGAGATGTGTTTCCAAAGCTTCCAAGCAGAGGGTAAATCCTCCAAGAAAGTCATGAGAAATATTCCCATACCCTTGTTTTGACACTCCTTACCAAGGATATTTCTAAATGTGATCAAGTAAGAAATTATTCAGATGAGAAAAAGGACACAAAGGACAAAAAAGGACCCATTTGCCATTGCAACAGGGAAAACAGCACTGAAGTATGGAAAGGAGTTAACCAAAGCCAGGAACTGCAGTCTGATCTGCAGCCTGTCAGTGGGTTAATAAAATTATTTAATTTCTTAATAAAAGTCTCAAGCATGGGAAAAGACTGTGAGCTGATAATACATTAGGAAACAGTGGGTAGCAGAATAAGATGTTTTATCTCCATTTTAATTCTTTTAATCTTTTCATGCACACTCATATAAAAACTGTTAACTGAGCTGGGATTTCTGGAATTTAAACCATACATATTTTTTATCAAGCTTTTTAACAGCTTATGTGTCCCAAGAGTTTGGTAAAAACTAGGCAACCCCAAGAAACTTTCTTGTCAGATCATCAAGCCTGAGGCAAGCACATACAACCACCTTAAAAACAAGCAAGCAAGCAAGCAAACAAGCAAACAAATAAATAAATAAATAACAGAAACCCTTTGAAACCTATTCCATTTTCTTCCACATTCATTTTTGACCTAATACAGTTCAGAAGAAAATGTCTTTCTGGAGGGCATATAGCAAAGCGCTTTGGCAATGGAAAAGACCTCTCATGCTCCTTTACTTCTACTTTCCCTTACTGGCAAATAGTTAATATGTTGTTTTGCTAGTTTTCTGTTTATTTCTGGACTCTGAGGTAACATACCGAGTATGCATTCCCTTATTCTGCTTTTTTTTTTCCTGCTGTTTGTAAAATGCCAAATGTGGTAAGTAGCTATTACAGATGTTACTCAAACTGTATTGAGCATTGCTAATGAATAAACTGTTGAGTGACACTGTTCTTGGCATTTATGGTAGACCACACAGAACAGAAGGTATTTTTAATCAACTAATCCAAGTTCCTATATTTATAGAATAACCTTCCTCTAGTCATTTGCTTTATTTTCATTATGTGATAAAAAACAATGATTTTACTCAGGTTTATTTTGCACTGTAATTCTTGAACTTTGTTTAACTCCCACCCTGAACTAGAAAACATTATTTTTTGATAGTTTTCATGTGCCATTTCTCTGTGATATTTTAAATCAATGTAATGCTAGATATAAATGTACTCCTGAGAAGTTTATGAAGTTGTGGATAGTGAACTTAATTTTTGCTACAGATTGAATATCTGTTTTTAGATATACTTTTAATTTGTTTAACATTATATATAAGCTCCCAGTATATTAACAATCAGATGAAACTGCCCACTAACTGGTGCTGTATTCAAAACTGTCAAGAATGCAGTTCTCTTATGAAGTCATAGCTGCAGAAATATTTCTTAGAAATATTTCTCATATTTTCTGTTCCTCAAAAGTTAGGAATGAGGCTGATATTTTCTTTAAAAACTGTTATGGATTTTATTTTAACTTTTTGTCTGGATAATATCTTTTATTTGAGAAAGTTTTTCAAGATTTTACAATTGGAATATGAATGGCAAATGTGTAAGTTAATTTCTATTCTGAAGATCTTCTCTTTTATTACTGTTAAGACTAAAATTTTGTAATCCTAAAAAAAAGACAAGTATGAAATAGGTCTAAATTAATACAGGATTTACTGTGCAAAAAGTTTACTATTAAAAAGTGAAGAAGAGTTTATGTTAAAAGGTGAATTCTTTAGCCATGCTTAGCTGAATGAAAGAGACAAACTATGGTGCACACAAGCATTTAACACACTGTGTCCAAGCAAGAGGAAGATGTTACCACTTTTCAGATGCTAACATAGTCACACATCTGTATTCATGTCCAGAAACTCAGCAAAGTTTTCATTTGGTATAATCCTTTTCAGAGTTTAGAGTAGTAGAGTCTTTTTAATGCTGTTTAAACTAATTCCTCTGACTCAGCAAGCATGTATTTCATTGCTTAAAATTAATAGAGGTTTTCTCTCCACCTTTATGCTCATACCTTCAATACTGCATTAGCAATATTCTACTTCTCTAAATCAATCTTTTTTAGCAACAATTTATATCTTCTAGTCTCAATACCTAATTCCATATCTCAAATAATCAATATTAAGCAATACTCTTAATGCAGGATTCACCTTTTTGAAGGAAGTGTAATAGTAAATGTAAATTTTTATTGTTAACATCTTATAGATACAGAAAAGCAATTGTGAGTTGAGCTATACACTGATTACAGGCTCTTTTGAGGTCTTACATTTTGGCTAACATCATGGCATAAACAGCAACAACAAAAAAGCATTGCTTAAAGCTATGTTCTCTCCAGCAGGGTCATTCCCACTAAACAAACAAACTGTGGTTTTATAAAAACTGCAGCATTCTGTCTCTTGCTGTCTAAAGTCTTTGTCAGCTATCTTGTATTTTCAGGCTCCATGTCTGCATTTCATTCTTTCATGTTTGTCTAGCAGGCATATGCCCATACCCCCACCTCTCTCCCAAGGAGCTAGCTGTGGCTGGCGCGGTGAGCAGTTGTGGTGAGCTTTGGGCATAACTGGTGGAAATAGCTGTGATAAATGGGACTTCTTGTGGATTTTATATAGTCCCGCTTATTACCATCTCTGTTTGCAATAAGACTTTAACCCTTTACATTTTATTAAATGTCCTCTTGATTTTTCAATATTTTGGGGATCTGATAAATCACTGGTGATATATACAAAATATTCTCATTTTAATTGGGAGGTGGACTACAATTGTTCTCATTATTTGTACAGTATGTACAGTAACACAGGAATTTCAGAAGTATATTTCTATATAGAAAAGGAAAAAAAGCTAATGGTGAATCAGAAAAAAAACCTCATAATAATTTGATTTGAGTTTAATATCCTGTGAAAATGTCACGATCTTATTTATTTATATTATTATACCTTGCTTTTTCCGCTTATCCCATAACCAGTACCATTCTATGAAGTTTGTTCAGCAGATCTGGCACTTGTGAGCCTTCCTACTGTTTCCAAAAAAATTAGAAAACTACAGTAGATATAGTTCTTCTTATCAAATTGTCCATCTGTCATTCTTTTCCAGGCCCTGCTAAATACTAGAGCCAGAAGTATCAGGATTAGTATAAACAGTGCATCAGAACTATAGAAATGGTGAAAAATAAAACAAGGTATGTCATTTTAATTCAATTCCCACTAATAACTTACATGCAGGTATGTACATCAGTTACTATTTTATCAGGAAAATAAAAATTGGTCTGGAAAGGATTTGTGGCTATTTAGATAGTGTTTTCCCTGGTATAGAGAACTTTGTGCAGGCATTTCAAAACAAGCTACCTGGTAAATAATAACAGTGAGAACCAAAGGACTGGAGAAACACAGTGGGCTGGATAGGCACCGACTTTAGAGCTTCTTACAGGATGTACTATTTTACATAAATATATAGAGAATGTTTGAAGAGAATGGACTGAATATACTAACTGGAATCATCTTTAGTTCTTTGGGGGAGTCTTGTGCTCAATAAAAAGATTAAACAAAAAAAAGATTAAATGAAAGCTTTCATTTATTTTACTGTTAATACTAGGAAATATGTTACAGATTTGGTGGGGGGGTTATTGTTTTTTCTTCTTTCCTCTTGATTTTATGCTCTTCTAGTTTTTGAATTTCAGAAAGGATCTGTCCTCTGGGGTAGCTGTAATTTTTGTCTTAGTAGAGAACCCTGTTCAAATCTTCCTTCTCCTGTTTTTAGTTCTAAGAAAACTCTTCAAAGTATAACAGGGATCTAGATTTTGCCCTCCAGTCAGATGGTATCGTCATAATTTCTTCAACACACTTGGAACCTGGAAACTCTTTGTTCCTAGTTTCCTGTTTAATAGTAGTTCTTCATCCAAACAAGTGGATATCAAAAATGCCCTTTACACAGAAAATTATTTACAAATGCATATTATTAGTAGAAATAAATTTATAATGTTTCCACTTCTGTTTTTTTGGTGAGCATTAAGGGAGCATAATCAATGATCATTAAATGACATGTCTGGAGAGAAATGACCTGACTGGATTTAAATTTACACTATTGAACCAGCAAAAGTAAATTAACCATTGGCCTGCTAGCCTGCCTGAATTCACTCTTTTGTGTTGACTTGAAATGAGAATGATGGTCGAAAATTATAAAGAAAAGGCAAAATAAAACACAAGTGTAAAATGCTAGGTATTACTTTCAGAATCAGAAAATTTCAGAAAAGCTAATTTCAGAAAGGAAAAAAGAATTTAATTCTGATTACTTTATGTATTTTATTTAAATATAATATTCAAGAGTGTTTCTGTAAAAGCAGTTGTGACTATGTTTACAGTGTTCATTGGTACTAATCCTGACAAGAACCAAAAAAAAAGAGAAAAGAGAGAGAGAGAGAGAGAGAGAAAGATATTTAGCAAGCAGAAAGTGAATAATTCATCTTCATTACGTTCTTGCTCCTTAGGGTACAATTTCAATGCAGTTTACTTGATTCAAAATGTTCAAAAGTTCTGGATTGTTATAGTAAAAAAGATTTTGAATCACAAGATAGAGGATATAAGACTTTTTAAATTAAAGTTGGAGTGGATTTCCAGAAAACTTGGGTATTCAAATGCAGTAGTGGATGGATATTGGCAGGAGAAGATATTAAGAATGCTAAAATTCACAGGAGAAAGCAGTTTGCCATTGTTACAGTAAAGATTCATAAATTTTACTTTGAAGGATTTTTTTAATATGCTCAAGAAATTTCATTTTTCCCAGTTGTTTTTCAATTACTTGTAATTAGCTACAACACCATAAACAAACAAACAAATAAATAAATAAATGTGAATATTGGCTTATACCCATATAGTTATACACAGTGATTTACAGTCATTCACAACATGTGTCCACAATACTGCCCTCCCAAAAAATGAAAATTGCTCTCTGAAAATTGCTGTATTAATGATGTGTTTGGTCATTCAACCACCGCCATACTGCCTCTGAGAGAGTAGTGGCTTCCTCTTGTTTTAAAAGAAGACCTGATAGTAAGTTTTATGAAATGAAGTATTTTTCTCACAAGGGTGTAAAATCTTGACTTAGATAAATATAATTCATGGTTAAATGAAGATGACTAAAGCAACTGATTTGTGACATCTTACTGAATATCCATGGGAATAACTTATTATGAAAAAAGAAACATGTATTTGTTTATAGAAGTTTAAAAACCTGAAATTACTACTAAGCTTGCTAAGGCTCTATATAACAGCCAGATTTGTATCTTTATTGCATAATAACTAAATACCAATATTACAAATAGCAATGTTATGCACTTTATTAATTTAATGGAGGTGTAAATTGATAGCTCTCTAATCTTTATAGCATCTAGCATCTATATTTCTGAATTTGATGGCATCAAAAATGAGTAAAGCAATTTAATGCTATATAGTTAGCCTACTCCAAAAGAAAAAGTGGTTTTTGGTGACCACACAGTCACCTAAGAGAGAGAGAGGCACATGACTGAGTTATTCTGGTACCTGGCAAGAGGTCACATTTTGACTCATTCAGTCATTGTCTACTCGGGAAAGAATATCTTTTTGTTGAGAATATCTCTTTAAATCTTGAAGACGCCCGTCGCTGGCCGTCCCAGCGAAGCGTCCGCGGGCTGCGTAATCTTTTTCCGTCCTCAGCACTGTGGCGCCGGATTCCCTTTCCACCCCCAAGAGGCGAGGCTCCCTCTTGTAGCTCTCGGAGGAGTAGCTGCGAGGGGGCTGCAGCTACTGATGATCTCCTTCCTGATCCTCAGATTCTAGGGTTCCGCGATAGGTGGGTACCCGTAGGGTGTGTACCCGTACGCCGACAGTAACACACTCGATATGAGCTCCGGTCGACGCCAATTTATTCAGGAAGTAACACAAACTTTTATAACTTTAGGAGAGGGAGGAGAAAAGGGAGGGAACAGGGAGGAGCGAGGGCATGATAGGTGCTGTGCTAATGTGGTGGTCTCTCTGGACTGGGCAAACCCCGTTGGTGGGCGGACAGTCCTCCAGGGCAGACTGCTCCTGGGCCCCACCACCGGGATTCTAGCAGCTTCTAGAAAGACCTAGGCACTGCTCAGTCAGGGGCCACCGGGACCCCCCCTGTACAAGCTCCCGGTGCGCATGCCCCATTACAGGGTAGCTCTACTCCCTGTTTATGACTCTCAACAAAATCTAAATTGATCTTTTAAATAATAAATTTACAGATCCTTTTCTCAGTTGCAACTGAGTGAATTGAGGTTGCGTATAGGGAACTGAAGGAGGAGTTTGATCCTTCAGCTTAATTTTCCCAAGTCAGCAATTTCAATTTGTCTATATTTCTATAGCTGAAAAAACAAATAAAGGTAACACTAACTCACTTCTTTGCCAGTCTTGTTTACCACTTGTGAACAATCCATTCATTTATGGTTAGCAAATATGCTGACTGTCAGTGTTCACTGCTGCTATGTGGTATCTGTTAAAGATGCTGAACTCCTGCTGAGTGGATGCAATCTGTGACCCAATTTTACACTCATTAGTACATAATTATTATGCAGAACTCTTACTCTACCATGATATATTTGCTAGATGCCTGATTTGGAAAAAAAAATAAAGTTTGAATATATATATTGTTTATTTGCAAATACTTTTTCTTCTTTTTTTCTAATAACATCAGACATACGTCGATAAAAGAAAAAGAAGCAACCTAGTGAGTTCAAACAAGGACTCTTCTCACAGTAAAACTTATAGGAAGTATTTAGTTAAAGTTACACAGAAAACTTTGTATCTCTAATTCCTAGGTATGAACAATTAATACAGTAATGGTATGACTGTAGAAGTGGTATCATTATGCAAACTGTTCCAGGTTGAATTTATCTGAAACTTTTTTAAGAACAAGAGTTGTTGACCTGGTTCCCCAATACTCCACAGACTCTTTTCTAAAGCTTAGTTCCTATATTACCTTTTGAAGATGCTACAGTGTAGGTGAGTATTTCGGACTACCAAGAGCCTAATTAGGAAGAATAATGTCTCTGGGGACAACAAAACTATCTTCATATTCAATCATCCCATCCGAATTTGTACATGGTGGGGTGATGAATCTTAAAAATACCAATTTAGTAGGTCTCTAATCAGAGATACTTCATCAGATGACAAAAGAAAAACCTCAGTAGGTGTAGCACTTCAAAATCTGGGACAATTTACATGTAATTTCAGGAATCAGCAGGGAGACACAGCTGGATAAAAATAAAAAGCTTTCTGTAATTGAAAATTGCCTTGCAGCTTGTTTGTGATTAAAATGAAGTTCAGTTCCTTGAAATCTTGTTTAGCAATTAAATCTGTTTTACTTAGGCAATGAAATATTGTCTATTGTCCTTGAAAGATAAAACCAGTACAGGGCATGCTTTAGCATTTCATGCTAATTGAACATGTGCACACTCTAAAATATGGCAAAATCCACATTGAGACACTAGAAAGCTTTCATTCTTGTTTAGTTAGGAAATGTTCTCACTTGCTAGAAGAGGTAGTGGTCATTTTCCTGGCTTGTAAGGAAGCCTGGGGAGAGCCTAATGTGTTTTGCACAAGGAAATGTTTTCTCCTCTTTGCTTCTAAATGGAGCAATTCTCTTCCAAAGTCAATGTTTTAACTTTATGAAAAAAATGAGAGACTGAAATTTATAATTAACCTGTAACAGAGTTCCTGTTTGGTTTTTAACGTTTGTATCTCTTTGTTTCATCTGTAGAATAGATTAAGTGAGGGAGCTGAATTTTGTACAACAGAACAATCATTAGATACTTTAAGTATTGATTGAATGGACCAGAGATTTTAGTATTTGTGTTTAACAAATTAACTTTTCTTGAAATGTTTTATTAGTATTTGAATAAGAAGTAATAGCAAGGAGCAATTGCAAATAAAGAGCTTAAAATTCTTAAAAACTTTTTTATTGTAATGTTTCTCTTTTCTTTTTTTGGATGTCCAAATGTTATAAGTTTTCATCTCTCATCAGGTTTACCTATGAGAGATAAAACTAACAAAGTAGGTACGAATAAAATTAAAAAAAAAAGGCAAAAAAATCTTGAATATGGAAGGCAAGTTTTTGTTGCATTAAAAAGGGGAAATTTACATTACTTTTCGTCCTCAGCAGGATTAAAATCACATTTGCTAGGCATACTGTATTATCAGACATACACATATTCATATTCATACCCTAATACCTACTTGAGTCTTTCCCTCCTCTGCATTTCTTCTGTACCTGCTTCCGTAATTATGACTTATAGAATAATTGTGTATTCTCAATACAATATCCACTCAGAAGACAGAAATAAGATGGAAACAAGTTAAAATGAATATTTTGATTTGTAACTGAATTAGCCACTATAGAGATTTCCTTATAAATCTTTTGTCTGGTTGTGTTTCTACAATATATTCGCCCTGCAGTCCCAGGTAATTAATATGCTATTCTAATAATTACAGACAGGTGAATCAAAAGAGACTAGGTTGTAGAGCAGGGTTCATTGACAAAGAGCAGATAACTTGCAATACTAGGATTGCTGTTCCTGTACCAACTGATCTAGTGAAAATGTCCTGATATAACATAGCAGGGTGTTTGTAGCTTAAAATTAGCTACTTTTAAATCCTAAAGCTCCTTAAATTAGAAACAAAAAAATATCAAATTCTGTGTGGAAGACAAATTCAAAGCAGCATGACTGTAATTTAATCCAAAAGGTAATGAAAAGCACACGTCTCAAGAGAAAAACAAGGAATAAAGACTAAACTAGAAAACAGAAAAATACTAAGCCCAGGAAAAAAAAAAAAAGGCAGATGAAAAGAAGAGGGGTGGATTTAGGAAGAAAATATGGATGGAAAAGGAAGATAGGAAAAAGACGAATAGCTAATAGACAGAATCATGATTTCCAGATTCAGAATGTGATTGTCTTTTCAACTTTAAATCTAAATTTAAACTATTTTATTTAGTTCTTTGCTGGAAAATGTAATTGCCGTAACTTTCATTAATATGCCACCAGGTTAATTATACATTTCTCTGAGTATGCTGAGTTCCAAGGTGCCCTATAGTATGATTAGGTTTTATACTCTGTCACAAACAATTGCCACAATATATTTCTAGAAAGATTTTTGAATACAAGCAAACAAACAACGGGAGAGAACAGGGTTATGATAATAATTATGCAAGTTTAAATAATTACTGTAAGGAATTAATGAACCTGCCAATGAGTCTCATACTGATAGTCTCATATTTGATAGTGAGTAAAACTAATCATAATGATAAATGATCCTAGGGAATGCATTCTCAGTTGTTTTCAGTAGCTACTGAGCAAAGATGAGAATAGTAACTGTTATATTCGAATGATTGCTTTGGCCTTATTAAAGATATTATGAGTTTTGTCTCTGTTTCCAGTGAGTTTTAGGGCTTTCTCAGGCATTCAGTGCTGGTTTTGAGCTAAACATAATGCCATGGGCCTTTGAAAAGCTATCTGAAACCAGAAAAGCTGGTGGAAAAAGTCTAAGATATTGATTTTAAATCTTAATTCAGTTTTTGTTTCTTTGCAAATGAAATAAATATTTCTCTTTAAAATTTAGAAACATTTGATGTGTATTTCTCCTTCATTTCCTGATTCTTAAAGAATTTCTAAAGAATTCTTAAAAATATACTGTAGTCAATAGGGTTTTTGTGGCTCCACTAACCTAAGTAGATTGTTGTGATGTTAATATTTTCAGACTAGCTTATGTTAATTTTTCCCAGTTGAAAATTAAAGATTCCAGCACACTGAGATCATCCAGGGGATTGACATCAGTGTGTATATACTTTAAAAATATTGGGAACATGTTAGGCCAGATTCTTTTAAAAGTTTTCTGGGAAATAGTCACTATCCAGATAGTAAAAAAAGAGATAGGCATAGATCCTTTTGCACAGCCCGCATAACAAGTGAAGCCATGTCATCTGTCTTAATGCCTCAGTCTTCATGTACATGCACCTATTGAATTTTCCCAAGAGGGCATGTCTATAGTGCTCACTCAGCTCTAGGGAATTTCGTGACAAAAAGGAATTCATCTTCACCTGTCTTCATCTTGTAAATAGCAGAACTTTCTTCTTATTTTGTTGGTAAATCATGGCACCAACTCCATATTAACTTTCTGTTAAGAAGTTTTTCAGTGATACTGCATTACCAATACACGCAGAATTATTTGGGCAACTGAAAAATTTGCCAACAGGTGTTAAGTTGATCCTAGAAAAGTATGATTTTGGCTCTTCTACTAAAAGAGATTTAATCTATACTTCTGGAAAGGGATGATAAAGAACAGCTGCAAAGATAAGAGAACTTGACTAAGGCAGCATCCTATTCCACTTGGTGTAAAGTACAGACCAATTAGGATCAAATAACTCATTGTGTAGACAGACTGAGATGAGGATTCCTGATACTCCATGATCCAATGCATGAGTGGAGTTTGGTGAATGAAGAGCATGATGTTTTAAGAGGCTGTTGTCTTTGAAATCTTCTTGCTGAAGGATGAATCAGAAACAAGGATCAGCATTTATCCTTAAGTTAAAATATTGATGCTAAGATAATCAACAGAGATCCTTTTTTTTTATGGAGATATTTTGAATATCATTATATAAACACAGAAAGCAGCAGACAACTTCTTATGAATTCCTTTTTTGTGGAATGTTATTCCAAAACAAATTTAGTAGCTGTAGCAATATTGGCTGAGAATGAGAATGAGGAAGAAAGAGAGGCAGAATAAAAAAGCTCTAACTATAATTCTTAAAATTAGTATTCAAAATATATTAATCTTCTGAAATCCCCATACAAAAGAGAGGTGGTATTGCTGTGAAAAATTAAGATTTATGAAAACAGAAGTCTTTTTTAAATGATGCAGGTGCAAAATGTATTTCCTGATACAGTTTGCTTTACTCTAGAGAGGGCTGATTTGGTGTTCTAGTATGTAAGTTTGGTGAGCTATTGAGCTTTTCAGAAGAAATACTGCTAATTATGTCTCACAGCATGAAATTTCTACTGAACTTCTGAAAAAAAAGGCAATTCTCTGAAAGAACATAGTAAACAACTTTGTGTGTGTGTGTACATCACTAGCAGAATTTAAATGAGATGTTTGAGCCTATTGAAGTTTGCATCCTAAGCTTGCAAATGTAACAAAAAAGTAGTAGGAAATCGTTGAAAACTTTGAATTCAATGGACAGGACAATCAGTACCAATCATGCAGCCAAAGTCAGATGGCATCCAGCAGGAGTACGGTAGTGGGGAAGTGAGGATAGGATATGATTACAGAGGGTCCTCTTTCACTCCTCCTGGGAAACCTGAAGGCTCAATTACACCTTGTACATCAATGTACAAGAATAAGCAGAACGAACTGGAGATCTGTGTGCAGTCCCAGCATCATGACCTGATTGGAATCACAGAGATGTGGTGGGACAGCTCACATGACTGGAGTGCTGCCATGGAAAGCTGTGTGCTCTTTAGGAAGGACAGGCTGGAAAGGCAAGGTGGTGGATTTGCTCTTTATGTGAGAGAGCGACTGGAATGCACAGAGCTCAACCCAGGAGTGGATGATGAGTGAGTTGAGAGCTTGTGGGTAAGGGTTAAAGGGCAGGCTAATGTGGGCCCTGTCTGCTACAGGCCACCTGACCAGGATGAGGAAGTTAATGAGGCCTGATGAGGTCAGCTGGATATTGCCTCACGGGTACAGACCCTGGTTCTCATGGGGGACTTCAATTTCCCCAACATCAACTGGAAGGACAACACAGCCAGGCAGAAACAGTTCTGAAGTGCAGTGCATTGATGATAACTTTTTGATGCAGGTTGTGGAGGAGCCAATGAGGAGAGGTGAGTTACTGGACCTCATACTAACAGATAGAGAGAGACTTGTTGGAGATGTGAAGGTGGGGGTAGCCTTGCCTGCAGTGACTATGAGTTGATGGAGTTCAGGATCCGAGGAGGCAGGGCTGAAAGTAGCCTTGCAACCATGGACTTCAGGAGGTCCAACTTTAGCCTCTTCAGAGACCTCCTTGGAAGAATCCCATGGGCTAGACCTCTGGAAGGTAGGGGGGCCCAAGAGAGCTGGCTAGTTTTCAAGCAGCACTCCCTCCATGCCCAGCAACAGTGCATCCCTGTGTGTAAGAAGTCAGGCAGAGGGGGAAGGAGACCTGCATGGATAAGCAAGGAGTTTGTGGCAATGCTCAAGCAGAAAAAGGTATTATACAGAATGTGGAAAAAAGGACAAGCCCTCTGGGAGAAATACAGAAACCTTGTCTGGGAATGCAGAGATGGCCTGTTGGCTAAGGCCTGTTTGGAACGCAGTCTGTCAAGGGTTATTAAAAATAACAGGAAAAACTTTTTCAAATATATTAACAGTAAAAGGAAGATCAGGGAAAACGTGGATCTGGGGATGAACGGGGTAGGTGCCCTGGTTACAAAAAACACGGAAAAAGCAGAGTTGCTGAATGCCTTCTTTGCTTCGGTGTTTATCAAGAGCAGCCCTTTAGAGTCCTAGGCCCTAGGGACAAGAGAAGAAACCTGGAGAAAGGAAGATTTGGCAGAAGAAGATTGGGTCAGAGAGCACCTAAGGCAAGTCAATACCCACAGATTCATGAGCCCTGATGGGATGCACCCAGAGTTCTGTGTGAGCTGGCGGACGTTGTAGCTAAGCCACTCTCCATCATTTTTGAAAGATCCTGGAGAACGGGGGAGGTGCCGGAGGACTGGAAGAAGGCCAGTGTCACACCAGTCTTCAAAAAAAGGAAAGGAGGACCCAGGCAACTACAAGCCAGTGAGCCTCAGCTCCATCCTTGGAAACGTGATGGAACGACTCATACTGGCTGTTGTCTCCAGCATGTGGAGGACAAGAAGGTCAGGAGTAGTCAGCATGGGTTCACTAAGGGGAAATCATGCTTGACTAACCTGATAGCCTTCTATGATGGGATGACCAGCTGGATAAATGAGGGGAGAGCGGTGGATGTCATCTATCTTGACTTCACCAAGGCTTTTGACACTGTCCCTCACAACATCCTCCTGGGCAAGCTCCGAAGGTGTGGGATGGATGAGTGGACAGTGAGGTGGATTAGGAATTGGCTGGATGGCAGAGCTCAGAGGGTGGTGATCAGTGGCACAGCGTTTAGCTGGAGGCCTGTGATTAGCATTGTCCCCCAGGGGTCAGTCTTCGGTCCAGTCCTGTTCAATTTATTCATCAATGATCTGGATGAAGAGATGGAGTGCTGCCTCGGCAAGTTTGCAGATGATACAAAGCTGGGTGGAGTAGATGATACCCCAGAGGCCTGCGCTGTCATCCAGAGGGACCTGGACAGGCTGGACAACTGGGCATTGAGAAATCTTATGGAATTCACCAAAGACAAGTGCATGGTCCTGCACCTGGGGAGAAATAACCCCAGACACCAGTACAGGCTGAGGACCGACCTTCTGGAGAGCAGCTCTGCAGAGAGGGACCTGGACATCATGGTGGATGACAGGTTGACCATGAGGCAGCTCCATTGCACCATTGTGCCCTCCTGGCCAAGAAGGTCAATGGGATCCTGGGATGCATTAAGAGCAACGTCTCTAGCAGGTCAAGGGAGCCCTCTCTCTACTCAGCCCTGGTGAGGCCACATCTGGAGTGTCCAGTTTTAGGCCCCCCAGTACAAGAGGGATGTGGAGCTGCTGGAGAGAGTCCAGCGCAGGGCCACAAGGATGATCAGGGGCCTGGAACATCTGCCCTATGAGGAGAGGCTGAGGGAGCTGTGCCTGTTCAGCCTGGAGAAGAGAAGGCTGAGAGGGGACCTGATCAGTGTCTATAAGTACCTCAAAGGAGGCAGTGAGGAGGATGGTGCTGGCCTCTTTTCAGTGGTGGCCACTGATAGAACTAAAGGAAATGGCCACAAACTGAAGCATAAAAAGTTCCATGGGAACTTAAGGAAAAATTTGCTGACAGTGAGGGTGACAGAGCACTGGCACAGGCTGCCCAGAGAGATTGTGGAGTCTCCTTCTCAGGAGATCTGCAAAACCCACTTGGATGAAGTCCTGTGCCACATGCTCTAGGTGGCCCTGCGTGTGCAGAGGGGTTGGACTAGATGATCTCTAGAGGTCCCTTCTAACCTTAGGCATTCTGTGATTCTATGCATAAGCATGTCCACAAGCATTTTATTTTCCATTAAACCTTGCCTTCTCCATGAAATCTTTGAGAAGTAAAACCTTGGCTAGCATACTTTTTATCTGGTAGGTCTATGGATAATACTTTTTCTTTTTTTTACACTTTTTTCTAACTGTAATTTACACAGTCAAAAGTATATCTCTACTTTATATCTTAAAACCTGTTTTTTTAATGCATTTTATTTGGGGAAAAGATACACTGACCTTATCCAAATGTAACTAAAGTCAGTTAAATTTTTCTAAACTTTGATCTCATGACATTGCAACATTTTTTACCAATTTTTGAAATGTATGTTCTAGAAGTGTGTAATTATCAGAGAAAATAGGCTGCAGGATCTATTCTGAGATATTTCATGACACTGAGCCTGAAGTCAGTCCATAGTAGTAGTAGTCCATTTTAGTAGTTCCAGTGTATGTAAGTAAGGAGAGTGTAGGAAATAATAGAACACTATGTCTTTCTTATGCTGTTGATATTCATTAGATATTTTCAACTCAGCAATATACTTTTTGGTAACTTTTGACTATTATACAAAGATTTACTCTGCGATTAGAATACTAGATGGGAATGAACAGAGTTAGAGTTCCTTGAAAATCTTAGCAATAGTTCAGTCAACTGTAAGTTATGCTATTAATCCTTGAATTTCTTTAATATCAATAACATCAAAGTGTCAGAGATGTACAGCAAGGCTGAATGTTAATTTGCATTTGCATTGGATATACTTACAATCATATAATTGTAAGTCTCACTGGAATTTTCCTTTCCTATGAGTAGTATCTCAAACTGACACTTCAGAATAAAACAGACTCAGGCAATTATCAAAATTAAAGGAAATTACTATTGGATTGTTCATGTACTGCAAGGAATCAGTGAGTGAAAAGATATAACTGCTTGTCACATCTGTGCTGATTTCAGTTGTTGAACTGAAATTATCAAAAGCAAAGGTAATTACTTAAATTTATAAATATTGGTGGCGTTTTCAAAATAATGTATGATTTTACAAGGAATTCAGCTATATTTTTTTGCATGCATACAGTATAACTGCATATATGTTGTAGCTTTGTATAGTTATTCATCAGCATATTGAACAAAAATCCCAAAAGATTCTTATAATTTACTGCTAAGTTATATATTGTATGACATTTTAGCTACCTTTTAGTTTTCGCTCTCTTACTTGACATTCACAAAGAAAATACTATTTCTATCTCATTATCTTTGAGAGACAAACAGGTTGTTATCATGAGTTTTAAATAAGGTTTGGTTAGAGGGGAATTGTTGGATATTTATAATACTTCATATGAAGTAATCTCAAAAATATTTAATTACCAAATAAAACAGATATTGTTATTCAGTTGTAATGATTACCAGTAAATGTATTACAAAATGTAGTTTTATATAACTAATTAAAATAGCCGTGTCCTTAAAAAATAAACCACATGTTTCTGCTCAGCTTTAGTCTGGGTGCAAAAGTGATTGATTTTTTTGTCAAAACAGATGCTAATATGTTTAGCTATCCGCTCTTCTGTAAGTCCTTTACAGTTCATTCAAACTGATAACTGTGTGAATGATTACACTGAATGGAGTCTAATGAAGACTAATCCTATTAGAAGTTTATCAAATATTCATAATTTTACTTAATCATTACTAACGGACACATGAATTAAAGAAAGGAATTTTCTTTATGAGATAGAAAACCAAATTATGTTCATGCTATCGCAATTAAATACAGGGTGTGAAATATAGGTACAACTGTAAGTACTACTGATATTAATTTATATTAATATGGTGCTGCTGTTTTTCAATAAGCATATCAAATAAACAGAACAATGGGATACTGTATAAGTGTGGGCATGTGTGTGTATGACTATACCTATACATATTTGCATGCATATATAAATGCATATAT
Organism: Crypturellus undulatus; assembly: GCA_013389825.1. Taxonomy (NCBI): domain Eukaryota; kingdom Metazoa; phylum Chordata; class Aves; order Tinamiformes; family Tinamidae; genus Crypturellus; species Crypturellus undulatus. Next base: position 427,744 of record VWPW01014742.1, read on the forward strand.
ATTATATATATAAAATATATATTATATATATAAATATATAAAAATATATAATATATATATAAAAATATAAATATAAAAATATACACGCATTCATATATAAATACATATGTATGAACATAATATACATAAGCTCACAGGGTATGACTGCAGACACTCTCTAGAGTTTTAATTGTTTATGGTGAGAACTGTAGTTTATGGTGAGAAGTGTAGTTATTTCTCTGTATACCAAACCAAAAGAATGTAGAAACATAGAAAGAAATATCTAATATGGTATGACCTTAGTTTAACAAAATTGTTGAAAAATTCAGTTCATATTTTAGTTGCTGTTCATGTATGTCATATAAAGCCCGTCTGGAAGATTAAAGACTCAAAATTAATAGAGCACTTGTTTACTTTTTTGCTGAACAGAACTGTATATTCTGTAGAAGGAACTTTTCCCATTATAAAAGTTTTTTGTTGTTGTTGTTTTTTTTTTAGAAGGGAGATATGAGCATCTATAAATCCCACTGAAATCAATAGTAGCTGGAGAGATGTTGCACCACAAGGATAGGATAAATTTTGCCTTCTACTAGTATTTCCTTTAATTCAACACAGAAGCAAAAAAGAAGTCTGGTTTTGGATTATGTTTATGTTATAGGATCCAAAAGTTTAGTCAAGAAACTGGATGCTGAACCAGCTGAAGGCTGATCCCAGATGAATGTATCCATCTCAGGGAAACATATCCTAAGTCTCTGTATTTAATGTGTGTGGGGAAAGTCTCTGTGCAGGAGTTCCCCTGCTAAACACAAGGCAGGCTCTAAGTTTTAAATGACATGACATCAGGAGACTAAAGATACGTATAGATAAGCATAAAAGGAAGTACTTGACAGTTAATTAAAACACTAAATAGAACTCTTCTGTATCTAAAGAAAATATATATAAATTATAAAACACCACTTAAACTGAAAATGGGAAATATATTTTTATCATATCAAGAAAATATAATTATAAAAATCTATAAGAAGTTAATGTAAATATTTGAGCACTGCTTTTATTATGCACTAGTATAGTTCATTATCATGGAATATGGAGAGAAACTTCATTAGAATGATTTTATACTGTAGAGGTCTCCACTCTTTCTTTTTTTTCTAACTCCAAGTCCTCTTTGAATTGAGAACCCTAGAATAATATAAATACAGGTACAAATACAGAACAATTTGGGTTTTTCTGTTATATTACATTGTAATATTAAACAGTTAAAAGATATTTCTTAAAATTGTAGTTAGATTTCATTATTAATGTATCTTATCACACTCTGCAAATACTATACCAAAGATTAGATAAACTGACATATGTTAACAAGATATTACATGGCTTTACAAGGTTTAGAAACCACCACCAAACAGATATTTTTGTTTTACAAACTACTACAAATGCTGTGGTAATAACAACAATGACAAACCATTTGTCATTTTCAATGGTTCTTTTACACCATATGAAGACCTCTGCAATTCTTCAAATTGATTAAAAGCTGTCATTTGCAACACTGATAAAATTCATATGTATGAAAATCATTCCTATTCAGTTCATTCACTCTTTGTCTCTTGGGATTATATTTTCCTAAAGGCAATATGAAATTAAGTTGTATTTTATCCTGTACATTTTCTTAGAGCAATCCATATCTTTCCCTATTTAGATAAAGCTTAAGATACAACCTTTTACAGGATTTTTTAGCTTTAGATTGCTGTACTTGTAATTTCTCTTCTCTTTAATACTTTCTCACATTACTGTAGAAAAAGATGTAGAGTCTGTACAATCACACAGTCCCCTTCTCCTCCCCAGTAAACCATTAAAAATAAGAATGCTAAAAAGTGGTGTTTTATATTCAAATGAGGTGACTGGAGAAGTGAAGTATCTTTTAGCTTGAAGTATTATATATTAAAAAACATCTATAAAAGTAGTCAAGGATTGATTACAACTTTATTACCTCATTTTAATTTAATTATTTTTATCTATATTTGGATTTAAATCCTCCCATTCTTCTAGTGACTTAACCTTGTTTTAGGGCATAGAGCTAAAAAAAATAAATAGCTTTCTGTAAAGCTGGTGCCGCTGCTGACAATGACTTTGATGGGTTGTAGCACTTTGCAGGACTGAAATCTGCTACCTTTCATCTGCAAAGCCACGTTTCTGTCCATAAGGCATCAAGCTTCCTGAGGAAAAGAAAAAAAAAAAAATAGTTTGGTTCTATGTGTCTGTGCAATGATACTCACCAATATGTATATTTCCACATTATTTTATGTACATTATATATGTGTGTGTGTGTATGTACTTATACATACATTTAACATGGACCATGGCTCAAGAGGTTGAGGACTAATGCATACACGTATATTAGGTTGGTGTCTATGAACAGTGCAGAAATAAAAGAATGGAAAGCCTTTGCTGTATAAAAATATTTTTGTTGAATACACATTATCATCCGTCTCCATACGAGGAAGAACTTCTTTACTGTGAGGGTGACAGAGCCCTGGCACGGGCTGCCCAGAGCAGCTGTGGAGTCTCCTTCTCTGGAGATCTTCCAAACCCGCCTGGATGCCACCCTGTGCCAATGGCTCTGGGTGTCCCTGCTGGAGCAGGAGGTTGGACTAGATGATCTCTAGAGGTCCCTTCCAACCTCAAGCATTCTGTGATTCTGTGATTATAGGCACTTGGTGGGGGTAAATTTGGGTTTTAAATAAATTAGAGACACCAATATGTTATGCTGGCACCTAGAGCAGGATAAATTTGCATTTTTATTTATTGTATTATTTATGTATTGCATATTTATTTATTATCCCACTTATCCCAACAGGGAAGCCCAGTCGCTCTACCCTAAGGGGTCCAGGGCGGTGAGCCGCGCGCGCGGTGCCCGATGGAGGCGGGGCGGCCGGTGGATTCCCCCAGCCAGCGGAGCCCGCCCTGAGAGCTGCACGCATGGCGTCCGCCGATGGAGGGGAGTCAAAATCAAATTCCTTGGGATGGGATAAGAGTGGGATGGGGTTTTTAATTTTACTAATTCTCTATATTAGGGTAGGTGTTCTTATTTATTGTTAGGATTTAACATCTATTTTCCCCATGACCTAACACGCCGCGTTTTTCATTATGGAGAGTAGAGCGGCAGGGGAGTTGTTCACTGTGCGAGACCCGCATTTAGAGGGATCAGCCCTGCTGGTATTTGATTGGAAGTGCGGGTCAGTTCCCTAGCCAGGAGGGGATACCTGCTACCCCTGAGTGGCAGGCAATGACTGCAGGGTAGCTAGGCAGGCAGGGGCTGGGAGGAGAGGCTGTGGGCGTGCCGGGTACTAACTCTCTTCTGAGTTAAGAGCAGGTGCGGGAGCCGACAGTAGTGGCGGTCCAGAGGCACCGGGACTGGGAGATCGGGCGTCCGGGGCTTTCACGGATCCTCGAGCCCGTCTCCCCGGCAGTGGGGTTGCAGGCATCGGCAGGCAGCACAAAGAGGGCAGCAGTTGCTGCCGGAGCGACCTGCCAGCCTGCAACCCCACGTCTCGGTCCGTGGAGCTACCATCTTCCGCGGAGCCGGGACATGCCACCATCTTGCGCCGAGCGAGCTCCATCTAGCTCGGCGCCCCCGGAGCTTCTGGAAACGCCGCCATCTTGTCAGCGCTCCCCACTGCTCTTCTGCCCGGCACTGCCCCCGGAGGGACCGCCCACGTCATCGGCGCTGCCTGCGACCATGACATTGTCGCGGGACCTCCCTCCGCGTTGCCGTCCATCGCCGCCTCCCTGGAGTCACCGTCCCGAAGAGATTGCCCAGGGCACTGACTCCGCCCGCGACCGGAACGTCATCACGGGACCGCTGCCTTGCGTCACCGCCCATCGCCGCTGCGCCGCCCCCGCCACTGTGTGGCGGTGTTGGGGGGGGGCAAGGCCTCCAGGGCCAAGGGAACTGGGCGGGTCTGCGGTTCCTCAATCAACTCCCACTACTGTGTAGTGGACAAGGGAGTTATATAAGATCTGTTGAAGGTTGGGGAACCAGCGGATAAATGATGGAAGTTATCTGGAAGGGGTAATGATAATAATTATAGGTCGTAGGCAGTGATGTCCACCCTGATCGGGGGGGACCAATCCCTCGCATGGGCCCTGGAGGGACCCTAGGTCTCTCCAGTGTCATAGAATCATAGAATGCCTAAGGTTGGAAGGGACCTCTAGAGGTCATCTAGTCCAACCCCCCTGCACACGCAGGGCCAGCTAGAGCACGTGGCACAGGGCTGCATCCAAGCGGGTCTTGAAGATCTGCAGAGAAGGAGACTCCACAACCTCTCTAGGCAGCCTGTTCCAGTGCTCTGTCATCCTCACCATCAAGAAGTTCTTCCTTAAGTTCCCGTGGAACTTTTTATGCTTCAATTTATGGCCATTTCCTCTGGTTCTGTCAGTGACCACCAGTGAAAAGAGGCCAGCCCCATCCTCCTCGTTGCCTCCCTTGAGGCACTTATAGACACAGATCAGGTCCCCTCTCAGCCTTCTCTTCTCCAGGCTGAACAGATCCAGCTCCCTCAGCCTCTCCTCATAGGGCAGATGTTCCAGGCCCCTGATCATCCTAGTCACCCTGCGCTGGACTCTCTCCAGCAGCTCCACATCCCTCTTGTACCACAGTACAGAGAACTGGACACAGTACTCCAGATGTGGCCTTACCAGGGCTGAGTAGAGGGGTAAGATCACCTTCCTCGAGGAAGTGACATATGACAGACATATGACAGGTCGCATATGACAGACATTGGTGGTCTGGTGTGGACAGCCTACCGATCCATGGGACTCACCATTACGGGTACTTGTAGAGGCCAAGTCCCATGAGACATTTAAACTGGACTGACGCAGTAAGCAAGGAGGGTCAGGGCCTTATGATTAGTCCATCAGGTAGCCAATGAAGGCTCTGATCGCAGACACCAGCTTGCACGCCCTAACGACTGGAAAGGTCTGCTAATGAGTGGAAGACGTGCGGCCCCTCTTTGCAATAACTGACCAGCCAGGTCAGTGGTTCCAACTAGCGTTAGATGGGAACTACTACTCATGTGGGATCTTGATGGTATACATCATTGATTTAAGTTTAATTTCTTTTAGGGTTACTGACTTTTCGGTTGAATAGTAGCAGAGTGCTCTTACCCCGAGGGGCAACAGAAAGGGCAGTGGGGCTGGGGGAATGCTCCGGGCTGCAGGAGCGGCTAGGGTAGTAGCCGAGCTCGTTGGGGACTTGGGGTAAGGGCTCTGGAATACTGCCTTAGTTGTGTTTATTTAGGTTTTCCTTACCGAGGAGGTCCCACATGAGTTAGCTTTGTTCCGGAAGGAGATTGTCTTGAATTGTAACTTTTGTCATCTCAAGACAATGGGACGTGAAAAGTCCCCAGATTACGGACTAAATTTAGTGTCAGTCTTCATGGGACATGTAAAAGGGACGGTCTCGTGTCATCTAGTGTGAGATGCCACAGTGCTGCAAAAATCCCGAACTGTGGCGTTTCACATAGAAATGCTTGAAATAGCAGAATAGACAAGGAAGAGGCCGATTCTAGAGAAGATCTGGGAGTAGATCTCCCTAGCCTAACTAGCTCTAACAAAATCTGAGTGAGGCTCAACGCTAATTGCAGAGGCCTATGGTTAGGGCTACTTTAACAATAATGATAAAGGCGGGTTGCGACTAGCGATACATGGAAAGGTATTGGGGAAACATTATCAAGTACTGTGGGATGATTACACCTTCAGTCATTGGCTCATTTAAAGGGCATTGGGGAACTGATACCAGTTTTCTCTTACCATTTGTGGGTTAATTTGGATGGGGGAGAAAAGATATCGATGAGTTAATTAATTTTCCGTTATGGTATTTTCTCCCGAAGTTAGAAGCATATGTTAAAATGACAGATTAGAATATGCATGGGGCATTTAGGAACATTTATAGTTTACTAATGGGGTAATGACCGAAAGTGCAGTAGTTATGCTGTAGTTATTGAAGTTTCCCATGGTATTCCCAGAAAAGACCTTTTGGGACCTTTCTAAGATATCAGTGCTAGTAATTGTCCCAATAAACAACTGCAAGGGGACAGGAGTAGCTTGACGGGGCTTTATAGGGCCACCCTGCCGTGAGCCTTAGTATTTGAACTTGGCCCAGCAGGTATAACTGCTCCTGGGAGAGGAACTAGAACAAGGCAGCCTGCTGGGGACAGACTCACGGAGGTCGCAGGCAGCGGGATGCACCCACGTGCTAAAGGCCAAGGAGGGAAGTGGAACCGCCCCTGGACTAGCTCTGCTGAAACATGGAATTGTCATTGGCAAAATTGACCTTACCAGGCGTGTTATATTTGTCTTTGTTAGTATGAGGATTTCGTATGGCATATTTGCATTAATTACAGCTTTGTTAATTGAAATGTATCCATATTTGAATATGCATTCGGGTTGCGTATCGAGTTGGCTTCCTATACGGAGTACTCAGAAAAGATCGCGCGAGGGAACGCTGCCAAGATACCGCCCGTTAGTGGATTTTACGAGTTTTGCTTTTATAGTATGTGTTCGCATTATGCTTCTTTATATGTAACGATCTATTAAATTCCTTGTGTAGTCATATGTGCCTGGGTAAGGATCAAGATGGTGCCATCAACCGCTAATGTTGCCTTTAAAGGTGGACCCATATAACTTTCAAGGGGCATACACTCAAGAAAAGACTTAATGGGGTTATGAAGGACTTAGTACCGGAACCTTGTCACCAGATTGACATGGCTAGGACCTAGGAATTCCTATGAGGCGATTGACCTCCTCAGGCTTGTTATGTTTTTGATTTATTTTTATTGGTCATAGTGTATTTATGTTAATAATAGATCTTATTATTTGGAATGCATTTGTTAATGTGCTTTCAGGCTGTATCCTGCTTTGGCTTCCCTGTTAGGAGCACTCCCAAGAAAAGAACATTGATCAGGGAATGCCACCGAGCTGCAGCCTGATGGCAAAACTCGTAGTTTCAACCTTTGTTATGTAGGCAAGTATGGTACATGCTAACATTGCACCTTCTCTGTAGTCACCAAGAGGACGTGCAATGAAGCTGTGTCCTTTGCTGGAATTTCTGTGTGTGAAGATTAAGTGTGTCTTTGGTTAAGAATTGTAATATGTTTTGTTGGATTCCTGTACGCCTGGGTAGAGGTCAAGTTGGTACTGTTATCAGTTAAGTTTCTATTGCGAAAGTAGTGTGAGCCTTCTGTTTCAAGAAAGTATTATGTTGCAATTAAGTGAGTTTCCCGATGGAGCCATGGCTTCATCGAGAGTAACCTGTCACTTTTGTAAGGTTAAGTTGTAACCATTACGCATTAGTGTGCCTCCTGAGTGAGCAGGACGCAATGTAACCGCTACGCTTTGAATGCCTCCCAGTGAGACTGGGATGTAACATAACCGTTGCAGGAGGTGCCGAGTCGTATTGTTACCCTGTTGATTGTCCTTGCTTGTATTTGTTACTGTTACCGTTACCTGTTATAATTTGATGTTTGATTTTCCCTTCTTTTAAAGAAAAAGGGGGGAGATGTAGGAGATCAGAAATCAGGTAAAGGGGCACCTGTGGCAGCATAGAAGATCATTGGTGTCCCCTATATGACCCTGGAGCGGAGCATGCGCTTTCGGGGTTTGTACAGGGGGGTACCTGCGACCCCTGTACGACCCCATGGGCTGGAGCATGTCGGCCTGACCGAGCAACTCATTACATCAGTGAAGAATGCTCCAGAGGCCCAACGGTGGGGGCCGGAGGCCCTGGAGGTGGGGGCCGGAGCAGTCTGCCTTGGCAGGCTGACCGCCCACCTACAGGGCTCCGCCAACCACCAAGGGCCCCTAATTAGCGTGCTGCCAATCCGAGTCTCCGCTCCTCCCTATCTCCTCCCACTCCCGAACCTATATAAGTTGATGTATTTCCCTAATAAAGTTGGCGTCCGACCCGAGCTACTGTGTAGTGTTTTCACGGCCGGGCGTCCTGGGGCACGTCCCGACGAGTTCACTCACCCATCGCCACTTCCTGATCGACAGGTGTTCCGGGAGTGTGTCATCAGCAGCTGCTTGCTCCCCTGCAGTGGCAGATCCTGGGCTTGGTAAGGAGGAGCCTCGCCCCTGGGTGGAGGGAGGAACTTAGCCAGCATGCCAGCCGGGGGAAAAAGGACACGCAGCTTGGTGCCGGGCGGGCGTTGGTGCGCCCCCGCATTTGTGGCCACACGCCATTCGGTGCGGGCGTTGGTGCACCCCGTGTGTGTGGTCCCGGTCGACCGCATACAAGTCCTCCAAAAGTTATCCTTTGCAGTAATAAACTTTCTGGAACATTAAATGCATTTTAAGCCATTTTTATTACAAAGAAATTCAACATTTTTAAGTGAAAATCTACTGTTTTTAAACAGAGTGCAGTTACTGTGACAGCATTAATTAGGGTGCTTTTTACATATTTTAAATATCAAATTACGCTACTTTCTCCTCCATTTGCTTTATGCCATTATTTGAATCCATTTTAAATGGATTAGACTCTGTTTACCTGAAATATGATTAATTGTCCAGATTGTTACTCTGTTAATTGTCCAGATTGTTACTCTGTTTGCACACAGAACAGCAGGGAATCAAAAATCTGTATTTAATCCTGTTGCCTACCATACTTTCTGTGTTTAACTGTTTTACAGTTACCAAAAAAATGGCTCTGTGGCTTTTATCCTTTCAGTTTCTTATTGCACACTCTGTAGTTTCTGTTTACAGCATTTCTTGGCAAAGACATGAACACAAGCATTTCCTAGCAACGATTTAATAGTTTTTGTGGCCTCCTGTTCTCAAAAGAATCATAAAGTGATGTCCATACCATCTGTTGTATTTGATATTTAGGCATTTCCTAACCCATCAATTTAATTATACTATTGACTTTTAGGTAATAATAGATGAGAAATTATTTATTCCTTTTCTCAAAAAAAAAAAAAAAAAAAAACACAAAAAAATAGAGGACTAGCGTCCCATTTGGGACATTCTAGAAGAGTCATTGTTTCTTTCTTTCTTTTCTTCTAGCCATGGAAAGCCATTTGCTTTCCATGGAGACTGTGTATCTAGTTGTTGGGGTTTATGAATTGGAGTTTAACATCTGCCATTAGAAAATAATGGTACCCTTTTCATGACCCCGACACAGGGCATGCCCAATCGCCATGTGTACAGGGGGGTCTGAATACCCCCTGTACGACCCCTAGAGGCTGTGCAGGCGCAGTCAGGCCGGCACCTGAGCCACCTCTGGCACCTTCTAGAAGGTGCCAGAGCCCCAAAGGTGGGGGCTGGAGACCCCGAGGGTGGGGGCCTGGAGCGGTCTGCCGCTCCAGGCCGCCCGCCCAGTAANTGGTACCCTTTTCATGACCCCGACACAGGGCATGCCCAATCGCCATGTGTACAGGGGGGTCTGAATACCCCCTGTACGACCCCTAGAGGCTGTGCAGGCGCAGTCAGGCCGGCACCTGAGCCACCTCTGGCACCTTCTAGAAGGTGCCAGAGCCCCAAAGGTGGGGGCTGGAGACCCCGAGGGTGGGGGCCTGGAGCGGTCTGCCGCTCCAGGCCGCCCGCCCAGTAACAGCAGCACCCACCTTGCTCCTCCCATGTTCCTCCCATTCTCCTCCCATTTGGTACCCTATTTAAGTTAATGTTTCCCAGAAATAAAGGTTCACGTTCTGTTGGTTCGATCGTTCTGGTTCTTTCGCTGCACTCTTTTATTTTGGTGTTTCGCCTGGTTCCAAATACCCTGGTTGGCAGCGCATCGCTATCCGGACCTCTACGAGGATGAATCCAGGTGGAGGTGGTGAAGGTCACCCTACGACTGACCATCCTTCGTTCCTGATCCTGAGGCCTGAGGGAACTCCTGAGAGATTCCATCCTTACCGTCACCCCCCTTGCGGTTACCTTGGAGTGGTAAGAGGGGCTTAGCCTCCGGGCGGGGGGAGGAATAAAGATTACATCCCGTGGGACGAAAAGAGGTCACGCAGCTCAGGGAGCCCCTCGCTAAGATCGCCGACGGAGGCATAGCGAGGGTGGGCCAGCAGGCCCAGTGAAGATCGCCGACAGAGGCATCACTGGGGCCTTGGGCGAGCAACACGTCGGTGGGGTTGGCGCGCGGGTGTCAATATCTAGTCAGATTTCTCAAGAATGGATTTAATTCTTGGCTAAGAACTAGATGAAACACCCACAAGTGCCATGAGATTTTTTGCACTGATTCCCCTGGGTACAGAACTTCCCTGCAAGACAATTTATATTGAAAGTGTTCTTCTTTTTGGAAGGGTGTGTGTGTGTGTGCACGCACACGTGTGCGTTTTTCCCTTTTGCCCAGTGTGAACATAATAACCTAGCAACCAAACTATTTCTTTTTTGTTTATTCATTGTCATGCAAGGCATTCATGGGGCTAGCGGTTTAATTTATAAATAATCACCATTGTACCTGTTTCCACCGAAAACCATTAGTGTATCTATTTCCCTTAATTTTCTTGATTTAATTACAGATATTTAGAGTTAGTTTATATGAAAGAGTGGAGAAATCAGCAATGTTCATAGTCATTTTTTGACCTTATACAGACACAAAAAAAAGTAGTGAACAGATTTACCTTTTTTGCCAATAACTTATCATATTTTATGCTTTCTAAATCAGTTCAATATCTTTTAACATATGTGAAATCAATATAAATAAACATAACAATGGAACAAATATGATGATATGATCTCAATTTCTCTTTCTTTTCAACAGCAAGAAAGAATTCAGAAAAATTCTGCAGAATTTTAGAATTTGTAGAATACAAAATTCTACAGAAAAACTGTAGAATTATGAAGTGAATTGTTATAACTTCTAATATACAGTTCTAATATACTTCTAATACTAGGGGGGTGGTGAAATCATAAGTTTCTTTTCCCACTATGACTCCATTTTACAGAAACTAACTGTATCTTGAGTTTCTTCATGTGTGCTGTCTAGTTTCAGGATATTGCCTTCCTGTGTGTATCCCACAAAAGTAAAATTAAAATGAGTAAACGCAAAAATAAGACTAATAATATAAATCTAATCTTAAACTCAAAATATAAAGAGTGCACAGAGGTTAAATTGGAGGTACCATTTCATTCACTTTACAGATTAAAAAATGCAAATGCATGCCTAAAGAATACTGGATCTTTTGAATTCTGGTCCAGACAATTTTCCAGCAGAAAACACTGCTTCTCCTACGATATATTAAAATATTAAAAATGCGTAACACCATAGGAATGTCTAAATACTCATAATGATCTATCTCTACATATAACAAAATATTTCTGATTATAAAAATAGTACTAATGATGAATTTTCACTATAGAGACACAGAAGTGAGAAAAAGGGTAATTAAGGACCGTTTCCTGTTACTGCAGACTGGAGGGATCCTATAGTAGTTCTTACAGTATCTTACAGTATGGGCACTTTAATTTTCAGTCCTGTAACTGCCTTGGTCAAAGTGAGGCCCAAAATGTTATGGCTTGTTATGATAATCATATTCAGATGTTGTTTTTCTTCCTTCATAGATACTATAGATGACATAGTATTAGTTATGCAGAAACATAAATATATGAATTTGCTTCTAGATTTTCACTTCTACGTACTGGAATGGGTAAGGGTTATTATGTATTTTTGAACAGGTTAAACTTTTCTTTCCATCTATAGTATATTGGTGTTATGTTAACTTACAGAATTTTTCTTACTGAAAGCTGAAAAAAAATGCATTTGTTTAATCTGAAAACCACATTTTGATTGTCTTTAATTATCTTTAAAGTTTTCTCTTTAGCCCTGTCCCCATTTCTTGATTTCTTTCATTTTTTTTTCTGTCTTTAAACCTAAAAATCTTTTCCCTATGTGTTTTAATTTTTGCTAGGAAGTGCACATTTTGTATGTATAGACTATGACCTTCAATCCATAGTTTTTGTAGATGATCTCTCCATTTCCTCATTCTTTTTTGGTACCAAGTCCTAGTATCCTTCCTAATTGTAAGGAGGATTTTTGTATTTTTTGTCTCTGGATATTTTCTCCTAGAGTGGTTCTTCCTCATTCTCCTACTTATCATGCACATTTCTGAAGGTCTCTATGTTTTTGTCTTAAGGAAGAGCATAGTTTTCTGCAGCTAAAATCTTACTTAATTACTTAAGTAGTTCTTTTATTTATTTATTTATTGCCATTTGGAAATTAACGCTCTATTTTAGATCATGGACTTTCATCACTTTTTCTGCACCATTTCTCTTGCATTACATGGGGATATTATGATTGTCACAGGGGATTGTCTTCTTTTAGCCAAATGCTATTTACAATTCCAAAACATTCTATATTTCCTGTGTCTCTCAAACTATATTTCAAAGGACCTGTACTTAGCTGAGCATGAATTCCAACTATTTGAGCCTGGAAGGGAATCCTGAACAGTGACAGTTGGCTGATAGATACAAGTGGTGCTGAATAGCTGCATCATGACATCATTTACAGTCTGCATCTACAATCCTGCCTACATACTCTTAGGGCAAAATGTACCTGAAAATGTATTGAAAGTCCAGGTAGCATGTGTTCAGACAGTAGAACCAAACTCTCATGTTTTCAATAGAACTAATTTCTCAAATGCTAAGGACAGAGAGAACAAATATATCGCTACATGGCCCAAATTTTCTTGGTGCCATAGGCCATTTTTATAGAACTCAGAAATGCATAGAAGATGTCCTTGAATTCTCTCCGTGATTGTATGTTTCTGGTTTTAGATGTAATAGTTATGCAATATAAAATTGACAAGTCGGCAAACAAGACACATTAAGATAGATGGTCTGTGTACAGATTTCAGCTCCCATTTATGTGTTGTCCTTCAGCTTCCATTATTTGCCCTAAATTTAAAGCATATGCATACAGATTACAATGTGAGAAGTGATGATGTATATTCAACCCAGTCTGTAATCTGAAGAAATCAAATATTTTCCAAGGACACAGTAGATCTGGATTTTCCTACGCAGATTTGACACCATCCCAAATGTCCCACTCCCTGCATATGTACGAAGAAATATTGTGCAAAGTAATAAAAATAATTCAAACATAGGCACTTTTTCTCCTTCTGAGAGATCACTCTTTGCAAAGCATGGACCTTGATCCCCTAACATGCCTTCTTTCAGGAGGAGGAGGTTTTCTACCTTACACTGATACACATAGTACCTAAAACATGGTTAATTTAACCTTTCTCAAAAAAGATAGAATTGCATTGCCATTTTCTTGAGTCTCTTATTACATTGTAGATTGTGAGTTTGATATATCTTTCAAACTCCCTATTTTACTTTATTGCTACATTTATTAAGATTTTGTTTTCTTGCTGGTGGTAATTTTTACTCCTAGGTAATTTGAAGCAGTTCATCTGTTTCTGTTTCAAATTTACTTTTCCTTCTAGTTGGATGATTCTTTTTTTTTTAGGCTGTTTATTATTGTCATTTCCTAACCTGAAATCTGAATCTTAAATTTTCTTCAAGGATTTGATGGTCTGACTCTAAAAACTTAAGGTAATGAGTTAATACAGTCTACAAAGCATAGCTTAGCTCTGACAATTCTGCTTAAGCTTTCTTCTCAGATATACTCTGTAGACTGAAAGGAGGAGATCCCAAGATGAGGTCTCTGAGGACAGAAAAAAGTGACAAATGATTCCTATGTTCTTGTTTAAGCCAGGAATAATTGCTGTTATTTTTTTGGGATATAATGCCCCAGTGCTCCAAGAGGCAGAATAATCCTTTTGACAGATCAAGTATCTTTTTAAAATCAATAAAAAATGTATTTTCTTGTCTTTATGCTTAAATAATTTCTTTGTTAATTGTCACAGAATAAACATCGCTTGATTGTTCCTCCTTGGCACGAAACCCCACTTCTTATTCTGCCAGTTAACTCCTGATGTGTGGTGTGAGTCCATATCCTAGGGACTTTTAGGGATAATTTTGTTGGCGTAGTTCAACAGATGCACAGTATTAAATGCATTTTTCTGTTAATAGACATTTTGTAAAGAAAAAAACAATGTTGTGTTTCAATACTTGACAGTTGTGTCGCAAAATACTTTGCTTGTTGGCTTATTTTATTTTGACAGAACACTGTCTTTTGGGATGCTTTTATTATCCAACTATGATTATTAGGAGGAATTACGTTGTACTCCAGTTCTAAAAATATCTTGATGGCTGCCTTCTGGTGCTTATACTATTGCACTTGACAGAAAATCTCTTATTTTATTTCAGAGTATTTCATGACATCCTTCTGCTCTTCAGACTTTCACGGAACTTGCTTTATTCCAACAAACTTTGCATCAGTAAATTCTTCCAACATTTCTCTATTTAGTCAGGATGTTAAAGCAACAGTGCTTAAAAATTATTAAACTGAAGAATTATGTCCAAGTGTTTCCATTAAAGGCACCACAAAGACAATTTTTTTAAGTGATATATTTTCACCAGGAAGTGTCTGCTGAGTTATAAGGAAACATCATATCTTCAAAAGATATCCTCTAAAACAGGTTGAGGAAATCTTCATTGTATTTCCGGTCACTGCACAAAATGTATATGAGTAAACTTCAGTCTATTGAAAACAATAAGACAACAGTAACATGCACCCAGAAATGTGTTAATGCACATGATCATTTTCTCTCATTTAAAATACTTTTAGAAATCTCATGCTGAGATCCACAATGATCTCATGCCATGTAGCAAAGTGCATAAACTGCATGAAAATCAATTTTCTTCTTAGGACCTATTTTACTTCTTATTCATGGTACCTCATAAAAATAGGCACAACCAGGAGGGAAGGGAAATTCATTTATACTCCAATATCAAACTGCCTCGCTTTTAGAGGAGCAGAACTTTCAGGATCATTTTACTGGCTGTGGTAATCTCCAGAATTATGAAATTTGCATTTTATTAGCAATACCAATATCTCTACAATATCTCTAATATATCTCTAAAATAATGATTTTTAACATATGAACTGGTTGTTTAGTAAAGCTGTTTTTTTTCCACTTGGAAATGGAAATTTCTTGGAATATGGATGCAATTTGTTCTCCTCAGCTTAAGAAGTTTAGAAATTTTACTGAGACCACTAAATGCTACCTTCTCAGACAGGAAAGATGATAAATGCAATGCATATAAAAGAAATTATTCTGGGATTCCCGTATCATTTACTTCACTTACAAGAGCTGCATATTTATTTTAACAAGAGTATATATTTGTTACTTAAAAAAACAATCTGTAACTACAATTTTAGAATTCAGGACACTATAATAT
Source organism: Crypturellus undulatus (assembly GCA_013389825.1). Classification (NCBI taxonomy): domain Eukaryota; kingdom Metazoa; phylum Chordata; class Aves; order Tinamiformes; family Tinamidae; genus Crypturellus; species Crypturellus undulatus. Next base: position 443,032 of record VWPW01014742.1, read on the forward strand.
AGACAACCTGGTCCCGGATTAAGTTATTTTCTGAATCCATGTGTATTTGCTAAGTTGCTAAATGTTTGCGTGTAAATGCTATATCACTGAGTGAATCAAATAGCAGTTTTGAGTCATTAAAAGTGATACAATGGAAACTAATTATGACACATCTCGAAAAATGTGCACAGGTATAATTATAATTTGGAAGATGTTAAATTAAACTCAAGGGCAGAGGTCCTCACATTATTATTAATAACTGCTTCTTACAGAAGAGAATTTTTCCTCTGATGCATGTTTGCACTTAGAATTTAGTTTGCTATAGTAGTATTTTAAAGCACAGTGTAGGTGGACAGCTGTAAGTAGAATCTTTTCACTGAATGTATTTGGTAGGTTAATGAATATCTCCTAATTTTGTCCAGATATTTGATTTCTCGTTATGTAAGAAAGGGAATAAAAGCACCCACAATAATAGAGTATATTGTATATCTTTTGACCTGAAAATCGTTGCTGGAGAGACTACATTTCAGAAGCACAATGTCTTTTTGCTTATTCAGAAGGCTCACCCCAGAGACAATCTTAAAATACCCATAGACTTCCTGCCTACCATATTGGATGCTAAACCGGATGACAAAATCCTGTGAAAAGGGCTGTAGACATTTAGATGTGTGAACATATGTGGTAAAGGACCCAATGGAAAACATTTTTATGATTTGAGAAGATTTATTTTATCTCCCATTTGCTTTGGTAGAAATGTTGATATTTTGTAGGCCAGTCTAAGCAATATCATGGACTTTTGTAGTGAAAACAATACTTAAATAAATAACAGGCTGTTATATATATGTTATATGTAACCATGAAGGGAGAGTGTAGGGAGCACGAGGCTAGATTCTTCTCAGTAATGCCCAGGGACAGGAGGCAACCTGCAAAACCTGTAACATGGGAAGTTCCATCTGAATATGAGAGAGTGCACACAAGGTGATCCTACTTGATCAAGGAGGTTGAACTAGCTGATCTGCAGAGGTCCCTTCCAACTTCAGCCCTTTTCTGATTCTCTGAATTAGGCAAATTAATTTTTAGTTTAGTCTGCTTTCAGAGTCTTTAGAACTGGCTTGAGGTGTGGTTCCATGTTTTCAGATACAGCACTTCCATATTAGCTGTTTTTATAAAGTTTTTATGTATAAGTGCCAATAAATCACATACCTGAGAGTGAATGTCTTTGTCTAAGATATTTTTTGCAAGACTGCTCTGACTAGCAGTTTTGGCAGTATATGGAAAAAGTGTTTGAAGGTTCAATCTTTTGCTTGTAGAATAAGGTTTCAGGCAGCATACAGTCTTTCTGTAACGATAGCGTAGAATATGTGGAATTAGTTGTAGTCCAACAGATATATACTCCTGAGATTATGTAGATCTCAAATTCATGACATCTCATAGATGTAGAACATGTATGCTACCAGAAGAGCATGTCAACACACTACCAGAAGAGCAGTCAGTGCATGCTGCTGTTAAAAGATACATAAATGAATCTCAAATATAAAACAGTTAAATATGGCATCATTTTAATATTGTTTATTAGATAGATCTACATGTTCAAAGTGACAGCATTTATTTCATGCATTTGGGACCTAGCAAGATGAGTACCTGAAAAGTTTTTTCCAAGACAAGTAAACAGTATTAATCTGTATCTGCGGTGATTAGAAAGCTTGTAAAACACTTTCATGCAGTATCTTCATCATTATGATGGTGAAACCATTTTTTTTTTAAATCTAAATACAGGCAAAATTTTACCTTTATAAAGAATAATCCCATATAACTTCAAGGGCAAAGAATATTTCTGTGATTTAATGACATCTATTGATACAGTAATTTCTTAGTTGTGGTCTTGATAGATTTTTGAGCTAATGATTAATGGGCTAATAAAGAGACATTCTATATTTATTTTATATTATTATACTTTCATGAAGGTAAGGAATGGTTCCTGATGTCTGACACAGGAACTCCATTGGATCAAAATGCAAAATCAGAAGGAAATAACATACTATGCTTTTTCACCAATATGTACTATAGCTGAATAATAGTGATATATTCTATTACAAAAATATTAAATCCTGATAATGAAGCATAAATTACAATTATTTAATGATACATGCAGATTGAGCCCTATGCTACATCCATTAGTTAGCATACAGCATTTTGAGCATATTCTTTATTGGTTATAGATGAATAGAATTATGTTGGGAGTCATAAACGGGGAGTAGAGCTACCCTGTAATGGGGCATGCGCACCGGGAGCTTGTACAGGGGGGGTCCCGGTGGCCCCTGACTGAGCAGTGCCTAGGTCTTTCTAGAAGCTGCTAGAATCCCGGTGGTGGGGACCAGGAGCAGTCTGCCCTGGAGGACTGTCCGCCCACCAACGGGGTTTGCCCAGTCCGGAGAGACCACCACATTAGCACAGCACCTATCATGCCCTCGCTCCTCCCTGTTCCCTCCCTTTTCTCCTCCCTCTCCTAAAGTTATAAAAGTTTGTGTTACTTCCTGAATAAATTGGCATCGACCGGAACTCATATCGAGTGTGTTACTGTCGGCGTACGGGTACGCACCCTACGGGTACCCACTTATCGCGGAACCCTAGAATCTGAGGATCAGGAAGGAGATCATCAGTAGCTGCAGCCCCCTTGCAGCTACTCCTCCGAGAGCTACAAGAGAGAGCCTCGCCTCTTGGGGGTGGAAAGGGAATCCGGCGCCACAGTGTTGAGGACGGAAAAAGATCACGCAGCCCGCGGACGCCTCGCTGGGACGGCCAGCGACGGGCGTCTTCACTTGGTGACCCCGACGTGATCCGTCATTTTGGGATCACCTGCCGGTTTCCTACTTACCATCTTCACCCGCTTCGGTTCTGCATCGAGTCTCCGATCTCTCTGCTCGTGGTACCCGCCGAGCTGCAAGATGGGAGCCTGGGGAAGCAGAGCCGAAGGCCTCAGGTCAGGGGGATGTCCTAGGGGGGTGGTGAAATCCCGATCCCCTGCGTGCCTTTCGTATACACGTTAAGGGCCGGTAGGCGCAGGGTGCCACCGAACCGGGCTGGGATCGCTCGCGGGGACGGATTGGCCGCGAGCGGCGGGAGACGGGGTTGGCGTCTCTTCCCTAATGGAGGGTTCACCCCGGGGGTGCTGGCGTTTGGCTCGCCTTCGGGCTGGAGCAGACCTCTTGTTCTCCGTCCCCAGGCAAGAGGTGGGGTGCGTAGGGCCACCCGGGGTGGCATCCACTCCGGTGCTGCTGGATTGAGGCTGGCCGCCTCTCCGGTTTCAGGGCATTCACTGGTATCCAGCAGGAGCCCTTTAATACATAGTGAGTATGTAATTAATTTTAACTTATCCCTACCTCACAACGAGGGTACCCTGGCTGCAATACCCTAAGGGATCTGGGGCGGGTGAGTCGCGCACGGGGTGCCTGAGAGGGGGGCAGCTAGGAGACTTCCCCAGTATAAATCCCGCGCGTGCCGCTTGGGGATGGGGGGGAGCCAAATCAGGCCTTCGGCATGTGAGAGTTAGGGGATTTTAACTAACTTATTTTAATTGTATATGGTTAGGGTATGTG
>VWPW01014748.1:0-125312 GCA_013389825.1 Crypturellus undulatus
TTTTTTTTAATATTATCGGTGGCGAGGGACACATTAGAACAGCACGTCCTTGTTCTTTCTGGAAATGGGTGTTAGTGACCTCCCTGAAACACTTCTGGGAAAACAATGGGGTCACCTTTAGGTGCCTGACATTTAGAGGGCAATTTATTTTAAATTGTAAACAGATAGATTGACCTTTAAATATCCTGGAGAGATGTCCTAACAAAAGACGTCCTGTGGGTCATGGAGAATAAACTTATTTCTTAGCTGCAACAAAATGATCTGATCTTTTTGTTAAACCAAAAGTGAAATTTTATCAAAATGGCTCTCAGATTTGTAAACTGATAAGAGAGGATGCAAGGAGTGTTTTTGGGTGCTTGGGCATTGGGCCAACCTGCTTGGGTTCTGTTCCATGCTGTGGATTATTGGTTAGACCAAAGAACAGTAGAAATTCTCCTTTTGTCATCCATTTTCTTAGAGCTCTTCTTAAACGGCTTCTGGTGCTGGACCTCAGTTTCCTCCATCCAGAGGTACACAGTGGTGCTAAAGGCTTTTCTGCGAGCGTGGTTGAAGAACTGCTTTTGAAAGCGCTTTATGATCTCAACATGAAAGACCTGATGATTTTAGAGGCATATGGAGAAAACCTTTTAGAGATTTTCTGGGCATCTGTTAATGAACTAACATTGTCAATCACAGGCTGGGGCAGCTGGTGTGTGTGTGGGGGCTGACAGAAGATGTGGCTTTCCCAGCAGTCTGGACTCTGATAACCCGGCAGATACAGTGTCAGTTTGTGTCCTTTGGTCGTGCAGACAGGCTGGCGTTGGGAAGGACTTGCTGTCAAGCGTGACCTCTCAGGGGACGAACACTGGGCGGAGAGCAACCATTAATATAACAGCCATGAAAGGATAAATTTGGGCCATGGAATTTGGTGTTGGGTCTCATGGCTCGCAGCTGCGGAGTAATTGCTCACTTGCACCTCAAAGTGTGACAGTGAGGAGACCCGTAGCGCTGGGTTAGGGCATCTTGGGCGCAACAGCTCTCACTCGCTTGTGTTCAGTGAGCTCTCCAAAGCAAAGAACAAAAGCTGGTGCTTGTTAGAAAAAGGGAAGGGAATTCTCTGTGTGGCCAGAAGTACTTTCCCAGAGACAGTCCTCTCTTGAGGCCGGCGAGCTTGCATGGTGATCCAGCCCTACTGTGATCCATGCGGGTGCTTGAGGAGAAGCCTCATGAGCTGGACCTGTCATTTGAAGGGCCAGGGCTGTGTTTGAGGTGTTGGCGTTGAGACGCTCCAAGTGTAAGACTCCACACTGCTTCTCATATTCTAAGACATCAGCACAGTGTACAAGCCACAGAGGTGGCACTTGTATCACATGTAGGTACACAAGTGCCTACATGAAGTAGGGAAGGAGTAAATCAGGCTGAATGTGACAGGTCACATTAATGGGAGTGACTGGCCACAGCCCCTGGTGACAGTCCTGTGCCATTCAGTTGCTTCACACCCATCTCTGCACCTCACAGGCTTCCCTGTACATCCCATGCTGCCTTGGCACAGGAAGGAAGTCAAGCACTGGAAAATCACTGGAACTGGCACTCTTTTTCTGGTAAAAGAAGCTTCTTGAAGATGTTAGATAGGATGGCACAAGACCCCTTTAGGCATAATACTTTCATCAGCCCGGAGATAACTCAATTTTACATTCTAAGGTCATTCTGTTAGTGTGCAGCCACCCTAATACACCTCAAGCAGTGACCTGCAGGGCTTTGTCAGCCAAGGAGTAATGAGCTGGGCTGATCGACAGGGATCCCTTCCATTTCAGGATAGGGGAAAATATTCTTTGTGAAGCCAGAGAAGGCCTTCCTGCCAAAGGGCACTGCTCTGTGGGCAATAAAAAGTCAAGAACTTTTAGTGGTGCCTTTTCAGGAGCAGCAGTGAGTGTTAGGCCAGGTGTTTTGTTGCTCATGTACCACACACAATTGAGGTTTTGTTTCCCAAGAAATTTCCCAAATCTCAATTGGATATGGGATTTTTCTTCTGCTCTGCTATGCTGAGCTGCTGCTAAACAGCTGCTCTGTTTTGGCAGGGAGGAAGTGATTTCTTTGGGGAGCTCCCTACAGACCTGGGCAGGATGGATTGCCAGTNACTTTTAGTTCAGAAGAGTTGCTTAATGCCTTTTCAGGAGCAGCAGTGTTAGGCCAGGTGTTTTGTTGCTCATGTACCACACACAATTGAGGTTTTGTTTCCCAAGAAATTTCCCAAATCTCAATTGGATATGGGATTTTTCTTCTGCTCTGCTATGCTGAGCTGCTGCTAAACAGCTGCTCTGTTTTGGAAGGGAGGAAGTGATTTCTTTGGGGAGCTCCCTACAGACCTGGGCAGGATGGATTGCCAGTATATAAAAGAGCTGGTAGGACTGGGAGGGAGCTGTGGTTATAGGATCCCTTATGCACTTTAATCATTTTTTGGAGCACGATGCTATCCCAAAATATTTGTAGGTTTTTTTTGGTAAAATGATTCAATTGCATTTGAATGGAGTTGTTCTTACATATCCTTAAATGTAGATGGGAATTTTTTCTAAGAGTTCAGGGCTGCGCATGAAGGACAAGGGCACTGGCAGCTCTTGCTGCAGTAGCAAGTCATCCTCTGTGTGCAGCAGCACTGAGGGCTGGGACACTCTATCAGTGGGTTTTGCAGTTCTTGGCAAAGGCACAGGAAGTTTTCATAAGAATTTTATTGCGACATTACAGGGATGAATTAAAATCTAAGCCTGAAAAGCCGTCACTGACAGGCAGGTGGGAAGCTCTTGGGCATTTGCCAGAGTGGTGAGTCCCAAATCATTTGTGGAGCCTGAAGTACTCTGCAGAAAAGATGCAGACGCAGAGATATGGACCCTCATTGAGCTGCTAATCAGAGAAAAGCTTGAGCTGCTCCCTCCATGCATTACTCATCTAGATAGGGCAAGATGGGTTGGTTTATTCATCAAAGGCCATTTCTTCTGACTGCAGGGTATTTTTTTATGCTTTATCGACATAATGCTAATGACATTCTAGTTTGGCTCTGATGAACACATGTATTTCTGTTCACTTGTAGTGATACCTTACCATCACATTGTATTATTGCCGGAGACCCTGGCTCTGCTGAAATTAACCCAAACTGTTGTATTCCCAGCAGCTCTTCTGGAGATTCCTATCCACAAAGGTTTGCCCAAGGTGAGGGATTTCCCTGTACTTAATCTTCTTGGGTCAGGCTTGCTCCACAGGAGGCAGTGACACTTTTGTTAGAAAATAGTCCATCTTGTCTAAATTAATCTTTTATTTCTAATCTTGGAGGTAAGCAGATAGTGGTGTGGCAGGCAGTGCTCTCACTACACATGTAGGTTGTTTTAAAAATAGACTTTAAAAAATAATTCCCTGGGCTCATTTAAAGTGATCTTGGATGTTTGTCAGGAGAACTCCATGTTTTTCCACCCCCAGCATTTCTGTCTCTCTGGAATCTTCTTCTTTTGGGTTAGCCTTGCTTGATGCTGTAGATGTTATTTCTCATATTTCACCTTTTCCCTCTCTCTTACTGCAGCCATTGATCAGGAGGGTCCCCTGCCCGAGTCTTTGCAGGACAGGAGGGGATAGTGTTTCTGACAGAAGACTATATGAGATGATTAACAGCTTTTACCAGCAATTAGGTTACCAGCAACCAAAGCAGGTTATTCTCTGCTTGTCAGAGAGCCACGATGTAACTCCTCTGCTTGGAAAGGAAGGGGCTAAGGGGGCAGAAAATCTGGAAAAATGCTGAGAGCCAGTTCACTCTGCAGGGAGCTTTGGACCAATCACCAAGGTGCCAGACTGCCCCAACCAGCAGGGTGAGGCCCCACTTTCTAATGCTGTGTTGTTTATTTATTGCTAGGTCCCTCCAAAGATATACCCAAGCATACAGATTTCTAGTGGGTCACACTATACAGTCCTGTTTCTCTCCCAGTTGGTCCTATTTATAGATTTCGAATGTTGGCAGGTAGAGGAAGTGAGATATCCGAGGCATGAGGGGCTGTCACTGGGACGGCAGGATATTTATCTGAGCTGATGAAACTTGTCATTGCACAGGACTGGGAACTCTGCACATATGTTGTGGATCATCATTTCCAGGGCAACAGTGGGCCTGTCATTCAAGGCAGAGCAAACAAAATGTTGTTAGAGTGGAAAGGGGTATTTCTACCCCAATAAATTGTCTCCAGTTGTGACCACCTGTGTTTCAGGCACAATGCCATGAAATTTCACCTAAGGGATAACATCTGCCACATGGTACTTGCAAAGAGCCTGATCTGATAGTGCTGTTTGTTTTCCCTACACACCCAGTGCAAGCTGAGTAGGAAAGCCCACTCAGGCACACGTCGGACGAGCTCAAGTCTCTCACAGTTGGCGGTGTGGTGGCCTTTGTCTTGTATGATCCAGAAGGAGAAGTTGCCGTGACACCCCTGCCCACTTTTCTCTGCTCTTGGGCAGTCCTTTAGGGCAGCAGCCTGCACCCAGCCCTCACCTCCAGACCCTCAGTGCTCCTATTCAGACTACTCTCTGTGTGCCACCCAAAACATTCTGCCAAAACACTCAGTTATACACGTGAGGATGGAGGACAGTGCCAAGCAGAGCCGCATCAGGGAAGGAGGATCCCTCCTCTCACAACTGTTTTGCCTGAGACCTGTTTTGCTGATAGTCCTGAAGATGATGCAAACTTCAAATGGGCTTTCTGACCTCATCTTTATGTGAGTTAACTCAGTCTGTGTGATCCAGAGCATCAGAGGGACAGTGTAACACACAGCATTTTATCCCAAATCACTTTCTTGGGGCGGAACATGTAACTAAGCAGAAAATCAGACCTTCTTTTCCATGTTCCAGTTTAGATGCAGAAAGCAGAGCCTGGCTAGACAGCAGTCTTCGCTTTCTTGGTACCAATTAAGGCAGACCGAGGGCAGGAGCCCTGTGGAAGCCGAGGGAAGAGCAGCAACATGTCCCTTCTCGACAGCCCCCTCCCACCGCAAAGGTGTTTATCCCATTGACAAGCACTGTGGTCCTTTCATAACTGCTGCATTAGCAGAGGATCAAGTCACACTTAATGGGAGCAGTCTCCTTCGTAACATACGACTGAAAAGGTCGCAGCAGTGGAAGGGGAGAATATTTGCAGCAGGCTGACATAAGCCTTGGCTGCTGATTGACAACAGGTGTGTGTGTATTTTATGAGGTGCCCTCCCCGGCCAGCATTTCTGCTGTGCTCCCCTCCACGTGTGTATCGGCTCAGTGTTTTGCAGCAGCACCACAGAGCTGATGTGAGCGGGTGGGGAAAAGGGCCCAGCAGCCTCATTTAGAGAGGTGTGTGTGCTTGTGTGGGGGGAGTTAAAGCTCAGTGTTGACTTCTGAATTAGCAAAAGCAAGGCAATCGGGTAAGGCGTGAGCAGACTTTCCCATATGGTGTTCCAAGCTGAGTTCCTAGGTTGTCCATAGTTGGAGTCTTCATTTTAAGGGTCCAGAAAACACCTTTGTCCCTCAAGTCTACTGGTTTTGCTGGGTCTCACTTCCCCCTACTGCCAATTGTAGAGTGGGTTTGTCTGAAACGAGATTGCTGGGTCTCAACCTGCCTTCATTATGAATCCAGTTTAACCAAGCCAGCATCTTATTGCCCCTGGCAAGCCTGTTCCCAGAGGCAGGGACAGATATTGATTGCTTAGCCTGTCTTCTCACTCTACTCTCTTGCTGCTTTTGGTCTTCCATCTGTCTTATACGGGTTAATTTGGGAGAATGCAGGGTATTCAATCCAGGCCAAGTTGCTGATGACAAGCTAATTAAAGATCTAGCAAGAGAAGAGCACCCTAATGAGGGAGAAGTGGGAGGAAAGGCAGGTTGCCAGGTATCTCTTGCTTAGGAGAGCTGATTGTATGTTGTAATTGATGATTCAAGGAGCTACACACTGCACAGACTGTTAGTACAGAGTAGCAGAAATCTCTTTTGATGGAATATTCTGAAAGGCTGCAGTGGGATCATCACTTCACAGGCCTGTTCTTCCTCCATAGGCTCAAGGAAATAACCTACCAGGGCGTTGTGCAGACTTACACTGTTGTAATAGGTGATCTGGAAACTATGCACCGCGATGTCAGTTGAGACAAAACCCCAGGGCTGGATTGGCATCTTCTCAAGACTACTAGTGTTCCTGCTGAAGGTCAACTGCTGCCTCATCATGAACCAGTTCACCTTCAGGCAGGGTGCAGTGTGCTGGGAACAAGAGTCGGAGTGAAAGGAAGGGGGATTCTGGCAATAGCTGGAGTGGATGCTCTGCTGGATTATTTCACTAGGGACATATGTGCTGGGTTCTCACAGGGTAAGGTGGCCTTGGCCCAGTCCGGGCCCCTGGTGAAGCAGCAGCAAAGGACCAAGTTACGGCAACAGGCTGGAGATGAGGTTGCTGATAGAGCTGCATGAAAGACAGTGGACTCAGCATCCCATTCTGTGCCTGCTTCTCCGAGTTCGGCCAAATCAGTCAAAGCAGTGCTCTCCACTGCTGGGGCATGCTGCAATGTGAGGAAAAGAGGATTTATGAATATTGAAGATAACTTTACTTCCCGTTATTTAGTTTCTACAATCAATTTTCTTTGTGGACAGTAGTGCAGGCCAGTTTGCTGACGTATCTCATGAGCCATGGAAGAAATGAATCAGGGAGCTCTGGATCCCATGTGTAGCTCTGAAACGGAGCGTGGCCTATAGAGAGATCATGCCGGATCTGGTGGGCTTTGTCCTTAGATCTTGTCCTTAGGAACATTTTCTAGCAATTGGAAGAGTTGCCTCGAAAAGGCTCATTCTCTCATGAAGCAAGTTGTACAATGGTTTTGGGCTTCCTACCTCCTCAAAGAACATCCTGCGGTGGATCTTCATGGTCCAACAGGATGTTCTCCACCCAGAAAGCGCCATACAAATGCCATTGTTATTGAAGCAATTGCGTTTGGCACCAACCTCTGCCAGGAGGATCTGTTTGCAGAGAAGTGGAGAGCTTCTGCCCTTGAAGCCAAGGGGTGTCAGCAAGTGCCAATAGCCACATTCACACCGTCATCTTTGCCCTGCAGCCTCTCCTCACAGCTTCTAAAATTCCTCTCACTCGGGAGGTTATTTCCTTATTATTTACACCTGGCACTTACATTATTTACAGGCACTTGCAGAGTCACCAGGACCAAAAGCTTTTATGCGTAACTATATAAAGAGGTGTTAAAGCTGGCCATGTGTAATTTATACTCTCCAGCAAGGGACTCAGCCCACTGTACACAGCCTGCTGGAGAATTAGCTCTGCTTTCAGCTCAATTGTCAGCCGGATGCTGAAGGAGGTAGACTGGATACCCTGTGGGTCACAACTTTTCTCATTCTTGGTCACAAGTCAGCGGAGTCATGAGCCCTGAGACAACTGTTGTAATTCTTAGGCCCTGAAGCACTCAGCGGGTCACAATAAAATGCTCTCATGCAGGCATGTACACAAATACACATGCACACCCACTGAAGGGTGAAAGTCATCAATATGATTGGCAAAGAAAACAGAGAGGCAAAAGGGATATTTCTGTCTAAATACTATTCTAGCACTACTAGCGAGAGGATGCAGAGGTCTTGCTAGAAGGTAAGATTTGGGACCTCCTGTTCTGAAAGCATCACTGACAGGGATGATGCTAGCACCAAAACTTGTTTAATGATGTGGCCTCTTTAGTTCGAATTTGTGTTTTGGCTTATTTAAAACTTTCTGCACTGTCCTATGCATGGCCAGATGTATTGGTGACTAGCCATGCAGTGTGCAAAGTTCCTGGTAGTTTGGTTGTTAAAGGAGAAGGCCCAAGGGTAGGGACAGCAAATAACTTTACACCAAGTCATTCCCAGTCGGCATTTACTACAGTGAAGCGTTTCCAAGTTCAGTGTCTCCTGGGCGTTTGTCCTCCTAGACTTGATTCCTAATCTTAGAAAGGACCTCTGAATATGAGTGGCAAAAAACAGTGTTCCCATTTTATAATGAACAAATTAATGTCAGCTCTGTCACACGCTCTTGATTCATTATTCCAGAGGGGAAGCTATTCTAGACACAGCCAGATCTGATGGGAGTTGTGGCAAATATCTATGAATGATGTCCAGAGTGGGAAGGTTAATGAAGAATGATGATCATTAATTTCTCCATTAGGAGAACCACAGGAAAACCCCCAGGAACCTACAGGATATAAGTTCTAATGATATAATTTCATCTCAGCTAAGCACAGAGAGTGTAGTTCAGATGTGTAGTTCAGATGTGGAGCTCCCTTGTCATACATTCTTAGACATTCTTGGATCATCTCTGCAAGACAGTGTCATTTTTTATACCACCTACACAAGGTTCAAACGATTCACCTAAAACTCCTTCCTCAGTGAAGACAGATGAGAGCCCCTCGTGTGCTTTCTGAAAATGCACAAATTTAAGTCCTTTAATAACCTAGGACTTCCTAGTTTAATAATAACTGGTATCAGACTGCAGCATGTCAGGAATTCTTCATAGAGACTTAACGACAGATTTCAGGGCGAGCAAAACCGTTAGAAGAGACCTCTTGCCAGGAATCCTAAACCCTTGATTCCTGCATGCTGAGATTTGGATATTACCGCCTGCCAGCCTTCCCTATCGGAGATGGTTCATCCAAAAGATTTTTGACTCACATAAGTTCCCTTCTCTGCTATTCTGGCCTTTTTTTTTTCTTTTTTTGATATGCACTGTCACTCCATCTTCACCTTGATCTCCATTTCTTCTCTTTTGGGTTCTTTATTGCATTTGTGATTGCTTCCCCCACTTAGCCTTTGATGTCCACTTCTGTGATTTTCAGCAGATCATATTCCTTCACTTTTACCTAGTACTTGTACTCAGATACTTCATCTGACTGCCTCATGTTAATACACAAAATTAGCACAGTTCCGCTTGCTATAATTACTATTTTGACGGTTCTCATTAACTTCAGTGTTTTCTTTTTCCCTCCTCTTCATCCTTCTGCTGTTATCCTTCACTTAGAATCATAGAATCATAGAATGCCTAAGGTTGGAAGGGACCTCTAGAGGTCATCTAGTCCAACCCCCCTGCACACGCAGGGCCAACTAGAGCACGTGGCACAGGGCTGCATCCAAGCGGGTCTTGAAGATCTCCAGAGAAGGAGACTCCACAACCTCTCTGGGCAGCCTGTTCCAGTGCTCTGTCACCCTCACNCTGCCTCATGTTAATACACAAAATTAGCACAGTTCCGCTTGCTATAATTACTATTTTGACGGTTCTCATTAACTTCAGTGTTTTCTTTTTCCCTCCTCTTCATCCTTCTGCTGTTATCCTTCACTTAGTCCCTTTTTTGTATTTTCCCTTGATTTTTTTACATTCTGCATCAAACCTCCGGTTCAAGGAAGAACCAGCTTCAAGGTTGCTTTGGGCCTTATGGTAACATTTTGAGTATTTCCAAGGATGGAGTTTCCTTCCACAACATCTTTTGGTGTTTGACCATGCTCATGGGAACATTTTTCTTAGTATCTAGTTTGGTAGCTCGAAACTGGATGTAGTGCTTCAGATGTAGTCTCATAAAAGGAACTTTCCAGCTGTAATCTGGTTGATGCAGTCCAACATGATCCGGCTGTTGTGTGGTGCAATCACTCACTGTTGACTCCTGCTCAGTCTGTTGTCCACCAGGTCCTTTTCTTCAAAGCTTTCTGGGCACTCAGCCTTCAACCTGTCCCACTCTGGGGTTATTCTGGCCCAGCTTCAAGTCTCTGCATTTAGCTTCATTGAATTTCAGGAGATTTTTGTCAGCCCAGTCTTCTAGCCTGTCAAGGCCCTTCTGAGTATGAGTGGGACCTTCAGCATATTGTCTGTACTTTGCTTGGATATTGAATTTAGGATATAGGAAGAAACGATGACTCTTGTATTTGTGTGGCTATAGCCAACTTGCATTTCTCATGGCTGCTGTCAGGATCTGACTCCAGAATCTCAAATTTCCTTTTGACTGTGGCTAGTGAGCCTAATCTTTCGCTTGTGCCTTTCCTTTCACTTGCAAAGCAAGGCAAGATGTTATCCCTTTACTCTGTGCTGGGAAGCTGCCCTTAGAGCAATGAGTTGAGCTTTGGGCTCCCCGCTTGAGGAGGGATGTGGAAAAACTAGAGAGGGACCAGCAGGGGACAACAAAGATTGTCAGGGTTTGGAGCACTTCATATATAAGGTCCTCCTAAGGGAGGCTGAAGGAGACAGATTGCTTTAGTGTGACCAAGAATATGCTAAAGAGAATCTAATCTGCAGCTACTGAAGGGAAGTCACAAAGATTTTGAAGCTGAAAGCTACTTAATGGTGCAAAATGATGTAACAAGGGGTAACATTCACAAGTTGCACCTCACAAGGTTCAGTTGGGCATGAGGAAAAGTGTCCTCTCTATGGGTCAGGCCTGGGACCGGTCAGGCGACCTTGCAGGGGACCTGAGACAGACTCAGGTATTTAGTCTCAGTAGCTAGTGTTATAGCAGCCCCGATGTGGTGCCCTGCCCTTAGCTGGGAGCTGGACTGCAGATCTCCAGAGCCCCCTTCCACTGGAACCTCTGTGACTTGGAAGATCACTGCAGCTCTTTCACCTGCCCAGTTAGGTGTTTTGGGGGCTGTCCGTGGAAGTTCAGGATCAGTCGCCTTTCATCTGAGGAAACACTAGTTCAAACAATGTGATGTGGCAAACACCTCATTTTTAGTGAGAACAACAGAGACCACTGTGGACCTCAGCTGCTCTGCAGACTCCTGCAGCATTCCTGTCACCTTCTAATCTGCTCAATGTGCCCGATTTCCTAGAACCTGCTGAGCTGGCTTTGCCTATATACAATATAGCTCAGTACTGAAGAATGACCTTTCTTAGGTGAATCATTTCAGGAGCTGCTATGATTTCCAGTTGCTGAAAAGGTCTTCAAATCTTCATGCCTTGTAAAGGTAAATCAGAGCAGTCCCTGCCTCTCCTTTCACCCTCTGGTCTAGCTCAGAAATCAGCTGACATAGTTAAGCTGACAGTCTTTAGATTTATGTGTCCTTTGCTTCTGGCATTCTGTCCTGTCTGATCTGGCAGTTTGGGTCTGTTGACCTTTGTGGCATGTGGCAAGGCCAGTGTATCTTGGCTTATGCCTCAGGCGGCTGTGGCTTGTTGTTTAAGGAAGTTTATTTCTCAAGGATATGGTCATAAGTTAGCAATGTGCGTGTTCTATTTTTGCAGGCATACCTAGAGAGTCAGGAAAGAGGCCAAAACCCCTCCAGAGAAGATAGACAGCAGATCTGAATGTTCTTATCAATGAGATGCGGGCTCATAAGCTACAAAGAAGACACAAATTGCTAATCAGGATAAATAAACACACAGGACTAGGAAAAGAAAGGTGTCTGGATGGTCAGACAATCTGAAAGAAGATGAGGAATAGAGTAGGGAGAAGGTGAAATTCTGGAGCAGATATACGGGACAGAGAAGTAGTCATCCATTTTGAAGGTTGGGTATGGCATCCTAATAGACATTAAAGGTGGAAATTTTGTCTTCAAATTCTTGCAGAAGGTGAGTAGCAACAGTTGACTGATTATTTGATTGCTCCCTGCTTCCTGGAGTCCTTCGCTGTGGCTTCCTCAGCTGCTAGGAGCCTTGCCCTCTGCACTGAGTTGATCCTCTTTCACCAGAAACCTTCATGAACTTCCACTTTGGTCCTGCACAAGTTATAGCCCCTTTAAAGTAAACACACTTGTTGGGTGAAAAGAGAGAAGCTGGTAAGTGTAAAATGAGATCTGGCTGAAAAATAAGCTGAATGAATCTGAAAAGCACATGGCTGGCGGAGGGGATGACCCATTCACTGTTATGAACATAGACAGCTCTGAACCCTCTGAGACTCTCAATACATCAATCAAAGAGATTGATAGGGACATGCTGGTCTTCATAAAGGCCCAAACTGGGAGCAATTTGCTTGCCATTTTGCTTGCTCGGAGTGACAGACCAGACGGACCCTGTGAGCGCAGGGTTAATCAGGGCGTTTGCGTGGGTCTTGTTTCTCTCTGCTCAGCTTCTGGCACTCGCATTGTCTGCCCATCTGCACTTTCCACAAGACAGTCCTCCCTCATCCATCACCATCCCGACACAGGATCCATCGGTGACACCTTTTCCTCCCTTCCTCCCTTTGCTGTGATGGATGACCCCCCTTGACATTATCCTCTCGGTTTCTGTGCTGCATCTATCCATCCATCTATCCATCTTGAAAAGTGACCTGCCCAAGAGATCCATCCACTCTTCAGTTAGACAGGAGCCTGCTTGTCTGCCTGACCACGTGTGGACAGAACATGCTCAATGGTGGAAATTACCAGGTTTATGCAACTGTGTGTCACCAAGGTAGGTCGAAAGTAGCTCATGGCAACTGTCAGAGACAAAGCTGAAGAGCTGACTGCAAGATACAGTGTCATCGTTCAGTACCTACTCCGAGTCTCTGCTTTTCATAGTCCTCTTCAAACTTAGCTCTGTTGTATGAAATAACACTGCAACATGTAACAAAACTCAGCCTGAGCTATTGACACAGAGGAAAGTGATTTTCTTTTTAAATGAAATGTTTTTAGTCACTCAAACTTCTATACCCACATATTGAGACTAAGAGTGACCTGCCCAGCATGCAGGGACCAAGACACATCCACATGGATTTTCTCTGTGACTTCAAGGAAGAGTCCAACTATTCTGTGCCCCTTAGTCTAGATCTGACTAAGCCTGCAAGATGTAGTCTTTCAGGCTAAAGACTTCTGAAAACTGAAGTTAGCCCCAGCCAGGAGCTGCTTTGCTAGACTGATGCTAGACTGATGCAACAGGCAGTTGCAGTCTTGATCCTAAACAGAAAGACTACTGTCCGTGCTGCTTCAGAAGTCAGTATTAGTGTGAAAGCAAGGCAGCAGTTGTCTCCAGCTCTGAGCATGGAACAAGGTTTGTGCTAGAGGGCCCTGATCAGTCATTAGCACATGCTTGAGGAAGAAACAGCACAGGAATCAAATTAATTGTGAAAAGCATTGCAATGCATGTTAGAGACTAGAGCAATGGGCTCCCGCAGCCTCTGTCTAGAGACTGCAGCAACAGATCTGGGCATCTCAGAATCACAGAGGATCCCAAAAAAATGGGCTTTTCTCTTTATTTCCAAATGAATGAATACTCTTGCCGTGAAATGGCAGGATTTTTCCTAAGCTGTATGCTGTGGTGAGAGGGGAGGGAGATAAACCACTCTAGACTTGTCCATCTGCCTCTCCCTTGGCCAGTGTCCTTCCTGCTTGCTACCTGCCTCTACCTGTCACTCTGTCCGCATCATTCCCTTCTGTCATGAGCAGGGACTTGAAGGCAGGTGAGTGCTGCTGAGGCCATGGATGCATACAGAAGGGATGGAGAGCTCTGAGCCTGGCAGGAGAACAGAAGGGAAACATGGTGGAGAACCAGGACAGAAAGGAGCGCAGGGAGGATGGGAACCAAGTTAGGAGTGCAATGAGCCCCTGCTCGGTGACAGGCTTGGGTGAGCTCGTGTGTTATAGAAATGTGGTCCTGCAATAAAGGGGCAGCACAGTGAGGCATTAATAAGCCTCAGTTGCCCTGACCAGCCTCACCTGGGACCTCCCCCCACATCCTCTGATCCTGGTCCCTGAACTCTATTTAAGCTCAGACTTAGGCATTTAAGTGTGATTGTTTGAGAGCTTGTTTGGCTTTTCCAGGTTGATGTTGGAGCTAACCCACGCCCTTTCCTTTATGTAATGGTCACTGGACTGGATGGAGCCTGCTGTGATTGCCACTTTGCTGTGCTTGCCCAGCTCAGACATGGGACTGTGTCTGGTCAGTGAGATCCCTTCCCTACCTGATCCCTTCCCTCAGCTGCTCCTCAGTCCTGTTTTTCCTGCTCCCTCATGTCCTACTGCTGTAGATACTTCCGTGATAGGATTCCTGGCACGGCCTTACGATTGGCAGTGGGCAGCAGAGCCCTGTGGCAGGACAGTGGATCACTGCTGTGAGAAGAATAAACGAGGAAACTTGCTGCCACAGAGTGAGAGCAAAAAGCTCTGTTGTGTTCACAGTGCAGTAAAATCCCTCTCAAGGATAGCAAGAACCCCACAACTCTCAGGAAAGACCCAGAGCTCCAGGGTGATATCAGACCTGCTTTGGGCCCCATCCCAAGAAAACATTTATAGGCTGGGCACTTGCCGTCTTGCTTAATGTCGTCTGGCCTGTTTTGTGCTCGCGGGCGGAGGTCGGGTTACCCCAGAGCAATCGGAGCTTGGGGGAGCAGGCTCCTCTCTGCCAGTGCCACTGTGTCAGATGAGCTCTGGGGAAGTTCCTTAGCTACCTATAGAGTTTGTTTGAAGGAAGCTCTAAGCAGGGAATTAGAAATCCAAGATTTGGTTCTTTCTTCTGTTTAAATTTTGACTTCTCTCTTTTATGTTGCTCTGAATTCTTGGAGCTCTTGGGTTATCCACAGGCATTGAGCAATTCACAGCCCGTCACGAATGCAACTGTAGCTCTTCCCCTTATCTACAGGATATCAGTGTAGTAGTAATATTATTCCTTTGCATGAGAAAAGGCCAGTAAAAGACATGCAGAAATTTGAAGTCAAACAGTAAGACAATGCCAGACACGAAGTTCTGAGTCTTATTGCTCTACTCCGCTGTATTTGCACAAGACTGTGATACAAGGCAATGAAGGCTGACATGGAACTCATTGTAAGAGGAATCTAGTGATTTTTTTGAAGTAATATGACCTTTGAAGGCAATACTGAATAGCCTCAGGTGCCAGAAAGGGCTATGATGTCTCATCCAGGATGGATGCTCGAGAGATAACAAGCACAATCAAAGCAAACCTTTGGCCCCCGAGAACCATGGGGTGCTCTCTGCTCTCAGGCAGCATCCTCGTTTCATACAGAATCTGTGCTGTGGATTTGAAGCAATGTTGTACTATTTTATTGTAGGAGACCCTAATTGAAGTTATTTGTTGAGAATCCAAAAATCAGCTGAGATATGGTATGTGAATTCCCCTTCGGTCAGGGGAAGCCCATCCTAACAATCATAGAGGCCTTTGACTTTAGCACCTTCTTGCACCTGAATTGCCCCAAATCCTTTCCTGTGTGATACCAAGAGAGGATAATAAGAAGATACTGAGTTGCCTGGTGGTATATCCATGAAACCCCAGATAGAACATTCCCCAAGAGACCAACCTTGAAAGTGTAATTGAGCTACAGGAAAACAGTAACTTTTAGCCAGTCTTTCAACCTGGTTTGATTTGGAAGTAGGAAGGCTTCAGTGGTTTCTATGCAACTCCTAGTGGGGGATTTAATGTTTAGGTTGCAAACGTGAAAGCTTGGTGCTATCTGCCCCCAAACATAAGAAGATGTGGGGTAAAAGGAAGCCCCAAACCTTTTTGGGAATGACTACGCCTGGTTGAGCTAACGGTACTTTTGGATAATACTGATGGCTGTTCTTCCAAGTGGAAGAATCACGAGGTCTGTTTACACTATTTACCTTCATGGTAAATAATTTTCATTCCTAAGAAATGCAGTTTTGAGGCAACCAATAACATCTTGCTAATCTGGGATGAAATGCAGTTGGAATCTGACTTCTTCATGTCAGCTCAGAGCTACCATTTGGGGGGGTTTCCAATAGAGGCCTCACAAATGTATCTGATGGTGAAGAAACCTTTATGACGGCTGTTAAAGGGAGAAAATAACGAGGGAGGGCTTACGAGTAGTGAAGTGTTTTTTTGTGGAGGGATGTGTCTGAAGATTAAGCAAAGCACACTGCATAAGGTTGCCTTTGGGTTTCTGAGGTCTGGTAAGTGGGACATTCTTACCAGTCTGTCAGGCTGATTTTAGCATCTCCTGGGTTGCTTTTCTGCTCTCCTAGGCAACAGTTCAACATTATATGGAACCTTCTGCATTTTGTTGGTTGTTAATGTGCTGATTGACCTGCACTTCGTAGCTTAAATCTTATTGCATAATGGCAGCAGCTCAGCACAGGGCAAACCCTTTCCTTAACAGGAAGGATGCTTAGTTAGGAAGTGATGGGCAGGGTAGGGAATCATCAGTTGATTTCAGCTGCTCACTGCGATGGTGAGGAGCTAAGAATCTGTGATTACAAAGCTTGTTAATCTGAAGTAAGAGGGTTGGGGAGCAATAACTCACTTTGTGTTATCTGATTTCTTACAAAGTACATAAAAGTGAACCTGTTCTTTTCCAGCTGGTTAATTTGGGTACCACTTGCTGTGCCTATTTTACAATCTTTTACCCGGACTTACTGCATGTGTAGTTCTGTGCAGGGGGCAATAGCCTATTGCCTGGTGTGTGGGGAATGATGTGCAAAGGTAAGAAACAAAACTTTGAAAATGCCTTTTGCTTTAGTCTCTTGCCTGTCTTGCTGGATAGTGCTGGACCAGGCCATGTGACACCACAAGCACTGCAGATTTTGCCCACCTTTCAGCACCTGTAGTGCTCTTCTATGTCCAGCCTATCTCCCAAGCATATTTTATTACCTGAAGATAACAAGGTGCCAGCTGTGTTTTAGAAATATTGATGTGCTTGTATCTGCCTTTCCTCACAGAATTGCATGCACTTCCCTTCAATCTTACTGAATACACCTGGTGTATCCTTAAAGCTGAGACTCTCGTCCTGCAGTGAGAAAAGTGAACCGTGAAATAACCAGAAATATCTTGGGCTTGCAGATAAGTTATTTGCTTTCAGGTGCATCTAGTATGCATTTTCAGCCTGATGCAATGGTTACCAATCCCCTGATAATACTTCCTAGCTATTTTTTGGTTTAAACGGGTGCACAGAGCTGTTTTAGTAACAGGGGCTGCTTTCAACCTGCCGATTGTGGGGGCAGGCTCATGTGCTCAACTGCAGAATAATAAATTCATACTGTAACTCAAGTTGGTTACTGTGATGTGCTCTGATATTCAAACAGTGATTTTTTTTATATATTTTCATGGCATAGGGCTTTTTCTTTTCAAATAGTTCTTTAAAAACTAGTGTCTTTCTAGGAACCCCAGCTTTTAAATGTGTATTACTGATTTGAACTGAAACTCAGTTTATCTTATCAGTTAATGCCTCTAGTTATTCTTGAAACTGGTTGCAAAGCAGCCAGCTGCTCTGAACGTTGCTTCAGCACATCCTAAGCTGTCCAGTTGCAGGGCAGTGTGTAAGGAATTGCTCTGAGAAGGAAACACAATCTGCAGAAAAATCACACTCCAGCGAACCTGGGAAACGCTGAAGAATTACGTTAAGCTCGGATTTGTCCAGCACCATTACTGGTATGGACTGAAATAATAACAAATAGGAGGCAGGTGCATCGGGTTCCCATGAAAAAAAATCATCTGGATGTCTCACAGGCTAACAGCTCCGTGACAGCCTTCACCTACCAGAGGGAGAGGGCGAGAGAGATTAAATGTGAGGGAACGGGAGGGAGAAGGCGAGACGGGGAGAGAGCAAGTGGCCGGGAAGGATCCCCAGGACCAGCTCGAATCACAGGCTGAGCACTGACTGCAGAAAGGACACTTGTGAGCTGCAGATTTGGCCGCGCTGGGAAGAAGAGGAGCTCAGGGGAGACCCACGCAGGTGAGTCCTTGTTCCCATTTCAAATGAGGAGCTGTAGTTGCAGGGACATACAGGCAAATCTGAACTGCTTGCAGTTACCTCTGAAAAGCAGAAAGGACAGCTGCAGAGGAGTGATCGACCCTGCTAGCGTCCTGCCCGCACCAAGGGGATACACGACACTTTGGTGAAGCTGTGGGATTTCCAGAGCAAGCAGGGGTTAAGGGTGAGACTCCTCTGTCACCTTGGTTATTCTTTTTGTTATTTCTCTGTTGGATCGTTTCTCTGGCTCTAGATGAGGCTTATTTTATTCCCATGCTGTAGTACTTTTATAAAGAGTTTGATAGAACAACCTGCAGAAGGAATGAGGTTGGGTTCTCCGTGCTGCGAGTCCCCTGCACTCTTGTGGGTGCCAACCACTAACCTGTGCTTAGGGAGATCAAGCAGGGCAGTGCGTGAACACTGTATTAAATAATGTCCAGATGTCCTGCAATGAAAGCAGGAAGCCAGTGGGTGCTGCGGCGTCTCAGAGCTTCAGAGGGATTTTCTGCTGCATTTGTTTGTGTCAAGCTTCCTTGCATGTTGGGATAGGAAATGTTAAAATAGTTCTTCACGCGAGGACTAGACTGTTTTCATCTGTTGCTGTTGACAGGGCGGGGAAAATGAAACAAATCCAAAGCGCATGTATTTGTAAGGTGCCCTAGTCTAAGGGGTAAAAATGAGAAAAAGCCTTAGGGTGAATCCTTTGTGGTATTTGAGCGCACACTTGTTTTTCGCCGCTGTTTGCAGTGCGCATCCAGCAAAGCCCAATCACCATATAGGGCCATATGCGAGCAGCGCAGGCGCGCTTTGTTCCCTGTGCTCACGAAAGCTTCCAGCGAGTTAAAATGCCATTATCCTTAGTGTCTTACATGAGGAGATGAATAATTCTGAAAGGATATAATCTCTGGTAATATATCGATGTTAAAGCACATATTGGTGAGTCTGTGTAAATATCTACCAGTCCTTTTGGTTTTCCAAAAGGAAAAAAGATATGTAAGATGCAAGCTGGCCAGCCCAGGTGTTGGAGCATGTTGGAAAGTTAATTGTGAGGGGAAGTTATCACAAGGGGAAAGAAGGAATGTCAGATTTATAGACAGCCAGCATCCAAGTCATGGATTGTGCTGGTAAACCCCTCAGTTGGTCATGGATGCAAACAGATTAAATCACTTCTAAACAAGGGAATAGAAGGGAACCTCTACACCGTGGGAAGGAAGGGGCTAAGCTGCAGTGTGAAAGCAGAGCACTACTGCTGCTTGAGTTGGTTTCTCTGATTGTAATCTCTTCCTTATGCTGAGCTGCCTTTCAGTGCGCGAAAGTCCGGCTGACAGCAGTGGGTCTAATCGTGGCTCTGTAGGAACAGTGATGACAGAGCTTAGCTTGCTGGTGATGAAGGGGCAGACTGACCTCTTGGATGTGGGAGGTAAAATAACCAAGGCTTTGGGGCTTAAAATAGTCTCTTAAATTTCTCCTTAAGCATAGGGTATGGATGGTCTGGTTTGAAAGACCAGGCTGAGCATGGGCATTGAAATCATCGCAAGCTGTGAGCACTCAACACTCAGTGCGTTGTATTTAAAAATCAAGTGTTACAAATTCCAAAGACTCATTTGGGGCATCTGTGTGCATAGCGTGACTATTTTTTCATCCTGATACAAGACTTTCTATTGGTGAAAATAAAATCTGACTGGAAGTCCTTTTTCGCGTATGTGACCACCAAGAATCACATGATTTGATATAGCAGTTCATGTTAATGATATTAATATAATAATTTGATATTGGCAGTTCATAGGACTGCCAGTCTCTTCTTATCTCCACTGAATTTGGACTTTTATACAAGTTTCCATCACCCTGACAATCCTTTTCCAATGGAGTGACCGCACCTAAGTCATTTTTTTCTTTCTCATATTGTATTTATAGGTTAATCACTGTTGTTATGTCTATGTAGGTTGTGAACCCAACCAATGAACCTCTGCACACATCAACCCACTAGACATCCCCAAATATTTCTGTCCACAGACCTCTTGAATCTTCAGTGCAGTGACTGAGCAGAGGTTTGTGCTGCAAGTTCCGTATTTGACTTGGCCAAGTGACTCTAGTATGAGACTAACTTTTGTTCTTATGCTTCTGTTCATGACTGGCAAATCCAGTCAACTTTTTGAACCTGCCAGATCATGTTTTCTTCACTTCTCATTCTGTCTGGGCTCTGCTTGACACTGATAGACCCTAGGAAGAGTTGTGCCAAGTCATCCTTGGTCTGAACTGGTAGACTTTGTACTGGTAATCTGAAGAGGAAGGAAGTTACAGGAAAAACTGAAGATTGGAAGAAGCTTTTGTCCAATTAAATCTACTGTTAAATTCAATCCTGCAGCTGTCGCCTCCTGACACTCCTTCACCACCCTTCATTAGGGGAAGGAACTGGCTTGAAGGGAAAAATGCATCCCCTTTGTGTTGAAACCAGTGACTGCAGCTGCCTACACCAGGCTTCATCCTGATGTTTTGCAGGTTTTCAGTGGTGTGCGGGAGCTTCGCAACCGGCGCGCAGGAGTTAACAGGACTTTTGGGTGGGCGGCTGGAAAGCAAGCTGTGAAATGGAAGAAGGTCAGTCTCTTGGAGGAGTTTGCTCTGTCACAGATGGTTTTAAGTTATCAGCCTATCTGTAGGAGAAGTCTCCGTTTCTTCCCCCCCGCCAGGAGAAACTCTTGTAAAACCAGAGCTAGAAATAAGGCAAAGTTCTAGCAGGTCTAGATGCAATGGAGTAGGCAACCTTGTGACTCCAGGTACTCCTAGGGCCAACTGTCCATCTAAATAAGAGTTCCAAAGTCACTCAAGCAGATTCTGGTAATTAAAAGAGATTTGAGACTAAATATCGACCACCCCCTTTTCACTGGGGACCAAGTCATTGAGAAGGGTGCCTACATGGGAAAGAAAACCGCAGAAAGCCTTGGAGCTCTGACCGGCTCAGGTATTTTGGTTCTTCCCTCTCTGCCAAGTAGAAGACTGAGATGAATTCTGGTAGAACCTAAGAAATCTTTCCTCTAGTGGCATTCTCCTGGCTTACATGGAACATTACGGTCTTTAGAGACTTGTATAGCAACTGAGTTTATTTAAGGTACCAAATACTAAGGCTATGGCAACCAATCAACAAACTGACAGTAAAATCCAAGGAAATATTCTTGGGATAAACATTGATCTAAACAGGTGGAAGAAAGTGCTCTAGTTGTTGGACAGCAGTGTCTTCTCCTGAGTAAGAGGATTTTCCAAGAGCAAATGAAAAGCCTGGTTGTCTTATTTTCTTGGCCTTCTAACTTTAATATTCATTGCAGTTGACTTTGGAATCACTTGCATTTTTATTCCACTGAAAATGTAACAAGGGTTATAGAACCGAATGAAATTTGATGTAACATTAATTTGAACAATCATATTTTCCTCTGCTAACATTGCTTCCTTAGAGACTGCAAAGATACAAGTCATGTCACCAGACATAACTGTCAAGCAGAAGGAAGAAATGAAGAAAATTGCTCCATTATTTCACATTTGCATTTTCATTTTTAATTGTCTACTAAAATAGTGATTCCCAGCCCTTCAGAGGAGAAGTCCTTCATCTCTAGATCAGAACAGCTGACGGAACACACAATTTTCCACTGAAAGGTCATCTCTCCAAGACTCATGGAGAGGATGCCCTTTGTAATACTTTTGTCTTCTTCCTGGCTAACATGAATCTCAGCAACAGGACAACGATTCCCCATTAATCCAACCTTTTAGGAGCTCTAATCTCCTAGCAGGACACCAAAGGAAAATCGTGTTCTGGATCTGCCCTCTGCAGCAGCATGTGAGCTATGGTCATCATGATAAAAATACTTCCATTGCCAATAACTTGGGCCAGTCAACCCTTCATCTCAGGGTTGAACATGAGGATTTAATAAGAAGGTACTACACATTGTGCAAAGAAAAAGAGGTAACATGAGAAGAATGGAAGGTGAGTCCCAGGCTGAGGAAGCCTGGCTGCCTGCATGTTGTGCTGTCCATGTGAACACAGGGAGCAAGTCAGAGGGATCTTGTCTCCTAAGTAGTGCTTTTCTAATGAAAATCAGAGCAGTGTCAGCTCAGTCCAACTAGAAGGAAGGTTAACAAGTTGCAAGAACAGGCTTGAAGCAAAAGATTCTGGAGGACGATCTACTGCATGTGGACTTCTAGGATAAACCTTTCCGTGGAAATCGGTACTGTTGTTCATTGGCCTCATAGATGTGCTGGAAGAAAAGGCTGCAAGTGTCCGTTTTCACTATAGCAGTGAAGCTGTTCTGCAAGGAACTAGACTTCCTCGGCTCTTGTTATGACCTTTCACAATTACTCAGACAGAAAGACTACTATGAAGGCCAAGCCCAGACTTGACTGTCCCCAACATACAAATGTATTAATCCACCATTTTTACTTATCTTCTAAGGAATTATGAGCTCTTCTGTGGACTCATGGGCTCCTCTAAGAACCAGGGGATGTTGGGTCAAGCAAAACTTCATCCCTTTGCTTGACATTGATCTGCGCAAATGTTTGTGCATCGTCTTGACCCAACTTGGGAATCAAGCTTTGCCTTGACTGATTGTCACATGTGACCAAGTTGGCCTGTTGCCTTCATCGAGGCTCGCCAAAGGCAATGGGTTCAAGCGCGCCTCCCCTCGTGCAGGGTATGGGCATATAATGAGCCCCCTACAACCACGCGCAGCACAGTACGGAGAGAACCTGGTGGAGCAGCTACCAAGCCCAGACTCAGCTTCTAGGAGAGCAGTGAAGTGAGAGGGGGACAGGAATTAGTCATTTGTTCTGCCACTTAGTGATGTTTACAAGAGGTTGATAATGGTTGTTGTTTTTTCCATACAGATTGCTAATAACGCGTGATAAAGAGACTTGTTGAACAGCTATGAAGAACTCCATGGTCTGAGCCAACAGACACAGCAGTCCTGGTCCTAGGAGATACAATATTGACTTCAAGTAGGATCAGCTTTGAAGGTCAACCTGTAAAGTAGTAAGTTTGGTCAATCCTTTGCTGAGATTTGAATGTGCGTGATACAGATCCGGGACTATGAGGTGTCGCTGTCACAACAGGGAGTCCTCCATACAGCTATGGGTCCTCAAATTGCCTGTCAATGTTCTGTTCGGAATGACTTCCCATAACATACACTGAACTCCCTGCTAGAATGGCTGGCTGTTCTAATGCCTCATCTGTTGGAGAAGTAACATGTGGCAAGTAGCCTGTGTTTTCTAACGTTTGTTATTTTGGAAGCTCTGCTTCTTTTGACAGCTAGTAAGAATGTGTTGTTTTTCCCTCTGGACATCTTTTTAAAGCTCTGTTGTATTTGTTCTGTCGTACTTGCTCTGTGGTAATTTAATGAGTGTGTGAAAATGCATGTCTACATTAGGAAAGTATTTATGGGTTTGTTGCAGACACTGGAATCAACAAACCGCCTCTTCTTATGTTGCCATCTGTATCTGCTTCACCCAACTGGCATGAATTCATTGTCCTGCTCACTGCTCTTTTGGCTTAAATCATTTTGATTCAGTTGGCCTGATGGGGTATCTTTTGGCATTTTGGGCCAAGGCCATTTTCATAAGAAAATAGCCATAGAGTATCTGGTGCTTGCCTACGTCAGTTGTGGATGGCATGAGCAATCATATGTTATCTTCGTAATCCCTGAGGTAGAAGAGAAGATCAAGTCAAGTATAGATTTACTGAAGGGATAAATCGCACAGAATCTGATCCTTGGACATTCCTCCCACTCTACACAAGGCCTCCATTCATCTCGGCAGGGCTGCTGCAGTTCCCCTCCGCGCCTGGCCCCAAAGTGCTCATGAAGTTGAACTTCTGCGATTGCTGCCCTTCAGGTCTGAAGTCCTAATCAAAATCTGTGGGATTTTCCTTTAAAAATGTCTTCAGAAATGAGAAGACACAAGCTCAAAAGAGTACTTACAAAACTTAAAGGTTAAAAAAAACCCATTCTCCCCCCAAAACTGAGAGAGAAGTTTTAAAGTGAGAGATCCCTCTTCTCAGTAAGGGTCTGAACTCAGTTGTGTAATGCACAGCTAGAACTTGAGAGGGAACACAAAGTGATTTGGTATTTTAGCATGTTCACTGAGCCTACCACATTTTTTTTGAGATGCCAAAGAGAAATAGATGGTTACCTTATATTTTAACGCTAATTTAATTAACGTGATGTGGGCTATGCTCATGGCTTTGTACTCCCCATCGTGCTGTGCTTGTGCCTGTATATCTGTTATACATCCTGTGCCTCACTACCTATGTTTGAACGTTTGCACCACTTGCTGCCTGTCACTTCTCCACAAGTGTGACTAATATTGTTTGCCCATCCTTGCCAGCAGTTATGTCACGTCTCGTCCACGTGTTACACTGCCTGAACCTCGTAAATAACCACTTGTGACACCACTAGTACCTCCAAATCCTGCGACTTCCAAATGTTTCACTTATTCAGTTAACTGATTTATGGCCCTACCACAAGTGCCCAGTCATAGTGCAAAAGGGTATATGGGCTTTTGTGCTGACTCATCCACGTGTATTGATGGTCAGACAAGAGGAAGGGCATACCACCATCCCATTGTGCTATCTGGTTCATTTTGCAAAATTAAAAATATTGCTATTAGTCAAGGGCTTCCTCTGCAGTCAGAGCCATGCAGGTTTTGCCTCCATGGGGGTCATCGAAGCAGCTGAAAACTGGGCAGACTTTTGGCAGGAGAGAGAAGCATACACATCTGAGTTACCTAAACAAGGCCAGTGCATGAAGATCACCCGTATCTTTCAGAGCAGAGTGAGTGTTGAGCCACTTGCAGTGTTAGTCCTGTTGTCCCGGTAATTGGTGAGCAGCGTTTTACATGGAAAGGTTGAATCACCCTTTGGATGTTCTCTTCTGCCTCCATTGACTGAATAGCAACTTCAGTGATCACCTTAGTGTGGGCAGGAGTGTTTTAGGCAGCTGTGAGTATTGATATAAATTCCACCATGACAGTTTTTGGTAGGGTATTGTTACTTTTAATTTCTTTATAAGTTTCTAATTGTTATTATTTTTTTGAAAGTATGGAGCTGAAATCAAAAAGCAAAACATGATCATTGCTGTAACAGACAGCAGAAGTCTTAAAAGCAAGCAGTAAAAGATCTGCAAATGCTGTGCTAGTAGATAAGGTATTTCCCAGTCTGCATTTAACACAGAAGACTGTAGATGTAGTTGGATCAAGTCTGCTGCAGAAAGCTCTCTTGTGTTTACTGACACTGTTATTTTAACTGTGCAGTCAATGTGAGGCACTGACATGCTTCTGTCTCACTCTGCAGAAGTCAAGAATTCACAGGAGTGTAAGGACTCACAGAAGCTTATCTTTAATCCACATGAATTTCTAAAATATTTAAGGCCCTTTGAACTCAGCGGTTAATAGTACAGAGTGGATATGGCACACTGACAGGATGCACACATGGTGACTATGGCCATCTATATAAATATCTATATAAATATCAGCGTTTGGAGATTTTACTAGAGTTGAGCAATAGCCCACTTGTAATAGTTTATAACTACTTCAGTGTCTATCCAAAGTCACATTGACTGTGACCCTCTGTTTTAGACAAGATGCACTTCAGTCCCTTAAGAAGATTCTTAAGTTTCTTGATCAAAATATGACTTTGAACCCAAGGAGTATGTTCATGTTGTAATATAAATACATATTAGTATTGCCAAAAGTGGAGAGAAGAAATGAAGAGAAACAAAGAATAAATCTCATCCTAACAGTTTTAAAAAAGAGCATAGATACTATCGTACAGCTCGAGATGTGTAACCATGTTTGTTGAGAGCTGTAAGCATTAGATGTTTCAGCTCCAGAAGTGGTGGCATATTTAGAAAGACACAGACTGTAAAAGGCTCTATGGGGTTGGTGCAGCCTGATGGCGCATTTGTTATCTAAATTAGAAAATTGCTATTAATATAGGGCAGTACTTCTGTGGAGGACCAGTGAAGTCCAGCAAGAGAGGATAGTTAAGAACCTCTGAAGAACTCAGTCATCTGTGCAGTGTCCTGACCAGTGCAGCCTGGAACCGTCCTTTGTTAACTCAGTTCTGCATTTTTCATTTGTACAAGGTGTTTATTCCCTTCCTTAATTTGAAATTTAAAATATCTACCAGTGGTTTACAAAAATAACTATGTGATAAGTAAAAATACCAACAACGCTCACCTAAAGTTCTTATTTTGGGGAATGGTAGCAAAATTTACCCATGCCAGACTTGGGAGATGATGTAAATCATAGACTTGGCTGTGTCTCACGTGGTTTCAGGCATCATTTCTCATTTCTGTTGCATCACATGCATCTCTGTGGAAATTAGAGAGGTTCATGGAATGATTTTCAAGGTAATCTATAGTGATCCTGGAGTTACTCATTAGATTTGTATAGTTTGTAGAGTCCTAAAGTTAGGTTTGTGTTATGAACAACTGTGGATCCTGATTATTTCTTTTGCGAAAATGTCTGTGTTCTAATTGGCATGATTAATGGGGAAAGAAAAGCAAATTTTATGTTCTTGATTCAGAATTTAACCCAGAAGTATTGTGACTTATCTCTTTCTTTAGCCTTCCTGTGGGATATATAGCCCAAATGATTTTTGTTAGCTTAGTTTCTTACATTTAGCTGACACTAAGCACAAAATCATGAAGAATAAAATAACAGTGCACATCCCAAAAAAAAGTATAACATCAGGAAATACTGGGGTTCTCCCCAAATTTTTCGGTTGGTGCAATTTGGGAATACCAGGTTGCATGAGTATTTCTCTCCATGCAGATAACAGAAATAAGACCATAAGAGTCCTGTCAAAGTGTATCTGCTTTTTAAAACTGCTAGAAGTTGCATGTTCTCGTGTGACTCTGTGTTGACTGAATGTGTGCAGAGGGTAAATAGAGACACAGAATTAATCCCACAGGGGAATCTAATCTAATTGCTCTTTCAGAGCTTCAGTAACTCTATAGTTTCTGAGTATCTCTCATATGGCAAGGAATCTGCCTTTGCGATTTGCTTGGAAGATAACGAGATGTATTACATGTTGCCTGCTTTATAAACACAGACCAAGACACACCTTTGGCAGAAGGTCACACAAGTGATCTATACAATGACTTCTTAATGCCAAGCTGACACTTCACCATTTCTTTCTAGGCTATGTACGAGTCTATAGCCTGCCTAGGCCTCCTGGCCTGTTGCTAAATTAGACAAGCTAATTTAGATCAGAGCATGCTGTTGCTCCATGCCTCAGTTTAGATATCCAACTCTGTGGCTTTCTTCTCAGCAACTGCTCTTGCCATCCATCAGGATTCACTGCGTGAGTGTCCTGTGGTGTAATATCTGCCCGACACACGAGAGGAGGCCTTTCTTTGAAAGGAAACCAGACAGTGTAGAAATGGAAGATGCAGCACGGGGATGCTAATAGATGTGGATTTTGTCCATTTAGCTCTGCTACTTGTTTTCTTACCTGGTTTGTGATGGGCTAGTGGTTCAAAAATGTCATGATGTGTCATGAACTGTTTTCCTAACTGGAGAGGCATGAAACTGTCATATGAAACAGCCAGATGTGCAGTATTAGAGGCTTTTGTTTTCCTTGTGAACTCTAAATAATTAAATAATTTGTTGTCTTCCAGGAAGTTGTTGCTGTTGAAAACAAGGAGCTGAGCAAGGCATCATGGCAAGCCGACCAGCAGGTGAGATAACAGCCAAAGCTGAGAAACGTACCTGGGAAAGCCCTGAGAATTCCCCCTTGGCAGTAAGGCATCTCTTACCAGCGCAAGGAGACACTAGCACCTGGCCCATCACACTGTGTGGCCCTTTGCAGTAGTGCTTTCTTCATGCCAGATCCTGAAGGCTCATATTGAATAATAACTGATGTAAAGGATTCTCTATTTGACTAGACGTGTGAGCTGCTATGGCCCTGCAATCCAAATTGCAGATTTTCCTACTAGAACCCTGGCTTTGTAATAAGTCGGTGCAGGCTTGCATGCTCTGGAGTTTGAATTTGCACTCTGTAGTGCTAGAAAGCACAAAGGAAAGTGCTCTACTAGTCTAAGAGAACATTCTACTAGTCTAAATGTTCTGCAAATTGAGATGTTGTTTCTAAATAATTAATATGTTATCTTAATTCAATGCATTTTCCTTGCCTTTCTAGTGAAAATCTACAAGAAATCTACTATCCCAGGAGTTTCAATCACTCAGTTTGTTGATCGCGTTCCGACAGGATGCAGTACACCTGACTTTGAGCGGAAACCTGTCACCCTATCGTTACAGGAAGGTGAGACTCTTGAAAAAGGGTTCAAAGCTCAGACCTATATGACACCTCATCTCACCCTCATGAAATAATTATCCTAATTAAAACAAGTCTCTAAAGAGATTTGACTAAACAAAAAAAAATGCTTTTTGTGGCTAAGGCCTTCGTTGTACTTTGTATCATAGGGATGCAGCTACCCCTAGATTTTGCTAGTGTGTGTGAGATCAAAATCTGGCTCCTGATATATACAGTTAATCTTGTGAAATCTGAAGGGAGGGTTTCAGGGTAAATATTTTGCAGCAGAAAAGTATGTTGAAAAAAGATTTTTCCTGTTGAAATGAATTCTCTTACAGTTCAGCACTAAGATTAAATGCTTTTTAAACTAAGGTGTGCTTTTGACACTGTTTAGGTTGTGTTTCTCTATTGAGAATCACAGAGGGCTTGAGATTGGAAAGGACCTCTGGAGATCATCTAGTCCAAACCTTCTACTCAAACAGGGTTGCTTGGAGCATGTTCTCAAGGATTGTATTTAGATGGCTTTTAAATAGCCAGGAAGAATAGCCAAGGAAGGAAACTCCACAACATCTCTGGGTAACCTCTTCCTGTCCTCTGTTACCCTCACAGTCAAGAAACTTTCTCATTTGCAGCTGGAACGTCCTGTGTTTGAGTTTGTGCCTGTTGCCTCTCATCCTATTGCTAAGCATCACTGAAAAGAGTCTGACTCCATTCAATCCGGCACCATGGATTTCAAATTTGTTGTCACACCCATGTGCTGATTTTCATGGACTAATGAGAATTGTACAAAAGAGCACAGTGGCCTCTAGTGGTGCATTCTTCCTCTTCTTCCTCCACCTTCCTTGCTCACAACTTTTAGGCATGAACCAAGGCAGTGTCTGGCCATGTTGCCTCAGTTTTACATGTTGTTTGATATAAAGTGGGATCTTCATCATTCATGTGCAAAATGTTAGAAAATTCATTGCAGTCACTGTATAACCTGAACTCTGTGTCTATGCAGGTGGACTATGAGTGCGCTATAATCATTACCACATTTCATTTAGTACATAGATTAGATAATGCTCACAGATGAGTAATTTTGTCTTATGGTAGATGGCAAGTATGGGAAACTGCAGCCAGAATAGGTAAACTTTGACAAAGTTATAAACAAGCCCAGAAAGAGTTGAAAGAAAGATGCCTTTTGGTAAGCATCTGTTGATTACATGACAGGAAAGGGCGTAGTTTGTTAGAGCATGCTGCATAAATCTGTCAAAAGATAGTGATTCTGCAGCAGGTTGTGGGAAATGCTGCAAGACTTTCTGATGAGACATTTCCACCATTTGGTCACCCAAAGACACAGGTTATTACAAAAGAGAGACATAATCATTTCCGACCTGAACCACATCTATGACAACTCATCTCTGCTTCTATTCCACTAATCCGTTCCTACTTACTTACACCTCTATCTTGTCTGCATATGTGAGTTGTTTCACTTGCTTTTTTTCATATTTGTTCTCGTGCCCTTAAAGCCTATTCAGAGGGTGGAAAAAAACACACACGCAAAAGATTTCTGCTAGGCAATGGTAAAGCTGTTGAAAGTTTGAGTGCTCAACTGCAAAACACTCCTGATCTCAGGGGAGCAGGTATGAAGGAGAAGGCTCACAGGCAACCCCATCTCTCCTCTCTTCCTAGCCTCTTCAAAGAGGAGAGCGGGATGTGTTTAAGTGTAAGGTGATACTAGGTTAGAAGACAAGAAAGGTTCTGCAGAAAGATGATGCGTGTGAGAGGATGTATGGGGAAGCCCCACACCTTCCACTGGTTCTCCTGTATGTGGTACCATGTTGCCTGTTAAGAACATGTTTTCTTGAGTGAGTAGAACCTACCAAGCACTGAACTAGCTACAATGTTATTGATCTCCTTTTACAGATTAGCAGTCATACCTAGCAACACTTTCTAAAAGCCCTTTTGACTGAATACAGACAAAATCTACCATTACACAGGGAAAAATAGTCTGTCTTGGACTTAAAACTACTAGTACTTGCTTTCTGACCCTTTCCAAATATGAAGGGAATTGGAAACTGGACCATGAGAGCAGATTTAAGGTTAAAATCACCCCTTGAGTAGACAATTTTCTGTCCATATATGTGTGCAATAAAAACTCAGGTGGAGACCATACTTTTCATGATGAATTTTGTAGTTAAGTTTCCAAGTAATTTTTTGCAAAGCCAGTAGGATAGTGAGGGGATTATTGCAGATGTCTTAGTTGCATGAACTTAGACATTTCTTGTAATTTTATGTTTCCTCTCTTGATAGGGTAAAAGAGCTAACTACTAGATGCCTCCCCCTGCATCGAGATCCTAGCACTAGAGTCATGCCCATCTTTAGATAGTTATTGTTTTGTTGTCTACAACTGAGTGAATGATTTAAACTGCTTTTATGGTTAAAGGGGATAAACGTGTGCTTGCTGGAATTTGGAACAGCAAGTCTCCTAAATGACTCGCTTCAGCTAGGCAGCCAAACCTAAATGCCTAAAATTAGGAGAGGTGAATACCCTCTTTTTATGTGCTTGTTCCTCTTTCATCTCATTTCTTCAAGTCTCCATTAAATGAGTCATATTTTACCTCTTTTGAAAGGTAAAAATGCCATTTTCAGAGCTGTGGTCAAAGGTGTCCCAACCCCTGAAGTGAAATGGAAGCGTGCAAAAGGGGGAATGAATGATCCTACCAGATACCAAGCTTACTTCAACCCTGCTACAAATGAATTCATTCTGCAGGTAAGGATCAAATACTGCAGACAGAATCCATTAAACAGAGAGAGCAACAGGCTACCAGAGAAATATGCGTGGAATCTAGCAGAAATAGGTAGGGAACCCAATATTTGAAAAGCATAAAACAGCTTAGAATGGAATTAAATCACTCCATACATACATGGAACTTCAAGATGAAATAAGAAGAGCTGAAGGTTTAGTTTGATGTAGGTTGCAAAAACTACAGTTGATTACACCGTGGGATTTTATTTTCTTAAATCTTTTATTTTTTTTTCAAAAATGGTTTAAAGAGATCACAAATGGAAGTAAGTAAAGATGTCACCAGTTCTGAAATAACACACAAAAAAACCAAAGCTTTTTAGAGTCATCCTCAGAAGAAAGATCAGAGGTGTCCCTGAGTAGCTGTTTTATTAGGAGATGAATAACTGAATCACATGACGTGGCTGCCAATTTTTTCTATGTTCTTCTTTTTAAGATAAATAAACTCACTGCAGATGATAACGATTTGTATCGCTGCTTTGCTAGAAATGAATATGGGGAAGCTGTGTGCTCCGCTGGCCTCAGGATCATACAAGGTAAGATTGGCAGGTTCTGGAGTCCAAAGGTCCTGTGGTCCCAAGTAGCTGATTTTACTGTGCAGCAGGGGTGGGTGCCCAGAGCATTGACAAGCTAGTTAGTGTTTTGGGAGGCATCCATCTCACTTCACATCAGATATATATGGTGCACCTGATCTGGTCCCCTGATTTTCTGTATAGTCAGTGGAGAGAAATGGGCACTTCATGGATATGGTAAAACTGACTTACTTTGGGAGTCTACTTGTGTGGGTTCATTGGAAGTGCCCATTTGCCCTCTCTGCCTATAAAGTAAGTGTAGAAGGTCCCTATCTGCATTTGACAGATGGGTATTACAAATAATCAATGTCAGGCTGACAAAATAATCCAGACTGGGATTATCTCTTGCATTGCTAACAACTGTATACGTTTTATAGTTCACTGGCTTACTGATATTAGCCTCGGTGTTATCTTGTTCATTTTATCAACTGTTTTTCCTCTCTTCTTTCCTAAATTATCAGTTGGCTTTAAGAGGAAAGCGCAAGAAGTTAAAGGTCCTTCTGCTGATGGTGAGCTATTTGTATTTTTTTGTTTTTTGGCATACCATATGCACCTCTGTCAAAAGCATGATTACTTATTTTCCTTCATCAATGCAAGAAATAAAATCAGCTCAGGAGGAGCACACAGGGAGATAGTTCCATTATAAGGTGCTGTTAGAGAGGTGCCAAGGACTTCTTGGGAAGTAGCAGCAAAATAATACTAAGATGTGTCTGCCTCCCTGGCCTTAGAGAGAGTCTATATTCTCCTATGGGCATTACAGCATGACAAAGAGAAATAGTAAGTCATAAAGACTTGTGAAGTCAGAGAAGAGATAAAAAATATCTAGTTTTCTGTCCATTTTTTCTGCTTGCTGTTTACTTTTGGCTAAATCAACATTCTTAAACATGATTTTGTTCTGTTCTGATTAATGATTCCAGGTGTCTGCTGGAAAAGGATTTTGTGATGTCAAACACAGGGAGGTTGACCATGTTAACATGGCTGGGAAATAGGGGGCCTTGCTGCAGTTTGACTGTCTGCTGCAGAAAGAGGAGAGAACAGTAGGAACCGATGAGCTTTTGTGGCTCTCAAAGAACAGGGCTATGGCTGATAAACATGGCAATTGGTTTTATGGCAGTTTTTCAGAAGGGTAAAATCATCACCTAAGACTGAACATGGCATAATCAAAAGACCTCTTCTCAGTAGCTATTTTCCATGACTTTTCTTTTATTGACCTGTATTTTACCATTTGGGTAGTTCTAGTTTCTTACTTGAATGGGTTTTTTTTCTTTCACCTTTAATAGAGTTAAAGAAGACACTTAAGGACTACAAGAAGATGCTAAGAAAGCGGTAAGACTTCATAGGGAAGGCCAGTTTTGGACTTCCCAGTTGTTTCTCAATATGATAAGGCCAAGGGCAGCTTCATAAACTTTAAGGCCACAATTCTTGTTTCCAAAGTTGCTGTGAGGCACAACATGGAGATGGATAGCAGAACAGTTTGCCAATGTCTGTTAGGCCGAGATAAGTACAAAGTACCAACATAAGTCTGAGGTTCCTTTGCATCATGAGATTTTGTCTTAAAAGATCTCTCTGATGTCCTTGTTTTTAGCTGACAAGTAACTTCCTAGCTTGGTGACAAATGCTTCATGCAAGGATTTTTCGGAGCTTAGCTGTATGAAGGGATACAACAATAGCAGGGAGAGCTCTCGTCCCAAGGTCATCTGCAGAGGCTGCTGTGTTCACACTATTGAACTCCCTTTGCCTCCTGAGTAGGTAATCTCACAAAAACTGCTCAAATGTGAATGATCCCTGTGAAAAGTCCTGAACTGAGCCAAGAAATTATTCAAAAGTGTGCAAGTTGGCTTGTGTCGGAGACTCTGCTGACTGTTTAACAGTTTGGACAATTACATTCCAGTGCCCTGGGCATCCCAGAGCAACATGTTCCCTGGCACTGTTTCATTTGATAGAATAGATGCAGAAAACCTGTTCCAAAAGGGTTTAATAGAGTAGATGCAGAAAACCTGTCCTCAAAGGGTTACATCCCCTACATCTGCAGGACATGAATGAATGAGCTAGCAGAAATGATGGAGAGGGAGAAGAAGAAGTTAAGGTGAAGGAAACAAGGAGCTTTTGTCATTTGTCAAACATCAAAATTTCTAGGTCTTTTTTCTTTATTTCTGGTTCCAAGAGCCCCACAAAAACACGTCAAAGAAGTGGACAAAGAAGCAGTCT
Source organism: Crypturellus undulatus (assembly GCA_013389825.1). Taxonomy (NCBI): domain Eukaryota; kingdom Metazoa; phylum Chordata; class Aves; order Tinamiformes; family Tinamidae; genus Crypturellus; species Crypturellus undulatus. The sequence goes on from VWPW01014748.1 coordinate 33,466, forward strand.
GGCAACTGTTGCTGCACGCGGATAAAAAAGATTATGAAAGAATCTGTATAAAATATGGAATTTCAGACTTCCGTGGCATGCTGAAAAAGCTTCAGGAAATAAGAAGGAACACGGAGATTGCACATGGAGAAGTAAGACAAACTGAAGCCCCTGAAACACTGATTTTTAAGGGACTGTAGAGTTCTACATTACCTGAATCATGTCTGATGATAAATTACCCCTTCCTAAGCTACTTTGTAGATTGAAAATTTTACTGTATGACAGAGAATGATCTGTTGCAATGCTCTAAAGTCCTAGTTCTATACTAATATAGATGAAAATATTACTCACTTTTTGGACTCCACTTTAATATTTTAACAGATAATGATCTTAGGATAATCCTTTTAGCCATTTCCATGACTATGTTCTGTATCTGGCTGCCTCTGATGAGAATTTGGGCATCAAACTGATGATATATCTAAAAGTCAAGATGGACCTTCACATACAGGGGCATTTAGAAAACCGCACAAATAACAATTGCAGAATGGGTGAATTACAAGGAGAGTACCAGGTAAAATATAATTTGCCTACAGGAGGAAACAGTGGAAGCTCACAGGTGCTTCTTCAATGCATTTGAAGTTAGAGGTAGTTCTCTTCTATACAGATAAAAAGTAGGTTTCACTGTAGCTTGTCAGCTGGATAAAGAACTTTCCTCATGCCAGCTTTGTCATTTACTAGTGCTTGCTATCTTTTTTTCCGCAGTTAATACACAGTATCAAGAACCAGCAACACATCAGAGTCACCAAAGATGGAAAGGCTGTCCTCAGTTTAGAAATGGAGCTGAAAAACAGTAACAGCAAAGTTTATCTGCTTAAGGTAAGGAACAGATGGGGAATGTGCTGGACAGTCATAACAGTCATCAAAGTCTGTAATATGAAGTGGCTGATCCACTGAGAGCAGATAGACATTGTCCTACAAAGTTGCCTGTCTGTCAGATCCTTGATTTGTTAGAGAAGTGCTGGTGTGCAGACCCACATAGTCTTTGGTGGTACAGATCACTTGGGATTTGAATATCTGAGTACACATCACTTGGGTAGGAGGAAATTCTAACAGATGCGTGGAGACTTTTATAAGAAAAACAGAGAGATTTTACCTGAGTGTTATATTCCATTCTAATTCATTTGGGTAAAAGAAGATTTCAAGGAGGTAAATCATCTGGTAGAGTTAATGCAATTTTTCTGTTGTGTTCCCCAGGTGATCGGTGCTGTGTCTCTGGAAGCTATATTTTAGTCAAACTGTAGTTAGTGGATTTAACATAAGGAAAATGGGAAAAGTAATCTGATTTTTCTTTGTAAGAGGAGATTAGAAGCTGTGAACTTCTGAAATGAACATGAGGCAAAGATCATGCAGCCACAAAGTGGAGAAAGTAACCCAAGATTATCACAGACTGGGAAGCAGTAAACTTGCCTGCTTATCCAGCTTTGAAAGTGCTAAAATCATAGCAGCAAAAATATTTTGTCTTTAAAGTTACAGAGAACACTTATTTATGAAGGCCAAGGCCTTTCTTGTGCTCAAAAAGTAGTATCATTTTGCCAATTCTGAAAATCAGACTCTCCATGCAAAATTTACTGCATCTAACATTGTCTCCATGTTTTCTGAGCAATGAGCAGCAGCAATCCGCTGTAAGTAATAATAGACTGTTGCCTTTTGTTTTCTGGCTCATTGACTTCAATAAGGCAATTTCAGCATAAATATGGCCTAATTATTTTGAATTGCCTTGCAGTAGTTATGCATGTCTTTTAGGAGTATGTTGTTTCTTTTCCTAGGATGGTGAGAGGCTGCGATACGGAACAGGGGATGAATACAGAAAGCACTCCCTGAAGCAAGTAGGAAAGAAGTACACTTTCATTGTCAACGATGTGCACCCAGACGATGCAGGCTTGTACCAAGTGAGAGTGGAGGATGTGCCTGTTTTCTCAACCGAGTTGGATGCTGAAGGTGAGGATTTGAATTTGATACGTATAAGCACAGAAGCACATGCAAAGCTCAACAGTAAAAATACTCACTGCAGAACACTTTTTGTGTTGCCAAGCAGGGATTCACTTCCATGACACAAGTGAAAAATGGCAGGAAGGTGATTATGTGAAGGGGGTGTTTGATTGATAGTCCCAAGGACTAAGTTCAAGTGCCATTTTGGCTGTGATTTCTGGATGAGCACACACACATTTTTAACTTGCCCTGTGCTATAGTTTCCTTGTGTAAAGTCAGAATAATAACAAATACCCTCAATAGTAGTGTTAAGATGCTAAAATCCATCAGATCCATTCGATTTGGGCACAGGTACACACTCTACCTTTTCTGCTTAAATCAGTGTTCACAGGATTGACAAATTCTTTTATTTCTTCATTCTACTGCAACAAGTTCTTCTTGGACGACAAAAGTCCCTCCGTTTCCTATCTGTAACCTTTGATTTTCCATTGCAGACATCCCTGTGAGATTTAAGCAGCCACTCAGTGATACGCGTTGCCACGAGGGAGAAGATACTGTCTTTAAGTGTACTCTTCTCACACCCTGCCACGACGCTGTGTGGCTACACAAAACCCACCTCCTTGAGGGAAGTGAGAAGCACCAGATTTCTGTATCACCTGATGGTCTGACCCACCAACTGATTATCAAAAATGCTGAGCCCTCCGATAGTGGCCTGTACACACTCGACACTGGAATCGGCTCCTCAAATGCCTGGCTTATTGTAGAGTGTAAGTAACAGTGCATTATTTTTGTGACATATAGTATTATATACTCTTGCTGTCTAAATTGCTCTGTTAGCTGAGCAATGATTTGTGCAGCCTCTAGTTCCCAATTTGTATTTGGAGAAGTGAGAGACAGATTAGACTCTTATTTCTATTCAGATGAGACAAAATTTACCCTTTCTGTTAGTCCTGCTACATCCTGGCTCATTCTCTGCAGTTACTACAATGTAGTATGTTTTCCATCAGTTGTCTAAAAATAATCCCTGCCTCAACATGTGTTTTTCATAAAGCTACCGCTGTGTGAAAACAGAGGGTTAAAGAGCTTCCATGGATATCTTGCTAGACTTTATTTTTCTTTCCAAAATAGAGTTTAAGAAGCTTGGGAGAAAGAAAAGCATGCTTTTCAGTGAAAGCAGACAATCACTTAGATGATTTCTGTTTTTTTTTTAAACTTTTGAAAAGTCTACTCTGCTTTCTGTTGAATTCTTGCAACTGCAAAAGCTGCTGTCTCATAAGGGCTGTGTGGATGACCTTTCAGAAATGAAAAGGTTGTTAAATAACATTTAAACTAATACAAAGTTATTCTTAGAACTGGATTCTTTAGTCTTCAGGTTTTCAGGCTGGAGATCTAAAATGCTAGAATGCCAAATATGCAAGCTGCCTCAATAGCCATGGGATCCCAGTTCAAGGGTAGGAACTGGTGGTCACACTGTATGTGGGATATTCTGTTATTCCTCCTGGTTTGGAGGAATGCAAGAAACTAAATGTGTCCTAAATACCACCTAGCCTCTTCATGATTAGACCTGTCATGCTGCAAATTTGTCTTTTCATTTTTTTTTTTTAAAGGAACATATTTCCACTAAAAATAATTGACCTTTTAACTAAGAAATACAAAGTTATGTTTGGTTAAGCCACTAAAACATTCAGGATTTGAACTGAATATAACTTTATTTAAATATACTATTTTTCAGGGGTTTAGAATGATATGATAAAAAATGATAATGCATTTTCTTTGATTGCTGATGCATTATATTTTGTGTAAACTACCTGTTCTTTTTTTTTTCTCCTGTTTCTGAAAATTACTTCTCCTCCAATCAAACAATGCGTCTTCAACACAGATTTCAAAGGAAAGAGGAGACAAAATGAAGAAGCTGAAAGCGATGAAACTGGCCACCTGAAAGGACCCCCCTCAGATAAGGAGAGGGCCAAAAGGCTTCGACAAGGAGAACATCTTGGAGACCAAGATTTTATGGACATTAGCACAGGAGTTGGCATACTCAGAAAGGGCCGAGAAGGCAGTCAAGGCCACTTCATTGATGATGATGAAAGACTTTTGGGAGAAGAAGGGTTAGATGGAGCCCACATAAGTGGAAGGATGGGGTTGAGGCAGTTTTCTAGAGCAGAGATAGATGGAGAGTCAATGAGTCATGACAGTAGTGGTAGATTAGTGAGTTTGAGGCACACAGGTGAAGCAGGGGCTTTGCATGGTGAAGATTCTTTGCCAGGCAAAGCAGGTATTGGCGAAGGATTAGAAGGAGCAGATGGATTGTATTTTGGGGATGCTAGAGCTGGACTCAAAAGCACAGAGGGTTCAGACACTCTTCATGGTGCTGTGCTTGAAGATGCTGGGATGGGAGAAGCAGGCAGCAAGAAAATTCCGTACGGTAAAGAGGGTCTGGTGGCTGGAACTGAGGCTAACCTAGGTGGAAAAGGAGGCTTTTATCAAGAGGAGGGTATGATGGGAGCATATGGTTCTGGCAGTGGTGATGTAGGTGGGTTGCATTCCCTTTTGGGCAAGGATGCTGGCCTAGGTGGGGACTTTCGTGATGGGAAGGGTGGTATGTTGGATAATGCACGAGGTGAGGGCTCTTGGCATGACCAGGGTGGTAAATTGGGTGATACTGGCTCTGGGTTACATGGACTCAGTGCTGATTCAGCCAGAATGGGTGGCATGCCATCTCCTTACAGTACTGCAGCTGGTAAGGATGCTGTCGGTCCTGAGATTGTTGGAGGGAAAGGCATTCTTCCCTATGGCAAGGATGACCTGAGAGTTGGAGCCAGTGGTCCTGCAGGTCACGGAGGAGGAACTGGCTTGCTGTATGGCCCAGATGGTCTGCCAGCTGGAGAAGGGGCCAGACCTGGTGCAGGTGGCGCTTCTGCAGAGGGAATGGGAGCTTTGTATGGCTCCGATGGTCTACCAGCTGGACTAGGTGTTGGAGATGCCACTGCTGGTAAACTTGGGGAGTTCTATGGAAAGCACGGGCACTCTGGTGAACCTGGGGCTGGAAACTGGGCTGCAGCTGATGTAGCAAGTATGGGAATGTCTCCGTATGGAAAAGATGGTCTTCCAGCTGCAGCTGGTGTTGGTGTTGCTGGTGCAGGAGGATTTGGGCTCCCAGCTGGGGCTGGTGTTGCTGGTTTGGGAGGTGTTGGTTCTCCCTATCGAAAGGAAGGTCTTCCAGTGGGAATGGGAGCTGCAGCGGGTGTTGCTGGTGTTGCTGGTGGTGGTTTGGGAGGTGTTGGTCCTCCCTATGGAAAGGCCGGCCTCCCAGTTGGGGCTGGTGTTGCTGGTTTGGGAGGTGTTGGTTCTCCCTATCGAAAGGAAGGTCTTCCAGTGGGAATGGGAGCTGCAGCGGGTGTTGCTGGTGTTGCTGGTGGTGGTTTGGGAGGTGTTGGTCCTCCCTATGGAAAGGCCGGCCTCCCAGTTGGGGCTGGTGTTGCTGGTTTGGGAGGTGTTGGTTCTCCCTATCGAAAGGAAGGTCTTCCAGTGGGAATGGGAGCTGCAGCGGGTGTTGCTGGTGTTGCTGGTGGTGGTTTGGGAGGTGTTGGTCCTCCCTATGGAAAGGCCGGCCTCCCAGTTGGGGCTGGTGTTGCTGGTTTGGGAGGTGTTGGTTCTCCCTATCGAAAGGAAGGTCTTCCAGTGGGAATGGGAGCTGCAGCGGGTGTTGCTGGTGTTGCTGGTGGTGGTTTGGGAGGTGTTGGTCCTCCCTATGGAAAGGCCGGCCTCCCAGTTGGGGCTGGTGTTGCTGGTTTGGGAGGTGTTGGTTCTCCCTATCGAAAGGAAGGTCTTCCAGTGGGAATGGGAGCTGCAGCGGGTGTTGCTGGTGTTGCTGGTGGTGGTTTGGGAGGTGTTGGTCCTCCCTATGGAAAGGCCGGCCTCCCAGTTGGGGCTGGTGTTGCTGGTTTGGGAGGTGTTGGTTCTCCCTATCGAAAGGAAGGTCTTCCAGTGGGAATGGGAGCTGCAGCGGGTGTTGCTGGTGTTGCTGGTGGTGGTTTGGGAGGTGTTGGTCCTCCCTATGGAAAGGCCGGCCTCCCAGTTGGGGCTGGTGTTGCTGGTTTGGGAGGTGTTGGTTCTCCCTATCGAAAGGAAGGTCTTCCAGTGGGAATGGGAGCTGCAGCGGGTGTTGCTGGTGTTGCTGGTGGTGGTTTGGGAGGTGTTGGTCCTCCCTATGGAAAGGCCGGCCTCCCAGTTGGGGCTGGTGTTGCTGGTTTGGGAGGTGTTGGTTCTCCCTATCGAAAGGAAGGTCTTCCAGTGGGAATGGGAGCTGCAGCGGGTGTTGCTGGTGTTGCTGGTGGTGGTTTGGGAGGTGTTGGTTCTCCCTATGGAAAGGAAGGTCTTTCAGCTGGGGCTGATGTTGCTGGTTTGGGAGGTGTTGGTCCTCCCTATGGAAAGGACGGCCTCCCAGTTGGGGCTGGTGTTGCTGGTTTGGCAGGCGCTGGTTCCCCCTATGGAAAGGATGGTCTCCCAGTGGGAATGGCAGCTGGGGCAGGTGCCAGTGGTGCAGATGTGACTGGTGCAGGTGGAGCTGGAGCTTCTCATGGAAAGGGTGGTCCTCTCGCTGGGGCTGGGCTTGGTGTAACTGCTGCAGCCGCAGCTGGCTCTCCATATGGAATGGACAGTCTTCCAGCAGAATTGAAAGCTGGTGGTGCTGCTGCTCAGGGTGTAGTGGCTGGTCTCCCAGCTGGGGCTGGTGTTGGTCTAGCTGGTGGTGAAGGAGTAGTAGGTGCAGGTGGTGTTGTGATTCCGCATGGAAAGGATGGACTTCCTGCTGGAATAGGGGCTGGTGTTGGTGTTTTGGGTGGTGTTGGGTCTCCCTATGGAAAAGATGGTCTTCCAACTGGAGCTGGTGTTGGTGGTGGTGCTGGAGTTGATGGTTTGGGTGGGGTTGGTTCTCTCCATGGAAAGGATGGTCTTGTAGCTGGAGCTGGTGTTGGTGCTGGCGCTGGTGTGGATGGTTTGGGAGGTGCTGGTTCTCCCTATGGAAAGGATGGTCTTTCAGCAGGGGCTGGTGTTGGTGGTGCTGGTGTAGATGGCATGGGAGGTGTTGGTTCTCCCTATGGAAAAGAAGGTCTTGCAGATGCAGCAGGTGGTGCTGGAGCTGCCGGTTTACCTTTTGGAGGTGAAGATGGAACAGGATCTTATCACAGCAAGGATGCTTTGCTGAGCAAAACTCAAGGATATTTAGGTGGAGCAGGAGGAGCTGCTCCTGGCAGATCATCTTTAGAAGGAGGGGGTGTTGGTGTCTCTGCAGCACAAGCTGCTGGATCTCTCTATGGCAAGGACAGTGCGTCAGCTGGCTCCAGGGCTGGAGCAGGTAGTATTGGAGTGCTGGGAAGTGATGAAAGGGACTTGCATTCAGTCCGTGGTAGGGAAGGTGGCGTAGATGCTGTTGGACTGAGTCGTGAATCTGGTCTGGATTCCCGTCCTGGCAAACTTTCTGCACGAGATGAAGCTGGAACTGGTGTTCATGGTGATATCAGAGGATCAGGGCTCAAAGGTTCAACCAATGACAGAGTTCGGCTTTCTGAGCTAGGAAGTGCCAGGGTTGAGGACAAGGATTCAGGACAGTTAGGCTCCTATTATAGCAAGGATTCTGCCTTTGGTCGAGCAGAAGGTAGATACTATAAGAGATACCCTGATGCGAGGAAGCTGGGTTCACCGGGTTATGATCAGATATCAGGTCTCGATAATTTACTTACTTCAATAAACCGGAGAATACCTGACCTTGATCTAAAACCAAAAGATTACTCGCTAAACTTAGACAGTACAGAAAAAAGAAGACGTTTTTCCCAAAGTTTGAGAGGTATGTCTTAAAGGATGGTTTTCATATCTCTGGTGGTTGCATTTTGATATTCACATTTCTAATTCTGGAAAGAGGTGAATCTTATGGTTAAAACAAGCACAGTTATATGGAGAAATTTGTTTTATCCTGAAATCTATTCTGAATTCTACCACTGATTTATTGTAGACAAACACCTTAAGGTCAAGCTATTTTGGGTAACTCAGATTTTGAGCATGTATCTTGAGTTTCATGAAGATGTGCCCTGAGCACTTGCAGTTCTACCGGTGACCGATGAGACTAACTCATACTCCGGAGCTCAGGGAGAACAGAATTTTAAATAAATAAATCAATTATTTTTATTTAAATGATGCAAAGCAGATACCTGTTCATTCAAAAAAAATGATTCAAAGAAAAGATGCAACAGGCTTCAGTTCACAAGTATATTTAATTTTGAGGAATATGGCTTTATTTCTTTGATTTAATGCAATTTAAAGTTTAGAAGAAGTAAAGAAAAATGCTAATACCTGCTGCAAGGAGCTACATTTTTCAACAGTTCTGGTAACAAACTACTATGTTGAATTAACGTGCACATCAGGTCTAATGTAAAGAGCTCTGATCTCTTCTGTCATTAGAAATATGAGATGTTACATATAGGAAAAGGAGAATAATGTGTATACATCTGCATGACCCTGCATGATCAGCGACTACATCAAGATGATAACATGAGAAATTACAGAAATGAAAAACTTCGTATATACAAATGAGGATACTGGCTTAGTGGAACTGCTGAACAAGATAGAAATTTCCAAGGCAATCATAACAAATACAAATAAAGGTGTAAAATCAGGAAAATTGGAGCAGCTGTAGAAAGGGTAAATCTGGACATCCTGTTTATTTGAGAGAGGATGAAGATGTTAAAGGGGAACTATTTGGAAAGGAAGAAAGGGAATACAAGGAATAGAGAATGGTTTGACTGGAGCTATTCAATGAGGCCACTTGAGCAACCCTGTATCTAGTCAATGTAACAAAAAAAAAAAAAAAAAGGAACAAGAATGGGAAAGAATAATAAAATAAGCCAGCCACGTCTTGGAGGAGCCTGTTTTTTTGGCTGTAAAGGGAGCTAAGACAACTAGCATAGATTTAAAATAGCAAATCTGCAGATGATATTCAGATTTGTGATGAATTCATTGTCCATGAGATTGATATAAGTGCCCTATTGAATGCAGGCCAATTGGCAAGTCTGCCAAAGCAGGGAGTTTATGCCAGTTGACCTAAAACATCTTGGTACAAAGCCCTGTTATGACTACAGTATATTTTTAAGACAGCTTTCTCCTCACCTGCGTATGCGTTTTTGTTTATATGCTGCTCGTCATCAGTCTCTTCTGCATATACATTTCCTTTTCTGAACTTTTAGTCCTACGCTGTCGTGTTGACAAACCACTTGTAGATGTCAGAGCCGTGAAAGGGGAGCCAGCTGAGCTGTCTTGTACTGTCAGTCATAAAGATGTGCAAGGAACCTGGTTTAAAGATGGATTAAAGGTAGGTGTTGCTCAATTGCTATTTTCTTTGATTAATAGTTATCAGATAAATTATCCCAGAACATTATTGTTATTAAACTATTTGGACCATAGAAGGATGTTTCTTGTGCTTTAATAACAAATTTTGGTGGGGAAATGTTGTAAGCAAAGCTGAGGTTTCCCAGAAGGTGCTGTTTTCTGGGAATTGCTCTGTGTTCAGTGTTTGTTGCTATTGTGAAAAAACTGACTAAGACACAACTATTGGTAACTTGCTAGTGGATTCAAACACACAGGACTTTTCTGGAACTTTTAAATTTTATTTCAAATTTATTTGTCAAATTTCCGTAGAGAAGCTTCATCATATGTCTAAGATTTCTATCTTGTCAAAGTTCATATTGTCGACTATTTTTGTTTATTTGATTGTTTTTAATAATAGGTCTCTGTGCTTTGCTTTGTAGATTAAAAATATGGAAGGAGTCCGTTTTGAAAAGAAAGGCTCAGTTCACAAACTGATTTTTGACAGAATAGAAGATTTTCATGCTGGAAAATATAGGTTTGAAACTGAAGATATAAAAACTGAAGCCTCTATTTTTGTTGAAGGTGAGTCTGTTCAAACTACTTCCATTCTTAATGCAGTGCACTACCCGTATGTGCTTGAAATATAATACATTTTCAATAAGTTCTGTAGCTGGACATCAAGACAGCTTTGTAATAAATAATCTACAATGATATATGAGATGTTTTTCATAGAGATTGGTGCATTTTGTATTTCCCAAATTAATCAACAAGTCTTTTTGAATAGTTTCTGTCATTAACTCAAAGACTTTGGCATGCACATGACACTTCATCAAGCCAGTTTCTTAATTTCTGTGTTTAGTGTACTCTGAGGTTATATATTCAGGACAAAATTTATTCCAGTGAAAAGAATGATAACGTAAATACGTTGTCAGAGTTTTCCTGTAGGAAAGTGCATGTGCTCTGTACATGCAGCTGAAGAAGACCCAAATGTTTTGAGCCCTTATCACCTGCATCATCATGATTCAGTTTGCATTTGCCACAAAGAACCAGATTAAATCTTATTTGGAATATACAGCAACCATGAATACAAAGGAGTCCTTCCCTCCAAGGTGGGCTGTATATTTGAAGTGCGATTATTAGTGACCTTGTACTGTTGGCTTAGATCCTCCTCAGGTTGACAAAGTTCTCCTTGCAAACCTAACAAATGTTCCCACTGTGACCAAGACTGGGCAGAAAGTGAACATCAAGATCCCTTTTGAGGGTCAGCTACCAATCAGAACAACATGGCTGAAGGATGGAATGGAGCTGATAGATGACACAAGGATTCGCGTGGACAAAGCAGATACCTTTACCATGTTGTCCATCTCCAGCAGTGAGAGAAAGGACTGTGGGGATTACAAAGTCAGGCTGAAGAATGACCACGGAGCCCTGGAGATAAACCTGAAGCTTGTGGTGATCGGTAAGAACTCTATAAAATCCACTCTGGCTTTCACTGTAAGGCTCAGGCAGGGGAGCCTGAGTGACACTGGTGACGCATCTATTTAGGGCTACAATGTATTTCAACATGGATAAAGCTTTTGTGAATGCTGCTCATAGGAGCATCTATTTTTGCCTCTCTTTTGAGCTAACCAGAAAGAAATATAGTGACAAAATCTTAGAAATGCACAATTTCTTAAACTGACATTGATGTTGGTAAGGTCAAAGGGGTATATTTACAGTTAAGGGCTTCTAACTGTGGCTATACTTCAGGTTACTGCAAAATTGTCCCATATGCATGAGCAGATACCAAGAAGACCCAGGCACATCAGCTGGCACATAGCCATGGCAGTCCTGCACTGTGGTACTAACTGGGAAGCATATTGTCATCAAACCAATATGGTCTGTGTCACTTGGCATGGCTGGACCTTGTGAAATTACTGCTAGTCTTTTAAATTAAACAGCTTCTTTAAACCTCTTTCTTTTTGTCTGGTAAAACTGCTTTTGGAATACTGAAGAAATTTAAACATAAATAATCAATAATAAGCTTCTTTTTCTCAAAGATAGATACTAATTAAATATCATATCTGGCTTTCTATTTTAGATATGCTTGTGAAAGGCTATAAAAATCAAATATTTCTTCCCCTGTTTGTCTCTCACTAACTTTGTATTCCATATTAATAGAATCCCCCCCCCCTTTTTTTTTTGAGCTTAGGCATCACAGTGGGCTTTGCAGATGACAGGTGATTTTTATAATAAGATCTTTATCCTGCAATAACTTCAGTTATTGCTTTTCAGGAAAACAACAATATTGCAGTTACAGGCCTGGGAAAGCTTCTCAGCTGCATCTAGTATGATGTGGTATGTCTGAGTATGTGTTGGTACAGAAAGTGAAATACACTTCTGTGTAGGCAATACACAGAAATAGACAAAGCCTAAATTAGAATTGTTTTGATTTAGATCAGCTTTTATATAGTTGTCTTATCATCCACTAAATTGGTATAGGAAAAAGTTTGCTAACACATTTCTTAACCTTTAATGTAAGATGGCACAAATTTAGTTTACTTTTTCACTGCCTGAACAGTTGAGTTTTGAATGTAGGGCAATTGTGGAAGATAGGACTGCAGACAATAAGCATATATTTAAAAACAGGGTTGTTCAGCCCGACTATAGATGTCTGGTGTTTTGAAAGTCCAGAAAAGATGTTTGTTCTTGTATGGGAGCTGCCTTGGTTCAATGTTCATGGGAATAATCAACCCGAGGAGCAAGAACCTGGCTTCTTACCCCTTATGAAAACTTAGGGGAGAGTTGATGTTGGAAAGGTGCCTCATTTTGCAGCTATGCATATATCTAAGTGAAAGCAACTCTTCCAGCTGCTAAGCAAGAGGAAATGGTTGCTCCAAACCCAAGGACATGTCAGAATCCAGCGCCAACTTGCACTTGTTGTGTTTCTCTTTTCAGGTAAGCCAGAGCCACCCACAGGACCCATCAAAATCATCGAAAGCTCCTCAAACGACATCACCATTCAGTGGAAGCCCCCAAAGGATGACGGGGGCAAACCAGTGCAAGGCTATGTTATCCAGATGCAGCAAGTAGGCAAGGACGACTGGGTGACTGTGGGAGAAACCTCCAAAACCTGCACCACTTTCACTACTGACAAAGTAGAACAAGACATGGGCTATTACTTCAGGGTGCGAGCTGTGAATGCAGAGGGAGCTGGTGAGGCACTGGAATCAGATGAGGTGAAGGCTGCCAGTAAAGGTAAGGAAGAATATTTTTTAAATAATACTCTACAACCATATGGGAAAATCTGTATTAAAACTGGTGCTAAGGAAAACTGACTGCTTTTTGGATGTTACTACAGATCTGAATCTGCCTCCTGGATGAACAAACCGGTGTAGATTTCACATCAAGACTTGGAGCTTCTTGTTGGTTTTGGTGATATTGAGTTAGGCAGTGTTAAATTTTCATTTTTTTTTCAAATCAGAATTTCAAAACAGGTTAATGAGAGAAATTCAATAAGCATCAGGAGCAGAGATACTATTTCCTTGGGTGACTGCAAAGAAAACATGCAAGACCTTTCTTAGCTCCACAGGCAAAAGAGTCTCTCAGTGCCTGCAGCATTTTTTAGTATGATCTTGTCATATCCCTGATTTCCAAATAACAAATTCTATTCTTTGACTCATCCAATGAATTCAAATGTTAGAACATTTTTATCACAAGCATGAATGTAGTACCAGTAAGAGGGCAAAACTTTTCCTTCTATTTGCATTTTCATTCACAAAACTACAGGCCATCCTTTGCAAAGATAAATTTTTCTAATTTTTCATTGTTATGCCTTTCAGTAGTGTTGCTATATTTTGAGGGCTTTAGCACGGAATTTAGAAAATCCATCCGGATCTCGAGTTCTATCATGAAAAGGAAAATTAACACTGACCTTTCCCATGGTTTAAGAATGTACATACTACTCTCTGTAGGCTGACAGTGTAATTCTTGGTGGTGATGACATCAAGTCAGCAACATTAGGAAAGGAGGTCCATGCTTCTGGATCATATTTGTGTGCAAAATAAGATATACAATAGTCTTCAGGTCATCTTTGTTTAGGTCTTCAAAAAATATCCATATGAATACATTGAAGAAACTGAAGGAAGAAACTACATGGAGCACTTCCTTACCTTACAAAGGAAAAAGAAAACTGCTAATAATGAAATGCTATTCTCTTTTTAGCTATACCTGGTCCCCCAGATCCTCCTGAGATCGTCAGTGCCAGCAAAGAAACCATCACCATATCCTGGAAAGTACCTCATAAAACTGGCAGTTCCCGAATTGTGGGCTACGTTGTTCAAAAGCGCAAGAAGGGTGCCAGTATCTGGGTGCCAGTCACCAACACACCTATAACAGGTAGGTAATTTAAACCCTGCAACAAGCTGGAAAAGATCAAAAAGGCAAAAAGTGCAGCCAACTTAGAAGGTAACGTGCTGATTTTTGATTTGAAGTTTGTCTTCTCACCCCGTGCTTCTTGCTTAGGATTTTGGGAACAAAACAAAACATTGGTGTTTTTGAATGCTTAAGCTGCTAACTACCTCTTTCTCAACCATGTTTACCCCATCTGAAGTTTTACCTTCTTGCCTAGGCTACACCCTTTCTCACAACTAAGCAATTTTGTTCAGAAGTCTAAGCCAAGGCTACACAGCTGCACTACAGCAAAGTCAGTCATTTGTTCCTAAGCAGCTGAATCCTTGGGAAGAGGGTTATGATCTCTTATTGCTCTCAGAAGGGATCTCATCTATACTGTGGGTAAGCATATGGTTGGGGAAGAGTACAGAGAAGGTCACTGCTGCATCCTGGGACACAGCTCCTCTATGGAGAAACTGACATCTTCAGTTTCTAGAACTAAAATCGTCACATGCAGAAATGATCCTCAATCCTAGTGCTGGTAACGTGGCAGACATTTATAAATGCAAGGGACATAAAGAAAGCCAAGTGATGTGTATGTGCTCAAAAATGTATTTGACTATAGCTGCTAGTTATCTGCCAGGTGCAGGCTAAGACTTCTTATCTGATATAGAAAAGTTTAGGATTATCTCATGAGGAGAAATTGTATTTTTCTTTTTGTGATTAATTCAGCTCTCAGATCGTGTCTGATCTGAAAGGGAACACAATGAACATATCCCAGAAACAGATATACACTAGGACATAGAAGGCAGAGGAAAGGAGGGCAGCATTTATATATAGCTCCTGAGCATTATGCAGTGTGCAGTTCTACATGGCCTAAAGTCCAACATCATTGTGTCACTGATTGCTGCTAGGGAAACTGCTCACCTGAACCAACACACTCCTTTTCTTCCTGCAGACAAAAAATTGAAAATGACCAATCTTAAGATGGGGCTGCAGTATGAATTCCGTGTGGCAGCCGTCAATGCTGCTGGTGTAGGAGAACCCAGTGCACCATCAAAGCCTGCCTTTGCTCGGGATTCCACAGGTAAATAACCTGTCTTCATCTCTCTACCTCAAGGTTGCTTAAAACAGACCAAGAGCGTTTATGAAGGATCCGTAAAGAGGAATTTAGGAGGGGTCACAGAGTACTGCAAGAGCGTTGCAGATTGTGCAGCAGTGTTAGTGGGAGCAGGAACCCGGATCTAACTCTGACAGATAGGACAAAGTGAAGGCAAGATAGCAGGGTGGATATCCAGTGCACTGCAAGAATATTGAGAGTCTCAGGAAATGACTGAAAAGGGAGGAAAGAAGGCCTAAAAATAATTGCAATAAAATTTCTCATTTCAGAACCTCCAGGTCAAGTGAGGGACCTTACAGTGGCCAGCCATGACAGTAACAGCATCACCCTGACATGGAAAACCCCGGAGCCAAAAGCTGGGGTTGGTGTGAAAGGCTATGAGGTAGAGATGCGATCTTATGTCAGCCCCAACTGGACCAAATGCAGTGTTCTGCCTATAAAGGCGACCACGTACACAGTTAAGGGCCTGCAGCCCGAAGAGCTGTACTTCCTACGTGTGAGAGCCGTCAATGACAGCGGCCCTGGGCAAGCTGCAGAGCTTGAAACTTTCATTGAGGCTCCTCCTCCTGTTGGTAAGTCAGAGTGGGCTGCTTTCAAAATGAGCTAGGTCCTTCTGCAGGTAACAGGACGCAGACAACTGTGCTGGAGACTGTGGTGAAAGTGTGTCCAAGAGCCACTTTATCCATGATTGAGATGTCATGATATCATGTTAAAATATTTTTAAACTGTTCCCCTTGTTTATTCATAGTGGTAAATAAATAATAATAAGATTTAAAAGGCGTAATGGTTAGCAGGGAACTCTGGTGCTGAATTAAGATGCCCTTCAACATTATTATTTTATCAATAACACATAAGCTGGCTGTTGGAAAGAAATATCAGATACATACATACGTGTTTCTCTGCCAAAAACTTTGTCATACCAGGTAACCTTTGATTATAATCACTGTCTTTTCCAGTTCCTCCCAGATTCCTAATAAATGACAGAGTGAAAACCTCCCTGGTTATAAAAGCAGGCAATACTATCCGAGTGCCGCTACGTTTTGAAGTAAGTTTTCAAATGTTTCATATGAAGTCCCCATATTTGTTCATGCTATAGCCAGTAGAAGTCGTGTATATTGAGCTTGGCATGAATTTTTTACAAGATCCTGGTCAAATCTTTTCAGCTGCTTATATTTTATAAAATTTCTGCCCAAGGAAAACATTGATTCATATGTTGCTTTTGGTGTTGGTGGGTTATAAGATTAAGGTCATTCATTAACCTCTGCAAACAAGACATCTTCATATGGTTGGATGGACAATATTCAATATTATCATCATCCACTACTAAACTCACATACGTAGATTCATTAGCTGATTTTCCCTGAAGACCCAAAGGCAGGAGTTCTAGCAACATCCTGCTGACTGTATTCAACTCATTAATAAGCAGTGTTTTACTTGTATTACCTAAGAAATAGGTTTACACTGCTATAAATGCTATGTGCTTTGACCTAGGCTTGGAGCAATACAGTTAAGGGTATCAGGAAGAGGCTGATGAAGACAAAGCATGTATATTTACTAGCCTTTCTCCAGTTCAAGTGCTGTCTTGGGGAACAGAGACCAAAGATGGCACAATCAAAAGATATCATAAAGAGTATCTCTTTTATTTCCAAAACCTTAAGATATTTTTAAAAAATACAAAATAGTAACCAATGTTGCCATCTGTTCTTGAACCAGCACTCTTTGTTTGATAGAGTTATATGAAAGAAGGAAGGAAAGAAAGAAGGAAAGAAGGAAGGGAAAGAGAGGAAGAAGGAAAGAAGGAAAAAGAAAGATGTTACAAAGAATCTAAAATTTCTTTACAGGATTTATAAGTTAAAGAAAAAGGTTAAAGCAACAAAAAATTAAAGAAACAAAGCAGATCTTTGCAGGGATGTCTGAACTTGTTCTGAAGAGGTTTACTTGGGCCCTGGAGGAAGATTATCATCATTATTATCAGAATCTTCTATTTGGATCTAATTTGTTTAGATCCATCTCAAGTATTTCTGTGTATCACTGGAGAGTGTCATGTAAATATACATTTGGGAGAAGACAAAAATACTTTAGGTTTAAAGATATAACCTAGACACAAAGTAGATAGTCTGTAACCTATGTTACTCTTTGTAGGCGTCTCCAGATCCTGTAGTGACCTGGTTAAAGGATGGGCATCCTCTGCCAAAAAGGGGCAGCGTAAACACCGAGCGTGGTACCACCCAACTGCTGATTGAAGCAGCTGAGTTCTCTGACACTGGCACCTACACTGTTGAGGTCCAGAATGGTTCAGGGAATAAAGAATCATTCAGTTTCCAAGTTCAAGTTACAGGTAAGTCGCTACTATCTATGTGTTCAGATTTAGGCAGTAGGTAAGGAGCTGAGCACAGTGAGCTCTGAGTTAAGCAGTGCAGACAGAGAGAGAACTAAGGAGGACAAGTGAACACAATTTTCCGTGAGATAAAATCCAGCCACTTTGTGGCATCACTTGCCCATATCCATGGGACAGAGCAGTCTACTAATTTTAATTACTCCTCCTTACAAGAGTAAATCTGTTTAAATATACAAGGTTCTGAAGCTAGAGAGTGCAAATCACAGGGGAGCAGCTCATGCTTTTTGTAACAACCTAACACTAGTTATAACCACAACAACTCTTTAAGCTGTCTCAGTAAGGCAAAAAAGCTTAGCTGTGTCACCCCTCCTCTTCTACCTCTATCCAGAAGAGGCCCAGTGCTGCTGGCATCATGCAGGAGAAGTTCATGTGCATCTGAAGGAGGAGAATTCAAATATTATGACTTTCATATTTCTAATGACCAGGATGTTTACTCATCTTCTAAACTTAAAATATCCAATGGAGTCCAATGTTTTAAGGCTTCCTACGTGCCATTTTCCCTACGTCTTTGTTATTTTTGCCTTCATCTGGCAGATATCCCAAAGCCCCCTGGACCTGTTGTGTTAGAAGAAAATGTGCAAAAAACGGTGACAGTGACATGGGAGCCATCAGCATCTGAGAAATGGGAAAGTGATCTCTACTACACGGTCCTGAAGCGTGAATCGGAGAAGGGCTTGTGGCACACAATTGGTGACATGATCTACAACAACAAGTTCACATACACAAAACTTATTTCAGGCCGGGACTACTACTTTAGGGTTGTGGCAAAAAATTGCTTGGGAACCAGTGCCCCATCTGATACTGTGAAGCCTTGGAGACTTCGAAAAGAAAAAGGTAAAACAGATTTTACAAATAGCTATCAGTGTACCCCCGTTGTCATGTTTTGTTCCTTTTTAAGTTTCTAGTACAGCCTTCTGAAGCAGCTCTCTCCTCCTGTGAACAAACAGCTGCCCAGAATGAGAGTGCATAGAGACACTAGGGCAAGGAAGGCTTGTTTTCTCTGCACAGACATTGTTGCAAATCAGATATTATTCCTTTAATTCCAGTAGTTTTATCACACACAATTCATGACAAAATGAAGTCCTAGTAAAATCTGAGATTTAAGTTTTACAGAAACCAAAGTTTCTGACCTTAGGTTAAAATTTGAGCAACTTGGGAATAAACCACAGATTAACTGCTTGGAGGTTTGTGGCCTGTTGGCAATGTGGAATGCCATTGTTCAAAGTCACAGTTGAAAATCCATCTTTTACGCTGACTTCTACCCTCGTAAAGCAATATCTGAGTTTGTATGTTGTTGGGTTTGTTTGTTTGTTTTTCTAATTTTTTGTTTGTTTGTTTTCATTTAACAGCCCATTTCCACATCAAACAACAGGAATACAGAGGAGTTAATCAAAATCAACCTCCAAGATTCCTTGTCCAGTTGAAGCCTCGTGTGGTGACCCTTGGGACAGAGTGCCAAATGAGCTGTGCAGTTACAGGCCATCCCCAACCGAAGATCACATGGTATAAGGATGGCAGGGACCTCTCCAAGGATCCTACCTATTTGTGCAAAAATGTCTTTGGGGTCTGCTCCCTGATGATCCTAGGAGTTGTAAAAAATGATGAAGGAGAATATATGGTAGAAGCCAGCAACAACTTGGGCCGTGAATTCAGCAAAGCTTCCCTCACCATTAAAGGTAACAATCTTTAATGCCTTAATTCATTATATGATGTTAAGATTTGTCGTTGCTGCCAAGATACCTTAAAAATGGGAGCCATAAGGCTTTAGTGTCAGAAAGTATTTCCAATGAGGCAATATACATTGGAACTGCTTTACTGATTTTTTAATTAATCTATTAGTGATGAAATGTGAAAGAAATGGAAATTAAAAGGCAGATCTGAAAAACAACTTGATTTCTATGTGAACCCAGATGTTTTTGTTGACCTCGAGCTAATCTTCTAGAAAGAAATATCCCCATTTCATCTCATAAGACAATATCTAGTTCAGATTTTTCCACAGGGCAGGAGTGGCAGCGTAAAAGCCTTTGCAATAGCAATATTAGCAGTGAGGAAAAGCTGGGGTTAGGTAACTAAGAACAATGAGAAGGGAGAAACGAGGGATATGAGATAAGTGTAAAAATAGGTCATTAGGAATTTTGGCATGAATGGAAAATCAGTGCAGTTGAGGATGGATGGATAGATTGTGGATGTACTTATGGATAAACATCTCTGGCAGTTTTACTCAGTTCCTCATGAAATATCCTTAACTTTGAACCACATGCTCCTTCCAGGGTATCTTTCAAACTATCTCCCTTGTTGCAATATTGAGTTGCTTCTCTCTTCCTCTTGTTTTCAGCATCCTCCCTGTAGCACGATCTTCCTGAAAACATCTCTGCACTCCTGTGAAAATGAGAAGGTTTTCACTGAGAACTGCCTCTGTATGAAAGCTCTGTATCTATTTTCAGATGTGTATGATAGTCTGAGCATTTTATTTTTCTGCTCTAGTAGTTGTGCTGCACTGTAGTCAAAATGGAGAAAAAAAGAAAAAAAAAAGCTTTCAGGGAATTGTACCTTTTCATAATGGTCATGGTTTTCCGCTATGACTTTTAGAAACCATGAGATTGAAGTTTCTCAAGAACATAGAAGACGGCAGGAAAAGATATTTGGCCAAAATGAAACTTTCTGTGGATATTGCACCGGTGACAGACTGTTCTGCCATACTCCCCAGCTGTCGTCAGGCTGGCACAAGAGCGTTTTGTGACGCTGCGGCTCTACAAAACTGACCTTTAGCCTTGTGGCTTTCTAATCCACAGCAATCGTTTCAGATTCCATGTAATCCTTGGCAGGATTCCAAATTCCGCCAAAGCGGTTCTGCATGTATTCCACTACCAGTAGCAGCTAAGCATATTATTTGCTTTAACCTCCTAAGTTGAAAAAAAAAATCTGTCTGCATTTTAAACACTGTCAATTACAATCTCTGGCAAGATGAATATAGGATAACCCTGCTGGCAAAGAAGATGCATCAACAGAAGTGGAAATCTAGATGCAATTGTATTTGTGTCGGCAGATCAATGTTATTCTTTAAGAAACTGCTATAGCAAATGCTATAGGAAAGGATATAGAAGTCTTAACAATGTTAATATCATCTTAGAAATGTAATTGCCCCTACCTCATACCATCCCTGGAATATTTTTGTAGAATGGAAGGCTAGGTTAAAAATCTTTCATGTTTGAACAGAAATCTGTGATACCGCGAGAGATCCTCTGCCATGGCTGAGAGATTTCATCGAGTGGAGAATGAAGCTGGAAAACCAGAATGTATGATCATTTCCCAAAGGTATCATTTTGCAGCCTTAGCACCAATGCTACTTCCATGAGAGCATCACAGAAGGCAGGAGAGTCAAACTCAAAGCCACCGAATTCTCATACAGCCAGGCAAACATTTATGCAGGGCTGAAATGCTGTTCTTGAATATATTTTGTACAGAGTGTTATACAGGCAAGGCAACAGGAAGTTGTGAAATTAAACCTGAAATTAAACTGAAATTTCAGTAAAATCTACCCCGAGTTAAGTGTTTATTTGTGGATGGAGGCCCAGCCCTTCTTGAATGCCAATTTCATTTCATTGCAATGGTGTTTTTGCATGTGATGTCTATGTCGGTTCACCTCCAGTGTATAATGTCTATGTAGATTCTTCTTCAAACCTGAAAGAACAGCATAGCTAAAGATTTCTCTCACTTATTATCTGGGCATGTTGATTGACTGTCAGAATAGTCCAGTCTCCCATCTTTAAAATTATGTTGCAAAAATACAGTGGCCTAAAAGCTTGTCACTTATGGAAAGGGATCACATGCTTCTTGCTTGGTACAGGCTGCTCCTGGGTAGATTTGTGTTTCATATTGTGCAAACCCTCACCTCTGTATTGTGACTGCTATCTCAGACCCTCTTTAATCACCTGGATGAAGCCACCGAGTCCTGTGCAAGATATCTGCAGGATTACTCTCCTCTAAGTGTCTTCCTTCAGGAACCTGGTTGCCTCTTCTTCCCTCTCTCTCTTGCTGCCACCTGCTATGGGCACCTCCATCCACCACGACTGCTTGGATGCATCTGTGCTTGGTGATCCCAGCACACAGACTGCCAAAAGTGCACACATCTCTGTGTCTATGGAAACCATCCTGCTTGAGAGTGGAACTTCCAGGACCAGCAACACTGACCCACCTGATCCTGGCTCTACAGCATGTGCCTGTCCTACCAAGACAAGCGGGAAAGTGCCAGCCCAGCCTGTGCTCTTCTTGGTGCTCCTATGTTCTCCTTGGTGCTCCTGTGCCGTGTGGAGGCCACTTCTCCTTCGTGGGCTGAAAGCTCAAGGATTTTTTTGTCAACCAAGTCTCCCGAGGTGTCGCTGGTCTGTCCTGAACAGATATCTTTAAAAGCACATGGAGATGGAGCACAGACAGCAAGCAACTCTGTCCCCTATCAGTCACTGCTTCCTGGGCCATCCGCCAAGGCTCAGGAGGTGAAACGGGCACGTGTGCTGGAACCACAGTTAAGAAAACAAGCGCCTCTCACTACAGCTGAAGGAGTCTGTTATGTTCAGGTGGGAACTGCAGCACTTCACCTGGAGGAGGGTCCCTTGGGCTCTAGACATCTCTTTTGAGGTGGCCTGTTGCTGCTTGCAAAGAAGGAAAGGAGCTAAACACAGAATGACTGGGCCATGTTGCTCCTTCCCCTTGGAGGAGGGCCATCCCAGGTTTAGTTTCCACATTGGCAAGGCCCCATTTGCTATCTTCAAAGTAATCTGTGCATTTATGGATCCTAGTAGGCTTGAATTATGTTCTTACCTGGCGATGCACTTGCTGCTGTTTGTTTATGACTCAAAGTATGCTGACGGGTGTTGCTTTCTTCCAAGAGTGGTGAACCCCAAGCTCTCACTAGCTTTAGATTTGTTTGTGCTGCTGAGGATAATGCAGGAGTCTGTGGCTTGTTTCTGTGTAGTGGATGTACAGGCTTAGAGTTCTAGTCTCTGTTTTCTCCTTGACTGATAAGCACAAGGGCCAAGCTTGTTGCAAGGGTCCTAATGTTTGAGAGTGGATGTGATGAGGATCCCTGGAAGAGCTTGGCATGCCAAGAACAGAAGGCTCTTGCAAGTCTTCTTTGTACAGGTATTCTCATCAATTCAACCTGCTTCTCCCCTACCTTTCACATGAGTATTTTATATTCTAGCCCCACATGCTTAAACCACTGGTATTTGGGACCTGGGGAGCAGGGCTCTGTGGCACTCTGTCATCTGCAAGTCAGAATGTGACTAATAGTGCCAGTAATTCATCAAGCAAAAGGATGTGTGCTCAGGTAAGAGACTGACTGGTGAGCATGAGAAAGCAAATGTGTGCGTGAGAGTCAGCAGCACTGCTTGCTGATCCTGTGCACTTAAACTGAGGCTAAGTGAGCTCTCTTCTCCCTTCTCTGAAAATATCTTCCAAATTGGGGAAGAGCAGGTGCTCCTGGGGCTGGAAACTGAAGGGAGATGTGGCATGGAGACCATCACAGCATCTACTCTGGAGTGGCAAAGAAGGGGCAGGAGAGAGATGCCAGTCAAGCAACTTTCCAGGCCTTGAAGCAGATCGTGTTCCCAAAGCCACAAGCTGAGATCTTCAGCAATGCTCTGTAACTTGAATGCTCGAATCCTGAGCTCTAGTTCCCTCATTTTTTGCAGAGAAAATATCATCTAGGTCATCCCAAACCAGCTCCCTGGATGCCAGCACGAGCAGCAGTCACACAGCAACTGGTCCAGCACAGAAGGAGGACGCTGAGTGCTGCTCAGGCAGCGCCCATAAACCCCTCTTACATCCCTGGGCCTGCTCGTTTGTCACTGACTGAGCAAGAGGATCCCACGCCAAAGTTCCTGTGGGCAAACTCCTCCTGGCATCCTGGGGATGGCTGGTTGAACACTGAAATTTTGTGGTATTTAGCAAAATTATTGCTTGTAACCTGTTCCACACCACTTTTTCCTGGTCTGCTATTGATCTTTTCTGCATTTGTTTGAGGTTTTCAAGATGATAACAGGGGAACTGGGATAAATCAGTCAGTTCTTTCTTGTAGGAGCTATTTATAACAATTAAATGATGTCATTTTGGTATCCCAGCCCATGGCTTTATGTCACCAAAGGCTCAGTAGGAGCGCTGGCATGTGGCATTGCTTCAGCCTGCTTATGCAGCACTTATCTGCTCCACTTGCCTCACTCCCTCAGAGTCATTACCCCAAATTCCCATCTGATGAGGGAGCTGCGATGCCAAATGAGTGGAATTTGTCTCTCAGATTGGCTTATGAACACCCAGGAGAGTAATGCTCCCAAGCTGGAAGGAGAGGAGAGCTCTTGTGCCAATTTCCATCCAAAGGTGAGAGGACACAGACTGTGTTCATGACCATGTTAGGCCAGTGCCTCTGTCAGAGCTTGGCTTCTTCCTTTTCTTTGGAGGTTCTTGGCTAATTTAATGTCCATATTACTGCTGAGGGTGAGCAGCAGTGTCAGCTTGGGGTGGACAGAGAGTGGGTTTCAATAGTGTAAAAGCAAAATTCCCTCGTAACCCACGAGTGTGTGTGACAAGATCCTGTTAGGGCAGAAAGCAGGTGCTCAAACAGGAGACTTCCAAGGTAAACTTGGTGTGTATCCTGTTGCCTTACAGACCCAAACATTCTCTTATGCTCCAGTTCCTTTGGAATGATAACCTCTTTAGGAATGATAACGCCCTTTCTAACTGCAGAGATTTCATAGTCCATCCTCCTGCCAAGGGCACAATGGTGACGGATCATTATATGCCACAGAGAAACTACCAGTGACTTCTGCATCCTTCCCCTCGTCAAGACATGTTGCTGTTGCAGGAGAGGACACAGATTCCTTCTGGATTCCTTCTGCTCGAGGCAGGCTTTGGGAAAACCTTCCAGCCGTGCTCCTCCTTGAACTACGCAATGCTCCTCCGTCCTGTGCCCTCATCTCCAGGGGGTGGTGCTATGGGACTGCAGAGCCCTGCAGGTCTCCCAGGAGCTGTTGCAGAGAGGGCTTTTCCTGCACGTGAGGACCTGCAATTCCTACTTCATCAGAGGCTCCGGAGCCCAGACATCCTACCTCCATAAGACGTTGCTTGTTTAAGAGCATCTTTTGGCCTGTTTTACCTCTTGCTAAAGGGCTGAATGCATCCTTGCTGCGTGATGAGATTGGAACAGAGTGCCTGGAGAGCCTCATCCTCAGATCTTTGAGCATAGTGCCCTCCTCGGTGCTCGTGTAGCTTTGATCTGAGCATCATCAATTCTGCTCTCAACTCCTGTTCTTCCCCCATCTCCCGAGCTGGAGCCAGTGTAGCTGATCAGTAGCTGTGGACCAGGAGATGGCCGTGGCACTGGGGACAGCACGCGCATCCTACATAGCCGCCTGCAGGCTGCACCAGAGGTGGTTTCAGCACAGCAGGGAGGGCGCAGCTGCAGGACCCATTCCTGGGTGCTGTTGTGTTCCCTCCCTGCCATGCTCTTGGCCTTGCAGCAGAGCTGGAAGATGGATCCGAGATGGACCCCTCGGTCTGGAAGCACAACGTGCAGGCAAGCCACCCTGCTTAGCCAAAACCCTGCAGACACCAACCCTGGGGTAGTATAAATGGTGGGCCAGGAGGAGGGGCCCTGCTTCTGTGTTGTTCCGGCCAAATCAGTGTGCAAAATAGTGTTGGCATGGACTAATTTCTTTGAAACAGGGGGACATGTCACTTTGGAGGTGCTTCTGTGCTGCACATTGGCTTGGTGCCTTTGTCCTGTGAAGCAGAGTGAGCTAGGGCTGGGGCTGGTCATTCCTGACATACCTGACCCCAAAGAAGGAGGTTCTGTGCTGCAAGAGCGTCATTCTCGGGATGTTTGTGTACGTGAACACAGCAGGGTGGCCTGTCCCCTCCTGGTGCCTTGTAGGAGGCTCTGTAGGGGAACAGCAGTGCTGTGAGTGCGGTGGGTTTTGCTCTCCTGCTGGGATTGCCACAGTGATGCTGGGAGCAGGAAGAGGATGACGTAGATGGGTGTGCACAGCTTGCTGCATGCAGGGTAAGGAGGAGTTGCTCTACAGGGTCAACTTCACTTGATTTGTTCAAGGGAAGTCAAAGGAACTGGATCTCTTCCCTTACCAGGTGTGTCAGGGAAAAATGGACACAGCATGGCATGGAGAATGAATGGGACACATGTCCTTCTGACGCAGGGAGCTACCTTGACGCTTCCTCCTTCCTTCTTGCAATGATAAAACTGCTCAGCAAGCAGAAGGTGCTGGCACCTGCTGTCCCTCTTGTGCAGATTCCTGGTGGCAGGAAAGTATTTTTGATGCTCGCAAAGGAGGAGGATGCTCTGTTCTTCCCACCTTAGCTATTCCCTTTCAGATTTGGGATGTTATGGGTGTAGAGTTGCCTGCACTGTTTCCTGTGCCCTGGAGGTCCCTTGCTTGTCCCATCAGTACCTGTTAAATAGTAATCTCTTTTCTGCTTTAGCATAGGCAGTTTGTGGGTATGTTGGAAGGATGAAGGCACCAAAACATTGCACTGCCTGGTTTTCCATCACCCTCAAATGCTCTGGAAGGCCTGGATGAAGTTGTTCTGCAGCTGCCAATGCAGAGAAATAAATCTGGGCAAGTCCAGAGTATTTCTAAATGCTCTGCAGTCAGAGTGTATCTCAGCAATAAATCAGCACCTCTGATGGGGTTCTGACAGATAGCCCATGTCAGCTGAAAATCACTGTGATTTAGGCAGCTGGCATGAAGCTGCAGCTTGCTGGGCACCATGATTTTTGATTCACAGCAGGATCATCTAATGCAGCATCCTGTGATGCAGCAACTTGAGATGTACCAACTGCTGAAGTTGTGCTTTAACCCAGAAGTACCTGTTAGGGGTTGAGGCACTGCAGTGCTGAATGACTGTGCTGACAAGACCATAATTTTTCATTTTAATCTTGCTTCTGTGCCTGGTGGTATGGGAGAAAAGAAACCACAGCAATGCTGCAGTGAGGATTCCTCCAGCTGTTCACTGCTGCAACTGGGCAAAGTGAACACACTGGGGGCTAGATTTCTTTTTGTGGGCTATAAGCATGTGATTAAACCAAGCACTGCTGTGTCTGGTGGATCTCAGTGTTATCTAAGCAATTTTATTTTAAACCAAGACACAGCAGGCAACACCAGTTGAGTAAAAGATGATGCTGTGTGTGCTTGGCTGATTTGAAAGTAGACTTGGGAGTCATCTTGATTCCCAGAAATGATCCTGTTAGGCCACAAGGAGATGGGTGTTTGCACAAAGATAAAGAAACCATTTGAACATTTGTGCGGGTCTTCTGGTGTTCTTGTTTTAAGAAAGGACCTCTAAGGCTTCCAACTTCACTGCTTTCTGCTCATGCCTTTCTCCTATCTCATAACTGTGGAGCTAGTGGCTCCCCTAAAGGTTTGACCAGTGCTTTCATATCCAGGCAGCTCCTAAGGCTTCTGTTGCTTCTGTGATTGTGGGTGCAGCGATGGGATCTCACGGGTATGTGGGCTTCACCAAACACGGGAGCAATTCTGGAAGCTGAGGCCTGGGGCTCCCAGGAGTCTCCTCCTCACCACTGGAGGAACATGAGCTGTGTGGTCCTCCCAAGGATCAGACTGGACAAGCTCAGGTAAAAGGGACCATGCCATAATCAAACTGCAGTTAAACCAGCTGGGTTAGCAAACCCTAATGTGCCTGTGCTGGCAGCTGCTTGTTTCCCTTAGCCTTCTTGGTGTCGTTGGCTCCTCCTTGCCTTCAGCTCGTACAGCCTTCTCCGGCAGATGCAGATTTATGTGACAGACCCAGAGGCACTGACCTACTGAGGTTCTGTTACCCTGCAATGACACTTGCTCTGTTTTGCTCACCCCTGTGCAAGCAAAGCTGCTCTGAGCTGGTCCAAACTTCTGATCTGCACAATGCTGCTTCCTCTGGGTGTTTTTCTGAACAGCCAGAGCTTCTAGAGGTGTCAATATGTGAAGCTCTTCGTTTTCTGTTCCTGCAGCTCCTTCCTTCTGTCTTTCCCTCCTGCCTTTCTTCTTCCTCCACCGTCTCTCTGCGCTGTTGCTTTTGCTGGTGGAACTAACTTAGGCCTTCGCAGCTGTGCAATCAAAAAGGGATTTCGCTGCCCTCTTTCCCCTGCTCTCCCTCATAGCCCAGCTCCTTCCCCAGCAGCAGTCACCCTGGCTTTCCACATCTCTGATGCAAGTTTGGCACCGAGCGCTCATTGTTTTGCCTCCCCCAGCAGACTGCTGCTTGTATTGCCTGTGCCTACACCCGGCCCTTGGCTCTCCTGCTTGGTGTGGCACATGGTGGCCTTTGTTCTTGCCCGTTGCATGGCAAGCAGATGAAAGCCAACAGTGAAGCATAATTTATAGGTGGCTTGAAACTTTGGCAGGGCAAAGCACGCCAAAAGGTGTAGCAATGCCTGAGGAGCTGCACTCATAGTGCTTATCAAATGGTGCTTGAAAGCTTTGGTAATGCAAGAGGAGAGTTGAGTTGCTCAATTTTAGCACAGGGTAAACTGTCTCTGTTACAGGGACACGTGTTTGGAAGCAAGGAGCTGATAGCTTGCTTTTGAAAACTTGTCTGGCAAGGCAAATCGCAGCTTAAGGAGGTCCAGAGGGAGGCAAGGCTACAGGAGAGTGCTCGTGCACGTGCCTACATAGGGATGGTGAGATGTTCCTCCATCTCTCCTTTCTGACCTCTGAAAAAAATGGCCTAGAAAGGAAGGCGTGTTATCTTTAAAACAATTAAACATGCAAGCAAACCTTGTACCGATCACCCTTGAACCTCTGGCAGCAGGAAACACAGCCGTAGCACACCCTACAGAAATGCATGCTGACTGCACAGCTACCTCCAGAAGACCAGGAGAACTTGGCCATGACTCAGGTGTGTGACGGCCTTTGCTTGATCAGGCAAACAGCAGCCTCCAGCCACTCCAGAAACCCTTCTTTGATGAGCATGCAGTGCATTACCAGGGACCCCGTGCAGCCGTGTACGAGGACAGCATGTCTGCGTGGACTGTGCACCCTGAGAGCTTGGCTTGCCTCTTCCAAGCTGGTGGTGCTGCAGATGCCCAGAACGTCTTGTAAGTGCTTGTCCCCAAAGTCATTGCCATGAGGCACCACTGCCCTGCGTGCTGGTTCTCTGTAGCAAGAAGAAACGTGGATACTCAGGAAAGAGAAGTATTGGAAAGATATAGAGTTAGGAGGAACCTTGAAAATCGCTCTGATTCTTCCCCTGCTCCAATGCAGTACAGTGCATTCATTCCATACTCAAAAGGGATGTCTGTTTTGCATCTCCTTACACACTTCTAATGCTGCAGGCTCCACATGTAGTGGAATACATGGCGCTTGCCCCAAGTCACCAGCAATATTTTTCTTCCTCCCTCTTGAGATTCCTTTTCAGTCTGTTAATAGAAAGATTTTGGGAGCCATCCCTCCCACTAACTGTCCACAGCAGCCTTGATGGCTCAGATCTTGGGTGCAGCCAAGAGGGATATCAGTTCTGAAATCCTGGGACAATGCTGCACTTTTAGGACGCTAGTGTTTACTGCATAAAAATCACCATGTACTGGGGGAAGATGTGTTGATGCTGCAGAAGCTATTCCAGCAACTTTCGAGGGAATGGTTGGCTCTTTTGGGTGGCTGGGATAGCTCACAAGGGTCTTAGAACAAAGCTGTGTTAATACAGATTTATCTGAAGCTTGGATCTTCTGCTAGTGTCCCTGTGTTTTCCTTTTTCAGCATGGAGAATCAGTGATCTGCGTGTCTGGACACATCTGCACCACCAAGGAGAGGGGACCGGGGGTTGCTCAAGCACTGACCCAGCACTTGTCTGGGCATCTTCGTTTGTTCCTCCTTCTGCTTCATTTTGAATTACTCCACCCTGCTCTCCACAGGACAATGCCCAGGTGCATTTTTTTGTCCACTCCAGGATCACTCCTAAAAAGCAGGATGGACAAGACTACACCAAATGTGGCTCCTTCTAACCTACACAGCCCTCCAAAACTATTCCAACAGGCTCTGCATCCTCATGCTGCGCCCTGAAGTGTCTGACACCTCCCCTGTTTCATACTATAAAATTCGCAGCACCAGCCCCAAATTATTTCCAGCACTCAAAACAGGGGGAGGAAAAAAGCCTCTTTCTATATAATTTTGATTTTACAGGCCACCCCTTGGGTACAAAAGAGTGCAGGGCACTGTCGATGCAGCCTGCTCTAGACAGGGCTGCCCCAAACCTGGGTTTACAGGATCCTGTCCATTGCCCCTGCCCATGGACCAGGGTTTAGTGTCTGGGCTTCTTCTATTATCTGTAATGACACCATTAGACAGTGTCACTGGGCAGGGGACACCCTAGGGACAGTCATGGAATGGATGCAAGTCCCCTTGGCCAACACTTGTGTGTTCCAGCCTTGGAGGCAGCACCTCTGGTACTGCCCAAAGACCCAAAAAAGAGTCCTGATCACAACTCTGTGCTCTTTTCCTTCCCACAGCTGGTGTAATTGCCTCGGATGTTGTGTGCTATGCTGGGAATACATAAATTCCCTTCCCAGGAAGGATTCCCTTCTCTGAAAGTTTCAGCTGGGCTGCAGCAATGAGGCTTCTCCCTCCCATTCAGATGTCTGGAAGTGACAGAAGATTTACAGGAGGTTTCTAGGAGATGAGGTCTCAAAAGTTGGAGTAGAGCCATATGGAAAATTTTTTTAAAACAAATCTTGTCACGGAAGGCTCTGTTATTTTTTTTATTTTCTTTTTATCAAATGAACTTAAATTGGAGGTTAAAAAATATTCAGGGCAGCTGCTGCTTAACAACTACTGAAACATCCTTTTTGGTTTTCTAGATCAAACATTTGCTTAAAATGGCAGACTGCTTTTACTACAAGAGGAAGACGAGGCACTTTGATCTACAGAAGTAAGGTAAGATTTTTTTTTTTTGGTCATTCTTAAGCAGCAGAGCTATCCTTAATGATTTCATTTTAATGAAATTATATGTGTATTTCAACCTCAGCAGCTATTTTGTCTTTAAAGAAAAAAAAAGAAATTGCTCCCTGGTGCTCCAGCAGTGCTATATATACTCTGCAGACTTGGAAAGTTTATATTGCACATTGTTAGCCCTGAGTTTTACAGAAAGAGCATAGAAATGTTATAGACCCCACCTCTTCACAAGGATGTTTCCCATAGCCTAGATATTAGGAAAGATTTTATAATTAAAATGGATTTTATTTGGCCAGCTTGATTGTATAGTGATCAATGGGCAGATCCCTGTCATGTGCACTTAAGCTCTCTAAGTTTACAGGCAAGAGCTAGCTAGTCATCTTTCCTAAAAAAATGATTTTCTGCTTGCTAAGGAAAGGTTGGCAGGCCAAGGGGACAGGATGAATGGAGAGGCTGAGGAAGCTGGGTTTGTTCACCCAGAGGAATGGAGGCTAAAGTGGGGTTACAACAGGCAGCCAGGTCCTTCTCCAAACGGCACTGGAAAGGGACAAGTGAATCCGTTCAGAAGCAGCAACAAATATAATTCCAGACAGACAAAAAGAAAAAGATTCTCCAGATACAAGTGCAGCGTTGGCACTGGAGAATTCCTATCCATGGAAATATTCAACACTTGACTGGGCAAGGACCTGAACAACCTGACTTGGCTTCGGAGTTAATACTTTGAACTTTATGTTGGACTTAGAGCTTCTTAAAATCTCCGACCTAAATCTTTCTGCAACTTT
Source organism: Crypturellus undulatus (assembly GCA_013389825.1). Taxonomy (NCBI): domain Eukaryota; kingdom Metazoa; phylum Chordata; class Aves; order Tinamiformes; family Tinamidae; genus Crypturellus; species Crypturellus undulatus. The sequence goes on from VWPW01014748.1 coordinate 64,411, forward strand.
GCCCTAGTGAAAGACAGTGAAACATGCACACATGAGGTAGTGCACCTTACACAATCATAGAACCGTGGCTGGAGAAGACCTTCAAGATTGAGTCCAACCGTAAACCCCTTCAGCAACTTCGTTGTCTTTCTTTGGACATGCTCCATTGCTTCAGTGTCTTTATTGTAGTGAAGGGCCCCATCTTACAGAAAACTTTGAGGTTTGGAAAAGGGATGCAATCCTTGACCGTGACGTAATTTGCTTGACTTTGGCAGTGTAGGAAATGATAAGAATACATGGATACCTGAAGATGGGTTTCCTAAGGCAGGAAAATCACAGATTGCCTTCTCTGTACTGGAGCTTCCTAATGAACTCCTTCAGCCAAGATATCCGTGTACAACTAGATGCCAACCACAGTCTTGCTGGATGCCTGCTCTGCCCTTTCTGCTCCTCCAGATCCACACAGGTCTTGGCAGCTGGTTTTGCGCTGTCCCTGCATGGTGCCTGTGACTGCCAGCCTGTGGAGCAGGAGCCCAGTCAACTAGCTAGAGGCTGCACAGATTGCATGTCTAAACTGAGGGGAAGGGCACTTCTCTAACCCAAATTCACTCTCCACTCAAGCTTGTGTTGACAGTAGGTTGATCTGTCCCAGTGACAGGTTAAAGTCCTCTTGCTCCCCTGCACGTGGTAGCCCCAGGGGGAGAGGATGGAGCAGTAGCACTGTGTTTTCCAGAGCAGGTTGGCTTCTGCTCTGGAGTTTCTTTGAGATCAGAACAACCACATGTAGAGACAGGACTGGAAAAATTTACCTGGTACTTCAGTACGTTTCCAATAGAGAGCTGATTTCACAACAGAGAGGTGCAAACTTGGCAAAAGGGACTTGAAGGCTGCCATGTGGGCAGGTAATATGATAAGGCAAGAGACTGATAGCAGCCCCTGCCCATGTCAACAGCTGGGAGACTCAACATCTTTGAACATCCCCGTGGATGTCCATTCCTTTGGAAGGAGAGAGACACCTTGCTCCATCACTAGTGTTTTGGGAGCATTTCACACTCACACTTGTAACTTGGCTTTGAAAATCCCTTTTTTTTTTTCCTGTGTTTAGTCTGAAGTTGAATGTGTAAATACCTGTCCATCTTGGGAACCAAATGCAGCGTGGACTCCTGAAAATCAGACATGAGTTGAACAGATACCCTCTGCATGGCCTGTACAAATCAGCCTATGGATCCTGGTGGGCAGCAGTGCCTAGTGGTGTTGCACTGGATTTGGATGGTTACATCTTTTCAGGACGTTATGCCGTATGTCTTCGTTCTGACGGTACTGATGTATACTGACAGTTACAAACCCTCTTGGATTTCAGATTCTCAAAAGAGCTCATGCCTAGAGAACAAGTAGTCAGAAAGCATTGCTACTAAGTGCTGATCTGCTCTGATCCTATCAGGGAGAGGATAGAGGTGCTTGTGGCACCTGATGTCTAGCGATAGCTTCATGCATAAGCTGGGGTCAAACTCTAATGGGACTCCATGATGCAGCATATGAGGACAAACTAATCTCCATCCCAAGATCTAAACTAAACTGTTTCTCTAGAGGGAAGAGCCTCTGCTGATAGTAGAAGCACCTGTACCTTCCTGCAGAGCATGTGGTTATGAAGCAATGGAGCCAGATATGGTGTGGCTATATGTCCATACATAACCTGTCAAAGTGGCTGGCGTTTGACCTAACTCTTCTGCAGCTGGTAGGTCACCCAGTGCTTGGACTCTTCTTTCTCCCCTAATCTCACAGCATGTCCCCTGCCTGCATCCCAGCGATTACTGTCTGATCACCTCCCCTTTCTCACTCCCCCAGTCAATGTCAGTTATAACAAGTTGGGTCACCATAGGCTGTATTGCTAAATCATTACATAATCTGGTCTGTGGGGTTCCCTTCCCCCGCCAGAAACACCGGCGCATTTCCCAACACTGTGGAATTAAATGCATCCTAGCATCGTTTACATGCTTGCTCCTTTTCTAAATGTGACCTTGTTGCACCTGTTCCTTCCAGACTCGGAACAAGATCTCCCTTCCCTGAGTATTTCTGAGCTGATCCCGGTTATTACAGGAGCAGGGAGGCAAGGAGTTTAGGTACCTACCTGGCTCAAACACCTATGTACCTATCACTTTTCAGCTGGGTAAAGAGGTAGGGCAGGATTAGTGGCGTCTGCCACCCCGTGCAGCCAGGTTCCCTGTTGCTCAGAAATAAGGTCAGAAAACTAACTGTGGCGCATGTGCGGTGCACCTCAAGTGCTGGGGAAGGGCCATCTTCTTGTAGCCTTCAACACCACTCCCCACACTGCTGTCCTGGTGGAAGAAATAAGCCCAGAACAATATGCTAGTGAAGAAAGAGTTTGGTTGTGTCTGATGGCAGGTTGGGAGAGACAGGGACTTGTTGTGGGACAGCTGTTTAGAGACAATGGGCAACATGAACAGAGCCAGGGCATGTGGCTTGGGATTAGGATGCATCAACCATTTCTACAACTGAGAGTATCTTTTGGCAACTGTCGTGGCTGGAGAAACATCTGCCTGCTGATCAGCTACATCCGCAGCAAGGACCAATGCCTCTTACACAGACCTGTTTTAAGTGTGGTGGACACATGCATCTCCTTAGCAAAGCTGTTCCTGAGAAGGCCCTAGCGCTGCTGTATCTGTGTCCATGAACAGAGTATCACCTGTGAAGACAGTGCTCCACACCCCAGTCATCCTTCTAACCATTCTTGGAAGCAGCAGATGCATCTGACAGGATCTGACTTGGCTGAATTTGCAGGACACCACCCAGGTAAGGTTCATGCACCCCATGGAGCCCAAAACAAACTTTTAGCTTATCCCTGGGGCTGGTCCTAAGGCTGTGTGGGTCCTCTCCTCATCTGAGTGTGCTTCCTCCCCTGTCAACCTCAATCACTTCCCCCCAGCTTTTTGGAATTCCTGGGCATGGCATGGTATGAAGGGGAGGAGATCCGCAGTGCATTAATTATTTAACAACAAGGTGGCCACTGATACATCCTCAGCTAGTCTTCAAGATCTAGAGAATGGATATGCACCTATGGAGAGGGTTTCTACTGCTAAGCACCCTCAGGTCCATGCCCAGATCTCACTGGGCACGGTCAAGTGGGATTTGCATTCATCAGCAGCGTGCGATGGATACGCAGCCTTGCTGTGGGGCCGACAAGCCACGAGATCTTGTCCCACCAAGGATGTGGTGGGACAGTAGTATGGCACAGACATGGAGGTCAACCTCTCTGTGCTCATCTCAAACATTTTCTTGGCAGCAGACCTGGGTTTTTGGACTGGTTCCCCTCAAACCCAGAACAGACTATAACAACGTCAAAGGGAGTGCCATCAGCAAGAGGATTCACTCACTGCGTTTCCAGAGATCTGTCTATCCCCTCACGTGTCCTCTCCTCAGGTCAAAAATAATAACTTACTGCTGAAATGCACCAGGGATGTTATTAGGAGAATGCCAGCCCCAGAGATCCTGATCCACTCTCTCAGGAGCTCTTCACGTAGTTGTCTCCTGGGACTCAGTCTGCCAAGGAATAAGTTACTCCAGACTCACACAAACATCATTTCAAGCTTTGCCTTAGACTGCAGGACGGGCTTTGCCAGCAGTGCTCCGCATGGTAAGTCTTGCTGTGAAGTATGTCCCCCTGTGCAGGTCCTTTCTAGAGATGAGTGAAGAGGCTATTGGCAGCATCTGGTCTGAACTCACCCTGAGCTGGAGGTTGCCAAGCAGAGGCAGGTCACTCAGTGAAGGCTCAGAAGTCCCTCACTCTGTGTTGTAGGTCTCCTCAGGTGAGATGGGAACAAGAGGAAGATGGGGAGGACTGACCAACCTGACTCCTTTCCTCTAGAAGAAAACTGAGAGATTCTTATTCTCCACCACTATCCTCACCTCCCAGGGCACCTCCTGCTGTTCCCTGGCAGCTGCACGACCACTGCTGGAGCTTGTTCACCAAAGGACCTGCTGACCAGGAGATGTCCCTTCTTTAGCTCTCGGTAAGCTTGGACAATACTAGTCTCTGCTTGAAAAACAAACTTTGCAGAGTTGCCCTGTTGTTTCTTCTCATGATTCAGACTTGGGATGTGACTCTGTTTGATGGGTAATCTTTCTGCTGTCTGCAGCTACCTAATGGGAGTGTGCAAGAAGACAGAGCCAAATTCTTCTGAGGTGCATGGTGACAGGATGATAGGCGATGGGAACAAGCTGGATCATGGGAAATTTTCCTTTGATACTAGGAAAAAATATTCACTGTTAAGGTAGTCAAATATGGGAACAGTGGCTGTGGGACCCACAATCTTGGTGATACTCACACATCACCTGGAAATGTTCCCCAGCAGCTGGGTCTAAGCCTCTCTGCTTTGGACAGAGGGTCAGTCCCTTCCAAACTAAGTTATTCTGTTTCTATTATGACACATCTGCATGATGCATTAACTTAATTTCCAGGCGCTTTATCTCCATTACACAAGGCTTGCAACTTGGGTCATTTAGCTTCACAGTTGCTCTGTGTGAGCTCTGATACAGCATTACAGCCCTTCCTTTTCATTGAGCAATCTGAATTTTCCTTCTTTTCTTCATGTATGACTTTTCCCTGCCCCCTACAAACTCTCATCTGCCATGGGAGATCTCTGGGTCTCAGTGAAGTCTACCTACTTTGCCAAGGGTTTGCTTGAAATCTTACAGGTGCTGCTGCCGTCTTGTCCTACTGCTGCACCACCCTTAAAACCCATCTCAGTGCCACACATACCGTTTGGTAATACCTTGTCCACTTGCCTCAGCTGGCTTCTGCCTGGATTTCCTGAAGTTGGTCACTCTGTGATTGTTTTTGCCTGAATCCTAGTTCCTCTTTTGCACCTGAGCCCTCCTGTGGCACTTTCCTGTTTGAAAGAAGGAGGAGAGCCTTTCAAGAGAGGCTGAGGGAAACTAAGGCTCTGCACATCTGAAGAGCAGGTTTACTCCTGCAGAAACCTTGCCAGACTCTGGGAAGTCTCAGCTGTGGTGGGGCAAGGCTGAGTCATCCCTTGGACAATGGCATTTTCCTGAGAAACACAAGAAATCCCCAGGCCCCTTACATCCATCTCTCTTGGTGACCATCCATCCTTAGGAAGAAGCAAACTTAGATGCTAAAATATTGCAGCAGGGCTCCCTGTCACCAATTTTGCGGGCCAGCCATCTTCTCCTGGCAGATTCTGCAGCGATCTGTAGACACTTTCAATTCAGGAGTGTCTGACAAGTTTGAACAGAAAACCCTACACCACTCTGGGAGCAGTATTGGGCCAGCGAGCCCTTTGATTGCAATCAGTGAGTTGGCAAGAATCCCAGGAACTCGTACAAAAATGCTTTGAAGCGGCCAGATGCACAAGGTGTGTCCCTGTGAGCCTGTGGGGTGCGGAGTGGTGATTCATGGCATCACCATGCGATGGTTGGTGTGTGCACACGCAGCCGTCGGACCGCAACTAAAGCCCCTGTCTCCTTCGGGTCTCCAGGTGCCTTTTTCGCTCTCCAGTCGCGCTCAAAATTCCACGTGGTTCTTGTTTTCCTTGCAGCCTTTTCCTTCTGCTGTCCCAGTGCCTGCAAGTTCCAGACAGAAAAGCAGACAGGGAATTTGCTTAAGGCGCTTGGAGGTGCAGGGCTCTGGCTGCCGTGCGCTGGTGCTGTGCCGGGCTCGCTGGGGATGACACTCGCTGCGCTCTGCTCGGGGAGCATCGCTGCACCGTGATTCAGAGCAGAAACAGCTGTTTGCAAAGAGGTGCAACAAACTCTTACTTTTAGAAGGTATTTTGGATATGTTTCCAAAAACCAGGAGGTTTCTTCCCTTGGGCTAAATGGTGCAAACTCACCCCTAAAGAAACTATTGTTTTCTTGGAAGACTTTTTAAGCGCCCTGTCCCCAAATGCAGCCCAGCTCAGCATTTTGGGTGAGTTATGAAACAGGGCAGATGCCAGAGCGTAGCATTTGTATTATCCGCCAGTAAATGACTGGATGTGATAAACACTTGGCTCTCCCGTGCAGGGACAGGGTGAGGGCTGTTCCTTGCCGTGGGGCAAATGACATTACAGGTTTGCAAGACCTGGGCACTTTGTTGTTCAGAAGCCATCTGATGCTGACAGCCTGTCATTGATTTGCGAAAACATCGCTTGGCATCGATAACAAGCTTTCAGGAGAAACAAGTAGGACACAGGAAAACAACACCCAGATATCGCTCTGCTATTCCTTACCCTGACTGGGAAGCATGCAGAATTATCCCCACTGGGTAAAAACGAGCACAGGAACATCAGAAAATAATCCTCCAAGTCACCAGGCGTTGGCAACCCAAACTTCAATAGTGCTTGCCCGTCTTCCTGGCTGGCCTCTTTTGCTCATTGTCTAAATGGACTGAGCCTGGAGGGTGACAGAAGACAGTGAAGGTGCCACATCCCTTGGATGAGGTGTCAGGAAACCTGAGAAGGGGAGGCTGAAGGTAATTAGCCCTTAATTGTTCTACTCCTGAGTCTCATCAATAAATGTTGGGTTTCTAGTGCTGGAGTTTGCTGGAGGCACATTCTGGAGCATCGGAAGAGGAAGGTGAACAGCGTTCATGCTCCGCAGTATCATGTCCTGGCTTTTCCACTACTGTTCCTGTTCCTTTGAAAACCAAAATTCAGACATATGGGCTCCCAAACCGCCAAGAAAACATGAAACCCGATGAGTCGAAACAGTCATTTTTTCCATGTCTTCCTGCTGCTTTCAAGGAGTGACATAGTGTCCAGAGCTGAAAACACCAGGCCTGTAGCCAGGCCCCAAGCACCAGTCCCTCCAAGAGGGCAGCTGCACAAGTGCTTGACAGTAGCAGGAGGAACCTGCTCCTCCTGGCCCCTGTCTGGGTCTTCTGCTCCTGCAGACATCCCTGAGACCCAGATACTGGGGGGACACCAGGAAGCCTCTGCCCTGAGTGCCCTCTCTCCTGGTCTCCTGGTGTATCGGTCTCCTGTGGCTTGGCAAAAGCTTTGTCAGCATTTGCTGTTGCCTGAAACTGGTCGCACCAGCACTGAGGTGTCTGGTTCACAGCAGTGCGGCTTGGCAGGGAGAAACCTCTTCCCTCAAAACCTCTTCCCTCCAGTTCAAAGCTCCGTGTGTAATGTCCGATATTTTCTCCAAGGAGGAGAGCTTGGGCATAGGGCTGGCCCTGCAGAGGCACCTGAACACTGCAGCATCCCATGGTCAGCAGGGCCTGGGGGATAGCTCCAGGACCAAGATTACGGCAGTCCCATGCACTGCCTGGGTGGTGCAGGCAGAGGAACCTTTTCCCGCATATAGTGCTGGATCCGATTGGCCTGGGAACATCCCATCAGGGCCAGAGATAGAGCCTGGACCCACAGGCACAGGGGAGCATTTGGGCTCATGCGAGTATAAGTTGCCTCTTACTACCAAGGGCACCCCCAGCTTCTTGGCACTGAAACCCCCTTTCAATCCAGTTTAGACTAAGGCAAATAATAAAGTACGAGACGAGCGGGCTGTGCGGGATCTCCTGCAGCCCTCCATCAGCCTGCCAAGAGCACCGTTCCTTCCCGAGCCCCCCGGGTGCATGAGCCCACCAGGACCAAGGGTGGTCCCAGCGCCCAGCACGCAGCCCGCGCCGGCTGGGGGAGGCAGAGCTGGGGCGCGGGGAGCCGCTGCGAGCGCGGGGAGCCGCGCGGCGAGCGCGTGGGTGTGTACGGGCAGGGCTGTATATCCAGTCTGGCGGAGGGTGTGCCTGCTCACACGCCGCAGAGCGGAGCCGCGAGCAGGAGCCCTGAGACACCCTCGGCCAGGGGACGTATGGCAAGGAGGGGTTTGGGAGATTAAGCGCAGAGCGAGACGCGTCGCTGTGGCCTCGTGTCGCGTGCGGTCAGGTGAAGTGCAGAGCCCCTTGTTCCCCTCCCCAGCCCCGAGGTCCGTTCGCAGCCATGCTTCACTCTCCGCTGAAAACAGCGCTGGCGTATGAATGTTTCCAAGACCAGGCCAGTTCCACGCTGGCCTTGCCCTCGGATCACAAGCTGAAAACTAAGGGCACAGGAAAACAGAGGGTCCAAGAACAAGTGATGATGACGGTGAAACGGCAGAAGCAGAAATCATCCGTGTCATCGAGTATGGGCCACTCCAACCGAGGTAAAATCCCACAGCGCGGCGGACAGCAAGGGGTCCCCCGTGGGCATGGAGTGGATGCCAAGGAGTCATCCTGCTCCAGGCTACGGGCTTGTTGGGGGCTTTGTTCATGGGGGACAGACCAGTTCATGTTCTCTTGTTACCTGCTGGGTTACCGTGGCCAGGAGTGCCAGGGTTTCTTGCACTGGATAGAAGAGTTAAGATGAGATGTGGCGTTGGAGGCAGTGACTCCTTTGCTGGTGCGGATACGAGAGAAAAGTGAACGTAGATGAGCCAGGAGCACAGTGGAGACGCACCGATCTGCATCCCTGAGGCACTTGGATGTTTCAGCGCGGTGCTATTAACTCTAAAGCCGGAGAAGCTTCCTAGCCTTTGTGAATCCTTTCTCCGGGAATGCCCCTGGAGGTCAGCTCCTTGGCTGGATTCCTCCCCTCCTGTGGCCAGCTCTTCTTCATGCCGCTGAACTCGGAGCTGGCCAGGAGCTGTGGCTCAGCTGTCACTTCTTCAATGCTGCTGCAGCTGGAGGACCGGAGCTCAATACAGGGTTCCCCTTTAAGGGTCCCCCCGTGCCCCCCCACTTCCAGGCTGCATTACAGAGAAGCGTGGGGACAGCTGAGTCTCAGGGACACCAGGGCGTGATCAGCAAAAAGAATTAGAAAGGTGCAGAAAGGTCTTTTTTCTTGCTGTGGCCTCTTGTGTTTTAGAGGGTGCTGGACAGTCCCATCTGGTTTGCAGACAGGTAAGGTGGGGTGACAGGGACCACTGTGGTCCACCACTGTGCAATGGATTTGTGCCACAGAAAACAAGCAGTCGACTGAGTCCTGGAGTTTTCAGATTTCCTCCTGGAAGGCTTTTTTGGGACAGAACTTGGCAGGTGATTTGCTTCACCGTCCTGCTTGCATCTGGAGAAAATGGCTTTGGAGATAAATCCCAGCAGAGTTGAATTCACTGGGAAGAAGAAAGCCTGGGGATTTGAAGGAAGTAAAGTGGTTGGGGCTGAGCCATTCGGCTGCACCCCGAGCGAGCAGTGTATTGAGGGTGTTTGCTGGAAGGCTGCGTGAGATAGGCCACTTATTTTGGTGACTGTGGTCCTGCCTCTACAATGTCCTGCTGGCCACTTCTCAGGGCTGGATCACTAGGGGAAATAAGTAGAATCCGGTGCTGCTGAGGCATCACGGTCCAAATATTTTGAGCTGGTTTGATGAGAGAAGCAGGTACCAATATGCAGCTAGCTGAGGGAATCAGGGTGGTGGTCCCCATGGGCCGTAGATGCCCTCCTGGTCATATATAGTGCAGTCACTGAAGGAATAGAACAACTTTGTGAGGGAAGGCAAGAGTGCCCTGACCCGTGACGGGCATCGGTGGGTGCAAATACCTGGCTCCTTTGATTTCACTTGTTTGCGGACACAGACTCCTAGAGGTGATGGAGAACAAGTGGGTGAAGGGAACTTTTTTTCCTGCCACCAAAAGGGAAGACAGCAGAGAATGCAAATAAAATACTAACCAGGATGATAAGAGAAGCTCTGGTTGAGGATTGAGTCAGTGCTGGTCTCCCTTTTCACTAGAATTTTATTTCAAAGAGAAACAGGCACGCAGATGCCTGGTTGGTAAAGGGAAGAATCCCTGTAGAGGGGTGTCCAAGATAAACCTCCTGGGGAGGAAGTCAGGGAGAGCAAATTCCCCAGGTGCTCCTCTGTGCTTAGCAAACCCACTTCAAACGCCTCCCCCAGACTTCGGGGAATAGCAGGGAATTGCTCGGAAATGTGGAGCTCTGGTTGCTATGTCCCAGGGAAGCTGCGTCACACTGCACTGAGCTCCCAGCTACTGCCTCCAAACATAGGACAGAGACTGTCCCCTTCCCACAGCAGCCAGCACTGAGACCCCAGGTCCTGCCTCCCTGCTCGCACACACATACCATGGGCAGGTTGATTTGACCCGTGGCACTGTGGGGTGCTGGATGGACCCCCAAAAGGGGCAAGAAGTCCCTGTTTCTTCTCCAGCTTTTCTCCTAGGCTGGCATTGCGTGAGGGTCAGACCGAACTTTCACGGAGCAGAGGGCTGTCATGTTTTGTTCATTACTGCTGTTGTTCCGAAGATGGGCTGAGCACACCTCGAGAGACACAGTTGTGTTTCTTCAGGGTTACAAGGGACTATTACAGCTCTCAATCTACCTCTTTGAAGGCTCCTGCAGTATTAGCTACATCCATCCCTACGTGATTTCTCAGAGATGCTCCTCAAAGGCAGCACAAGCTGCGGAATTTGCAAAACCCTTTGAGAACTGTCCCTGTGTGTTGTTCCTCCTGGATTCAGAAAGCTTCCCACAAGTGCCTGGTTAGGCACTGGTCCACGTTCAGCTCTCACTGTGTTTTCTTATGCAGTTTGGACAGGCACTGGAGTGCACAGCAGAGCTTTGCCCGGCTTCTGGAGCATATTTGCCTATGTATGTAGGATGGGAAGCACAGACGTATAGATGTATACCCTACTTACGTGTAGCAGGAATGGAGTTAACGTGTCCCATATCTGGAGTTTCTTTAGAGGGCAACAGACATCCTTCCAACATCCTACTATTGATGTCTGCATGCTATTAATCTGTTAATTAATTGGTAGTATTAATCGGTTAATTGCAAACTGGGAAATCAAGGGACTAAAAGCCAATGTCTAAGCCCTGGCAGATGATCTGGTGTATCCTGGTGTATGTCCAACCCACAGAGCATGGATGCATCTCTGCAGGGCAGAGTGGTCCTTCTGAGACTGAACTGCTGTGCACTGGGCTGGGGCAGTGAGTGGAACCAAGTGCAAGGAGCACAATCCTACCCCGTCACAGGGGCCTTTCCTCAGCACAGCACCTACGAGTGCTTCCAAAGGTGGCTGCAAAGTGCTTGGGTTTCAGGTCTGTGGGAACTGCCTCAGGGACATCACTTCTCACCACGTGAGCAGCTGACTGGAGAGCTCCATCTGATCTGGGAGTACACGCGGATTTCAAGAGAAAATGAATTTCTCTGGCATGACAGGAGAAAACCCAGGCCCAGCTGAATGAAAACACCTACCAGCTAACAGTGTATACAGAGTCCTCTGGCTAAAAAAAGCTTTTGAGAGTGTCTCGTCACTGGCTAGCAAGATGTACCAGGAAGAAAAGATCTTAGGAAGCCTGAACTTAGGAGTGTTGTGTCTGTCTGTCTCCCAGTTGAGTTGTGATTTAGAGGTTTATTCTGCTGGCTGCTGTTGAGAGGAGTGAGATTCCAACTAAATCCTTTGAAGTGAGGCACTAGGGGACTTTGAGGAAAGTGAGTGGTTTGAAGACTTCTGCAACATTCCCTCTGTATGAAATGATTCCATGAAAGCTGTTCACTCTTCCACAAACCTTGTTTCGGAGAATTGTTTACAGTAGCAGAAACCCTTTAGCTCATAGCTGAGAACCCAAAGCTGCACTTCTCTCATTCCTGAATGAAACTCGGCTGCTGGGATTTGACTAACACTTCTCTCCTTGGAGGCATCCAGCCTTTGCTTCATGCTTCCCACAGGCCTTCTCCTCTTACCACTTCTTTCCTATGTTTAATCATCCTCATTGTTTTAAAGTCATGCATAGTTTATTATTCAGCTTGTCTAGCCTGCACTACCACTGACTGGTTCTCGTCTTGCCTTTCCCTGCCACAGATTAATATTTATTAATCTGCATCCATTGCCACAAACTGCCTATTAGCTTATGTGTCCAGCTGACATCTCTTACTGTTGTGCTTGACAAATGGCTCTGCTCACACAATTCTCCTCCTCCCCATGAGCCTTTTTGCTTGTCAAAGCTCTCTTTGAAGGAGCTAAATAACTTGTCAAAAGTGGCAAGCAATTTGGGTTAGACCAAAGGTTCAGTTTGCTCTGTAATGATCAATAATACCTAAGGGGAGAAAGAGGAGGGCAAGGCAAGCATGTAGTGGTGCTTACAGTAACTCTGGGCAAGATCCAGCAATCCTGACCGGTTGCGGGCAGTCTTTGCTCTATGAACTGTCTCACTGATTTACACTTACCAAGTTTTGAAGGAAATGCCATGGGGTCGTAACAATTTGGGTATGGAAGAGAAGGTTTCTATGACAGCCCAGCTAAAGCTTGGTCAACCCTTGGGGGTGTTTTCTGCCCACAACCATGATAGTTGGGAGGCTGTGCTTCAACTGAGCCATCCCCGCCACCTATTCCATCTCTTAATGCTAAAAACATGATGTTTTAAATCTGATTTGGGTTTAACCATGTGCAGGTGAGCACTGTAGAGAGCTGCTAATGAGCTGCTCAGCTACTGGGCACCAGCAGATAGGACTCCCACATGTAACCATAGTCAGGAATCAGCACCAAGGAGGCATCTGCTCCAGAGAGCATTTCCACCCCCTGCAAAATGTTTTTTTGAAGAGGACCAGGGGTGGCTTCAGAATGCCTTGGACATGGGAGCCTATATAAATTCTNTTAAATCTGCTCTGGGTTTAATCATGTGCAGGTGTAGGTGTCTGTCACTGTAGAGAGCTGCTAATGAGCTGCTCAGCTACTGGGCACCAGCAGATAGGACTCCCACATGTAACCATAGTCAGGAATCAGCACCAAGGAGGCATCTGCTCCAGAGAGCATTTCCACCCCCTGCAAAATGTTTTTTTGAAGAGGACCAGGGGTGGCTTCAGAATGCCTTGGACATGGGAGCCTATATAAATTCTTAGTAATGATGGCAACTGTTCAGCAACTGAAGAACATGATACTGCATGAACTGCGTAGTTTCTGGAGGTTGGACATGTAATGGTGCATTTATATAAAAGAATCGGAAGTGATTCTAAGAGAACCTTTAAAATATATATATATATATATATGTCTTTTGGCTGAAGTCTTTAGTGCTATACCTGACAGGGACAGGTCGTAACTGATCCGAGAGGGAAGAAGGAGAAGGAAAATTGGTCAGATTAGCCTGTGAGTTGTGTTGAGAAACTTGCGTATTAAAGGGAACTGATAAACTCACATTGTCAGGAAAATGCTCACAGATGCTTCAGACTGCAGGTATTCAATGTTCATGCAGAACAAGAGACTGATAACAAGTAATTCCCAGGAATAAATACCATAATATTCCTTTATCTTTGCACTCAGAGACAGTTTTATTGGGTAATTCAGTCATCTGGTGAAATATCTGTGTTGAAGGTATCATTTCAACCCTGCCGTGCTTTTCCTCAAGGCCAGCCCTGGTGTCCTGATCTGTCCCAAAGGTAATTTATGGGGAAATCCTGGGGTGGGGAAGCACTAGATGAGGGTTGCAGCTCTATAGTACCTCCATTCTCATGTCTAGGGCCATTTCTATTACCAGAAGCAAGTCTTATGCAGCTTAACACATACGAACCAACAAGAACTGGAGAGATTTTCATAGGGACCTTGAAACAATGCTCACTAAGTGCATGGAGTTTATGGAAAACGAGCTCCTATGGTTTTCTTCTGCTGCTTATTTTGGGTTCAGTGACATTCCTCAGATGCTGTCTTCTGCGCAGTGTTGCTCCTGTCTTGTTGACAATAGAAAGCAAATCTTATTATTTATATTTTATCTAGGGCAATGATCTTCCTGAGAAAATGCAAGAATTTTAGCCACGCACCAAATCAACATAACAGGTTCTGGATGCCTAAGGCAAGGCAATAAATTAGATATATTGCAAGGTTCAGTGGCTGTAGGAGACCTAAGTGGCTTCAGGGCCTTTGTGGTAGAGCTTATCCAGTTTATCTAAGAGATGAGTCTTATCAAACAGTCAAAGCGATTAGAATATTTCTGACATTACCCACCAGTTTTGGTGCATAACTGGGGACAGGTAACTCCTGATTTTGTAGGTTGTTAGACACTCAGAGGTTCCCCTGGTAGTTAATTGGGTGTAGGGTTTGCACTTCCTCATAACGGGATGGGGAATCCCACAACCACTGAGAACTTTTAAAGATGAAACTTAAAGGATCTTGAATCTCTTTGGACCGTCTGAAGAGTATTAATGGAATTCCAGCCTGGAAAAAGAAGGAATCTCTTCATTTTTGCTTATGATGTTGAATACAGCCCCATACTTTCAGGATGTTCCAAAGATGACATTCCCTGGATCTGCTGGAAAAAGTCACCCATAAGTGGTTTTGATAAGGCTGGGTTTGTTGGCTCCAGACACTCTAAATAAAGCACTGAGAAATAGTGATTGCAGCTGGATTCCTCCCGCTCCAAGAAATATCCACCTTTGCAAGATACAACTGACATATAATGCCACACATCTCTCCAGCTCCCTGTAAATAATGATCAAGCTGGATACTTTCCAGAAACAGGAATATAAATATCCAGAATGATCTTTTAGAGACTAGACATTGAAATTTAAGTCAGTGATATTTCCTTTTAAATGTCTGATGCATTTAGATCCCCAAACATTAGACTTGATCGTCATCTGCTGATCAGGCTTGTTATTTGCAATTTATTGAATTTAACAAAACTTGTGTTGACAAGATTATTAGTCTTCAGACCATGAAGGCAGTTTCTCTCTAGCTACACTGGCAAGAAGCTTGAGGTGGGTTTTTTCCTTCAGAGAAAGGGCAAATGCTATTTACCTCCCATTCAGAATAAGAAAAAATGAGTTCTAGGTTCATCTCGTTCTTCTCATATAGCACAAAATGGAGATATTGGCCATGCCTTTGGTGTTGTCTGCTCTCTTCCCTTTTAGCTTTTATGACACCTGGTCTTTTGTGCTGCAAACCTTAGGCTGTCATTCAGCCTGTGTTGCCTAAGAGCCCTTCTGGAATAAACATCTATGAGCTGCTGACTGTAGCAAAGCCTGACTCACTGACTTTCTTCTCTATGTTCCTGTTAAGCTTTCTAACTCCATTATTCTTCAGTAACTAGTAGAAATTATTAGACTCCCGTGGAGAAAAAGAGCTTTAGGCTCTACAGGGGTACTTGCTGGGCTTCTTTCTCCTTCTGACAGTGTTTTTTCTTTACAGGTTCCATGTACGACAGTCTAGCTGATGGTTACGGCTATGGGTCATCCCGGGGCAGCTATTACGCCAAAACTCAAACAGGAAACAGCAACTGGGGATATCCGGTAAGATATTCTTTTTTTTCTGGGAACTGTGGCATACTCATGAGGTAGCATGTACAGAAAGCACCTTCCCACAGGTCGTGTAGTAAGTTAATGGCACTTTGGAAACATGAGTTAGATATTATCCATAGCTATGAGTATTTTATCAAGTAATTTAGTGCAATAGGAGAGGATCAGTAGATCACAGCAACCAGCGCTGAAAATTCTGTATCTACTCAGTGTGTTATTGGAGATTTTACCGTGGATAAGAGATAGATTGGTCTCCTGGACTAAATATTCCCACAGCACAAACAATTTGAAGCTCCCTGAAAGACTGGTCACAGGTTCAGATTCTTATGTGTTAGTTAAAGGTTACATGTCCAAAGGTTGCATGTCCGTAGCTCACTTGGACCAGTTTCCAGTTTTGTTTCCTCTGAAAGGAATCTGTTCACGTGCACCCAAACTGCTGTCTCCAACACTAATGTGGTTCAGTGGGGTTGATCAGGGGGTTTGGCTCATAATTGTGTGGCTGTTCCAAATCTAAATGCCAATGCAGACTCTTATGATGTTCTCTGAACTTGGAAAAGATGTGTTCCACTTCTCCCATGGCAATTTCTAAAGAACACAGTATAGATTGTCAGGAAAAAAAACCAATAAGACTGTGCTTGCCTTTGCACAGTCCGAGCTTATGCATCCCACAGAGATCCTGGTCTTGTCCTTGATGACAGAATCTCAGTACATTGAGAATCACGTTCGTCAAACTACTCCAATGTCTGTTGAAGCAATTTATGTTGTCCCTCCACCTTTGTCCCGTATAATGTTCTTCCTTGGTCTCCATCAGCTGTAATGTGGAAAGAACTCACAGATCTGAGATTTTAATATGGGAAGAAGAAAAGACTTCTTTCAACCACTCTGGACTGACTATCTTTAGGAGCTGCAAAGCAGTTCTTTTAACTATCAAAGGGTTGAACCAGAAAAGGTGCTTATGCTGGCTTCAAGCACAGAGTGATGCTTTTCCTGTTAGCTGCCAACTCCTCTCCCTGTTCATAGCATCAGCATTCCTCAGCTACAGAGAGATTTGTCTGTCGTCTTTGTTAATGGCCATAGTGTAGCTTGAAGGCAGCCATAATGTCGCTTGCTAGGTTTGCATTGCTGTGTTAGCTTCCTACCTCCGGCATTTTCAGTCGGAAGGACTGGAAGCACTGGCATGGCTTTGCAATTCTGACCTGCACTCTGTCTGTCAGCTTGTTTCACTGTATTTTGTTGAGCTGGTTAAGACCAGGCAGTGGTCTTTTTGCCTGGAGTAAGACCACATGAGTGACCGTAGTGGGTCAGAATAAAGGTTCGTTGAAGCAAATATCCTGTCACCATCCTTAAGACCCATGCAGAAGAGTCTGAGAAGGGCAGGCATGCAGGGAAGCATCCAGGGAAGGATGTCACCACATCCACTAATTGCATGTTGGATGTCATAACAACATTTCTGTTACGGACAAGTGCTTCATGAGTAGAACTACGGTGGGTTGGGTTTTTTGTTTATTTGTTTGATTTGATTGTTTATTGTCACTTTTATATTGTGTCTTCTGAAAGTAGTTGTTATGCTTCATCTAAGCAAAGCCATTCTGTTAGAATCATTTCTAGATATTTTACTTTACATTCTAGCTATTTTACTTAAACCGTGAGGAAGGTAAATCCCAGTTTTCAGATGGTGTCTGTGGTGTTTTTTCATTTTGTTAACTCCTGATATTCTTCCCAACTACTGCAACAGATGTTGGATATGTAGAAATGCCAACTCACTGCTAGAGATTTCAGCCCAACACCAAGGTTGATGTTTTGGGGAATGGCTCACAAGATGATTATGAAGATCAGGACCTCTCCTAGACAGAGAGGGCAGTGCACATGCCAGTCCAGTCAGTTCTGGCTCACCACTGACTTAATGCAGTTTATGGCTTTTCTCTGAAGGGATCTTCTGCTTTTACTGATCAGGGAAGGTCTTTCTGCAAACCTAAGTTTCTTATTTTGGTAAGGGTCTTCGGGACCTGGACTTCTTTGGAAAAAGGACTGGGATTCGTTGCTGATTTACAGCAAAATTCATCTTACCTAACTTTGTCTATCTATAAATCTGCCACTTAGTCTTAACAAGTTGTCTAGACTCCTCCCATAGCCAACAAAGAGAGAAGTACCAGGAGGTGATTCATCTCCCCTATCTTGGAGATCTGTCAGGTCAGGATGAATCAGCCCCTCTGGATGCCAATCTCTTTCCACTGATAATTAGATTAGAGCAGACACCCAGCAGATGGATGGCTGCAGTTAGTGGCAATGAGTCCCAAGTGCCAATGGCACACTGGAACATAGAACATCAACCCCAAATCTGTTTAAAAAGCTTAACAGACATCATGATCCTCAACTGCGAAACCTCCTCTATTTTACTTCTTCTAGAAAACCATGGAAGGTTTACAAAAACACCCCACTACCAGCTTTCAGGTTCAGTTATCTTTAAGCTTTGTCTACAGGCTTAATTGAAAATAATGCAGGTTCTAGACATTTAAAAAATGCATTTGTAACCCTTGCTTTGTAAAACATGGACAGGAAGACAAAAAAAAAAGACTCTTTTTGAAGACAAAGTTCTTTCCTTATACTATGATTTTTTTCTGAAAAGTCCCAATGGCCATTCAAGATGTATGTCTGTCAAATACAGACATTTAAGGGAAATTATCCAGTGTAGTATTCAGTAACATTGCTTACTCTTGATATTTCTAGAGTTAGAAAATATAAGAGGCAATTTATATCCAGATTCTGCAAAAACAAATAGTTGCTACAAAGCACTTATATACACACTTCTTATGTGTGGAGGTGCATTTGCATTGCCTTGGATTATGACTCTAAATAACATCTTTTTAGCAAGAAGATATGTCACTCTGCTTCAACCTTCACCTTCACCGAGAAAGTATTATTCCTAACTTTGAAAGATTGATCTGTAAGGAAGAGCTTGCTAATATATGTGTTGTCAACAATCTTTCAATCTATGTACACTCCTGGCTAAAACTTTTGATTTATTCATTACTAAAAATGACTTTCTGATTACTTCCATTGTGGACTGCCTGGTTAGGAGCATCATTGTAACTAGCATTACAGTGAGTAACTACTCATTAACAGTTTAACTAACAATGAAATCTATATATTTACTCAAGGAACAGGCACTCCTCCCCACCTCTGAGGGTAGCAGAGTTGGTCCCCCAGGTTTGACTGCACCATTTCTTCAACTCAGATGACAGAGCTTGACTCACCCTTCAAGGATGAAGTCCCCGGTCCCATTTGCATCGTGACCTTGCAGGAGGCAGTAATGGGTGCATTAGTGATAGCAAACTTCTATGGGTTGTCTTCTTTCATGGCTAATTTCATGCCTAGTCAGATACTGTGGAGCCTAGAAGACCTTTAACAACATTTGGCACTGTTTATCACAGTGTGGATTATAAGTGGTCACTAGTTTCCAAAGTCATCGAACGATCAGGAATTTGATGCTACGTCCTGATTTGAAGGCCTGAGTGATACCTGAGGTGAGAGTGCTGACTATAGTTCATACAGATGATCCTGAAGGAGCTTTAAAATGGGGTATCCAGGGCAGGGTTGTTGTGTCAGGAGAGGTCTCGGCATGAGCTGCACCCTTGGCTCCATCCTCCCACACTGCTCAATGCACTGACATCTGTTCAGCACCAGTATAAAAGCCACCACCACAGTCCATTGGACCATAGTCAGTAGTCAGGAAAGCATGCATACAAAACCCAAGGCAGAGAACATCATGGAGAGTCAGGAAGCATTCAGGGAGCAGAACAGATCTTCCAAGGCCAATTTTCCCATCTGCAAAAGTTTTGCCTTCACCCTGGCTCTGTGAGTTGGCAGATGCAGCCACCATTCCTATTAGAGAATTGGTTCCCAGGTGCCACGTGTGCCTTGGCACTGTCTGGAAGGTGCAGTAATAGGAGAAGGTGCCCCCTCCATGCCTTAGCTTCCATACAAAGAAAATCTGCATGGTCTAGGTGGAGGTGACAACTTGTTCCCCCAGGCACTGCCCTGAATGAGGGGAGAGCAGGTCCTTGCCATGCTGGGTGTGCATCACTGGGAAAGTAGGTTCATCTCTGACGTCAGGGCGCTCTGCTTCCAACCACACAAACGGATCTTCATCCCCAAAGAGCTTACTCAGCCTGTGGGCTCGTTGTTATTGCAAATAACGTTTCCGGGAGCATCTCAGCTCCCAGGCCAAGGAATATTTGGCGTGTCTGATGTTGCTGCTATTGAGGCAGTAACTGAGCTGGATCCTGACACAATTAGCAGTGGGAGCCTGCTGGCTTCTGGGTCACTAGGGCTCACCATTGTTTTCTTCAGGTATCACAGCAGGGATCTCATTTTGACACAAATGAAAAATATGCACTTGGGTGATCCCTATACAGCAGAGAGCTACTTAGATCCCTAAACAAATTTTCTCTGTGGGAGCACTTTGCAGAGCTTTTTCTCCAAAATGCATTACCTGCATTAGGGAAGCTCACCAGCAGATGTGCCTGGCTGCAGCCTAGCACCATTCCAACAGATAGGAATGCTCCCTGAAGTCCCCTCCCTGCTGCCACCTCTGCAGAAGCTGCAGATTTTAGTGGGAGCTTTGTCCTGTGAGGACTTCAGGATGAAATTTGTGATTTACTATAATGACATACTGAAATAACAATAATAATAAAAAAGGAATGCACTGAGTAGCCCTATTAAAGAACAAAAGGATTTACAGTTGTTGCACAGCACTGCTCATTCAAACCCCAGTGAGATTTTACAAGCGTCTTTGTGCTTTGGAGCAGCGTGTTGGACAATACCCTTCCCTGACAGAACAAACTGAACCATCAACTAAATCTCAGCTACTTAAAGGATCAGGTGAAAAATCATACAGAAAGGCAGCATCTCAGCAAGGTGGGAAAGTGTTTCAGAAATGGATAAACAATGTATGTGCTGGTTTTGCAATTTTTTTTCTCCATGCAATGGAGTGTGTAGCAGGCAGTAGCTAAAGCATTTCGCAAGTAGCATCAAGAGTTTTCCCCACCCATCACTCAGGGTGGGACGCTGTCATGTTGCATTGCCTGAGCTTTGCCCTCCAGCCTGGGAGAAACCTGCTCTTGACGTGTTTATACGGAGTCCTTTACTTCTCTCTGTCTGCTGCTCTAGAAACAAATTGCAAGGGAAAAAATTAGAGCTAAGTAATGAACTGATCGCGTCCTTAGATGCAGAAGTCAGAAACACCCAGTTATCTGGGAGGGCCTCTGACTCGGAAAGGCTGTCCTGAGCCGTGAATGGGATTCCTGGTTCTGGGATGCTGGGTTGTCAGCAACTTGCTCCATACTTCAGTTTCTCTTTGTGGAAATCGGGAAGAGAACAGTGGCTTTTCCTGTCAGACATGGGGTTTATGGTAGAAAAGCACCAGAAATGGACTTATTATCAATGATTGAAATATTGCAATGGTGTCTTTTTCTCTGGGGCATTTTTCTTTCCAATTGAAAGACAAAGTTAAAGGTATTTATTTCCCCTTTTTCTTTTGAGTGCTGCTTGTTCTAATTAATGACTCTAAGATAGCCTTGTATTTCAGGCTGATTACTGGTGAACCCCAAATGCTTATGAATTTAAAGGCAGGTCTTTGTTGCTGCCAGTGAAGGAAAACACCTAGTCCTTGGGTCTGATAGGAGCACCTGCATGCTATCAGTACTCATCTTCACTGCCTTTCTTCTCTGTGCCTCCTCTCCTTGTTTTAATAAGAATGAGCAGCTCCCAGGGATTGGTCTAGAGTATATAAGCCTGTTTCACAGAGGGAGGAGAAGTTCAGACTGGAATTCAGGATGCCCGCGTGATCCGTTTGCACGTGAGCATCCTCCTGTGTCCTGTAAGCACAGGTGACTGCTGTGCATGGTGATGTCTGATTGAAGGGGAGACCTGCAAATATGCCCAGGGCCACTGTAGTCCTGGAGGGAAAAGAGCCTGAGCTCTTCTAAAATGATTTCCAAAGCTTGGAGTGCAGAAGGAAGCACTGCTTTCTGTCTTTACCCTGCTTTGAGGGAATTCCTTGTCTAGAATTTCAGAATTTCCCCACAATTACAAAGAGAGGAGGTGTGGACCTGGCCCTCCTTCCTTGTGCAAACATCCACAAGGAGTGGGGAGATGTGGTTCAGAGCATTAGGAAATCTGGGTGGTTTCTGAGGTTTGAAAGAGAGAGATTGATTGTTTTCTTTTACTAACACCATTCGGCGTAAGATGAGCTTGTTCTGTACATGCAATGGAATCAGCAAAGATTAGGAGATTGTTGTCAAGTGGATCTTTGTAAGACAGACTACTTAATAACATCACCTTCATCTTCAGAGATGACATCTCTTCTCTGGATGGCAGAATATCTTTGTTCTTCTTTACTGCACATCCTATCTCACTGATTGCTGCATCAGATAAAGAGCTACCAAAAGGGGGAACTGGCTGGTTAAATACCTGAAATGGGGACACAGATGTTAGTTTGACAAAGTTGTGCTTAAGACATGGCCAAGGATGAACTCAAGAAGGAATCTGGTCATATACATTTGCGAGAGGATTCATAGAAACAATTTGGCAAGCAGATTCAGAATCCACTGAAGCTGACAAGAGACTCCTCATCGATTTGGAGAAGCTTTGTATCGGACTCTTGCTGCAAAAAAGGATTCTAAGATACCAATTAGGTCCGTGCCACTTGAAAGAGATTAAAATTGGCTCAGCCAAGCATCTCGTAGCATCAGCAATAAAAGTCATACACTGACTTTGGTAATGAGCTTCACATCACACGGGAACTATTTTCCCATGAGTTTGCAAAAGGCTTCCCCGCCCTGCTAGGACCTGCACTAACTTGCAGCTCCAGGCTCCCTGTGTTGCAGAAAGGAGTCTTTCCAAACAGGCGGTCGCTTTGCTTCGCCCTTCTCAGGGCTGGCAGGCAGGAGAACAATGCTGTATGCCACTATAAAACCTATAAAACACAGCAGGAAATGCAGAATTGATAATTCCCACCTATAAACACAGACACATTCACGCCTTTCCTTGCCCGTTCTGTCGCCAGAGCTCTGATGTGAGCTCACTGAAAGCAAACAAAAGCTTTAGCTAAATAGTGAGCTTGCTGATTTGGTTTCAGCAAATGCCCAGAGGCTCCACATCTCTGCCAAGCTTCTGACAACCCTACAAAACCATCCCAACTTATACTGACTCATAAAGCAAAACGGCAGGGCTAACATCTGGCAAACTGCTGCCCTGACCTGCTGCCCACTCAGCTGGTCACAGGCCACCAAGGGACCCTCCTTCCCTGGGCTTGTGCCACACTCTCCTCACAGTCCTTGGGGTCTCCGAATGCCACCTGCAAGTAGTAGAGCTCATGAGGATAATTTCACCCCGTGAAAGACAGTCATTCACAGTGGAGGAGATCGTGGCTCTGGTGAAAGTTCATTTTGCTCTTTCTGAGATGGTAGATTTTGCCGTAGCCAAAGAGAAGGCCTCAGCAGCAGGGCCATCCTGGAAATCTTTGTGGGCCTGTCTCCACTGTTAGGAGAGCCCATATGCCTTGTCCTTGCTTTGGTTATCACATGCAAATTTGTTTTTTCCAGATCCCCAGGAGCTCTGCAATATGCACCAAACCTGTTATCTGCCGCTCTGCAGTACTAACAGGTTTTTTCTGTGTTCACTGGAGTAAACACAAAGGGAATTTGTCCTCCTTTTCTCCCCTTCCAGCAATTCACCTACTTAGATGCAAATCTGCTGAATGAAAATATAAAAATTACTTTGGATTTGGGCTCAAGTGACAGAGTAATCTGGATATCAGCATACACAGACTAAAGGGTTTCCTCTTACACATGCCTAATATATAACCTGTTCTGAAAGTTTTCAGCCGTTACTCACCTGTGCAACTCTGGGAAACAGCAGAGAGGATTCACTACATTCCTCAAGATCAGTTTGTTAATGGAAATATTTAGCTTAATTAATTAGCATAATGTCAATTCTGCAAAGTGTTAGAGACAGAAATGATGCAGACTGCGCTCAAATATGGGATGAAATGAGAGATAGTAGCAGGAGACAGGGAGATCCTGCAGAGGACCTGATTCTATAATTAGGATTTCTTTAATTTCTATATCACAGAATGTTACACAATACCAGTCTCCATCGCATGGTGTTTCTTCATTTGAAAAATCCAGAGTGACACAGAGGGGACACATCCATTGCACCAGACACAAGCTTGTGCATTGAACCTTCTTGGAAATAAGAGGGTACCAGGGTTGACTTTTCTCTTCCAGACCTTGGGACCTGCAGGTGGCTTGTGTAGAAAGAGGCATCCGTAGACCGTTATCGGCCTAAAGTTAGGTGAGAAAACACCCCCTCAGTCACAGCCTTTTCCTGGATAAGCTTTCCCAAGATAAACCTAAGGGAGATGAGTTCTATGTCACTGTCTTTATTTGGCTCTTTTTATGCCTCTTTGCTGAATGTCTTGGGGATCTACTAGCCAGTGTGCTCAGAAGAGTAAGGTAGAAGAACTTGATATCTTTAGATAAACAGCATTAGAATATCTTTCTATTATTATTACTATTTCCTTTCTGGAGTATACACCATAGTGACACATCTCTGACTTGAAGACATCCATGGAGGCCTCCAAATGTCAGGATTGACATCCAGAAGCTTTAATATTGCAGAAGAATATTGGATCCACTCCTGATTTGTGGTTTACTTGGGGAAATCCCGAGTCTTTGGTGAAGTGGTGGAGTCCTCTGGACAGAAAGCAGGATAGATAAAGCCATTGTTTCTTTCGATTAAATTGACTCTTTTTACTTTCTTTGTTTCTTTCTTCATTTTTCCCCTATTTTATTGATTTCTTACTGCATCTTCCCTCTTGTTCTTGAAATATCACATCATGTAAGGTGATACTACATGCCTTGCAATGCAGGAGCAGGTATCCATAGCCTTTATTGATTTGTTAGTGGGATTCAAGGCTACCTTTTCACCACCTTTTCCCTCTCTTTTCTCCCTTTATAAGGAATATACACATGGAAGGTGAACAAAAGAAGATAAGGACATTAAAAATAAGGACAGGCAGTACTGAAAGGGCAGAAAGGGGCACCATTCCCTGTGGTGGCATGAGACATGCCATGGCGTTTCCCAGGACAACTTCCCTACATTTATATGGCTAATAGGTAACTGTCTGCTCCAGGCACTGCACATAAACCCTCATTGGCCAGTGGTAGTGATGAGATGTGCAGGATGAAGTTCAGCACCTCATGAGGTTGATGAATTAGTCATCTCAGTGTAGTGAAGGTTTGTGAGTGATGCCTGGCGTTCCCTGTCTCTGTACCAGGAGACTGGCACTGCTCTTCCTTCCAGGCTCATACAGCAAGGGCTTGGTTGGGAGACTGGACCACAAAACAGCAATTTGGCAGCTACCCATGGAGTGGGGCTTGACAACGCTGATCTTCACTTCAATCCTTTCCTAATTTTTTTCTTCTTCTGTTTTCTTGTCCATCAGCTGTACAACGGGACGCTGAAGCGGGATGTGGAGAACAGACGCTACAGCTCGTACAGCCAGATGGAGGGCTGGGGCAGCAAGCACTACAGCAAGGCTGCTGTGTGCAGCCCCGCCAGAGCCGGCAGCGACTACTGCTTTGTGCAGAACATCAAGAGCAGCCGGAGCGAGCCGGACCTCTACTGCGAACCACCCCGCGGCACGCTCAGGAAGACTCAGGTGGGGAGCCGGCCAGAGCACAAGACAACCTTGAACCGCCAGAGCATCTACAGCAGCTGTAGCACCCAGCAAGGAACTACCAGGACAAGTAAAAAAATGCCAGCGCGGGCCCTCTCCTGCCCCTCCAGCAACAAAGCCGACGTGGTCTATGCCCAGCCCATGATGAGTAGCAAGCAGGACGTGGTTTACGGACAGGCTCAGTCCAGCTCCAAGTAAGTCTCACACAGTGGGATTTATCTAAGTAAATGTAGACCTCTGATATGGAGACTTGTCCATCTGAGCTAGTGGTTTGAGCTGCTTTTTAGCCACTGGAAATCTGTTCATCGCCGGTGCAGAAAGTACTCATTCTCGTCCTGCAGTAGAGTGTCGAGTAGGTCAGATGAGTCACACTCTTAAAGGACTTAATTCTGTTTGCTGACTGAATGGAGGCCAATCTGACTGGCTCAGTGCAAGTGTGTCTGTAACATTAGCCAAGATGATCCCTTAGTCTCCAGTGGTATTATCTTATGGCTCCTTTGTAGGATGAAAGGGGGAAGGTGAAGAGAAGAAAGGCCAGCTCGCAGTTTAGGTGTCTCTCCTGTCCGCCAAACTACTCTGATTTGATAGAAATTCCCAGTAGAAAGCTGAAAAAAATAGCCAGCTTTGAAAGAATCAATTCCTTGGGTTGAGGACTAAGAGCAGAGCTGAGAACTTGCTGAGCAGCGGTGTCTACCCTTCTGTCTTTCTACCCACCCCTTGTTTCGTTCCCAGAGAGGTCTAACTGATTCACGTTTGGGAAAATATGAGTCAGAAATTGGGGGAAAAAAAAATAGCCTGGTTGGAAGAATTTACTAAGCCTGCAGAGAGGAAGAAATGGAACTTGTACATTTTTGTCCTGTCCAAAGCATCCAACTCCATCAGGGTTAGGAACCATGCAAGTGTGGAGGGTTGTCATTTGTGTCTCATTTAGCACCAGATCCCTTCTTGTAAATGTTGCCTACAACAGTGGGACATGTAATACACACCACAGAGTGCAAAACAGTTATTCCCTGTGCTATATCTGTGCACAGCTCTCCGAAGTTATTTAAGGTAGGGTTTTGATGACACTACAGGAATGCTAGTTCAAAGCTGCCCTGAAGCTGTCCTCTATGCTACCACCAAATCTGTAGCATGATTCTTCTGCTCACAATAGCCCCAGAAGCTCAAGTCCATAATGTTTTACTCACCTGGAGAAAGAGGATCTATATCATCTGCAGGTGTTCCCAGAGACTTCTGCTCTACTTTGCAGCACCAGTGTCATAGAGGGCTTGCTCTGTGCCAGCCCAGAGATTATCACAACCCCCCAATAGGCATGGCAGGATGTGGAAGCCCCTGAGCTCATTTCTGGTGATCTGTGGTAACCCTCCTGTGTTATTAAAAAAGGAGTTTTGATTTCCAGGTTTCTGCATTGCTTTGGTGAATGCTTTACTCCACCCCCATCATTTCACACTGTGTAGGGGATGTAAGTCCCAGAGTCTGTATGCCAAGAAACATCATTTACTTGTTTTCATGTTGTTTTGAAACCTTGGTTTTCCGTGTGCTCAGTTCCCTTAAGCTTAACACATGCAAAATTAGCCCTGACCACCTCCAGCGTGCACTGGTGGTGTCAGTTTGCTCATCTCAGAATCTTTGTAACTCCTATGGAATGGAAGGCAGAGACACTATGTAAACTAGAAGTAACTTATCCCAGGGAATTTCTGCCTAAAGAGTGTAAAAGTATGGAGGGAGTGACAGATCTATGAGTGAATGTGGGATAGTTGCTGCTTTCTGCATAGGGAGAACGTTGATTTGGAGCAGTTAGTTCCAGGTGGGCAAACGTTCTTCAAAGCAAGACCTGCATTGCAGAACTCACAATTTCAGCCTTGGTTATTGCTTCGGAAAGGTCACTTGAAGAATAATTAGGTTTTCTGCAGAGAAGGAGAACTGCTGTTGTGAGAGGAATATTCTCCAGCACTGAATGCCCTCTGGTTAGGGAGTGGTTGCATTTATACACTTCTCCTGGCTGGGGGCATTGCTCATCTGGCCCAACTGGTTCTGATGTGGAAACGTCAGGCTTGAAGTCGTAGGCCCAACAGGGGCTGTGTCCCCTGAGTAAATCTGATCTGGCTGGGTCACCCCTCCCTGCTCCCAGTGAAACTAACTGCAGAACTGGAGTAGTTGGGGAGCAGTTTGTACAAGTGATCCTGCTCCCTACTCAAAGGAGCTGAGGTTGGCAGCAGTCATCCTTGTAATTTTGGAAACTTATTAAGGAGTTGTCCTCTTGGAAAAAAATTACTGATTTGGAAGGCCAGTCCTTCTCTGAAAGCAGGTTAAGGCAGAGTTGTTGTTAGCCTTGGCCTCGAGTGTGGTTTGGGGGCTCTTACATTTAGGACTGTGCACTCTGCCATGTAGGACTCTTTCTGTTTGGAGAATTCTGTACTTGGAGATATTGATCTTTATTTGGGTGGCCTGATCATTGGGTAGGGACCGCTTTGCTTGTAGGCATCCCATTATTAACATCTGCATTCAAGAAGAGCTTAGCTGGGTAATAGCTGGTTGGTAGAACTCATTTGGGGTTCTGTTCTTTCTATTCCAGTAGTTCTTAAGGTAGAGTTTTTGTCTTTAAAACCATTCAGGGCCATTGTGTGTTTGAATTTCATGCCTCCTATTTCCTGTGTGGGTAAGATGTCCACATTTTGGCTTGGCAAATTATATCTGTGAGCAATGGTAGTGTTAGACTATTTCCAACCTTTCGGAAGTGATACGATGGGATAATTCCTATTGCGCTAGGAGTGATGATGGTGGGATCTCAGATCCAGTGGATCTGTCTTTAATTCAGGTCTGCTCTGTAACACAGTGACTCTGGATGGGGTCAATAGTGGTTCAAGAGCTCTTCAGATGCCTCATACCACATACCTGGTTTTCTGCCCGGAGATTGTGAGATGCAAAAGGAGATGTTGGATACTCTCAAGTAGTGATATTAGCATGTGGGCATCAAGATATATATTTCAAAATATAGAGACTGAGCAGTCTCTGTAGCAGAAATGTATTCGATCACGTTATTTAATTCTAGAGCTCTCCTTGATTGTGTGGTTGCCTCCTTTAATTGAGCAGGTTTTCCATATCTACAGCATTTCCTTTTGAGGATGTCGGACAAACATCTCTCAGAAAAGGCCTTTCTCATACAGAACAAATGTTGGCTGAGGAAAGTACCTTTCCTCCAGCTAAATGATAAGTAGTTTAATACCAGAATGCTTGTTGTTGGCTTCTTTTTTTAGTGGAAATCTTGTGCCATAAACTAACGCAAGTCATAGGGTTTTACTTGCCCCAGAATACTGGCTCTAGTGATGAAATCTGATTTGTTCAGATCAGGAGGCTATTTCAAAGGTACTGGTTTGCTTTTGGAAATGTCCTCCTGAAGCATCTTCCTTTCTACCACCCATCGTTATGACACTGGGATCAGAAAGGGACTTTGTCATGTTCCTTTTGGACATCTCTGTAACTACTCAGGGGCTTTCTGGTAAGTCTTTGTGAGCCAATGTTATGTCAGATTTGCAACGCTATCTCCAAAGTCAGCACCTTTGGCCTGGGCTCAGAAGCTCATGGATTATTCTGATGACTCCTAAAGTCAGTTCCCAATGCAGAGAATTCACATTGTTCCAAAATACAGCATTTTTGGAGTAGGTATTCTTACCTAAGAGAGCTGGAGGGGCATTTCTGGTGTCCATCCCTTTCTCCCCAGCATACTGCCCTTCTTTGTACTCTCATGGCCTCTTGCAGACCTGCAGCCTTTCATGCTGGGAGGAAAGAGCAAAAGTGGTTTCAGCAGCTGTTGGAGACTAGGCATGTTAGTCTGCTCTTAACCACTTCCTCAGATTAATGGTATTTGCTTTCCTTTTGTCATGCTCCAATGACCATGTGCCATCCTGAGCTAGCCAGCCTCTAGCTAAGTGACATATTGCGATCCAGCACAGTCAGAAAAAAAATTCTACACTTTCCTAGGTCATCGGCTAGTGGTAACAAGAACCAGCAATAAAGCATGTGGTGTATAATGTGTCCTGGAAAACTCTGAGTCTTTCTTCCCCTCGAGCTGAAAGTCAAGTACAGGAATACTATTGCTTCCACTAGTTAATTTTATTTTAACCCTACTTCCAAATGGGTTGCATTGCAAGCTTCAGATACCACACACACAGTCCGGGCTCTCTCTAGGCTGGTGATATAGGCTGAGTGTTGGTCTGCAATAGCGTGTGCAGTAGTCAACTAGTTACGTGCAGGTCCCTCTATTTTTGATGCCTACATATGAACTGGCTGCCCTGGGTCTTGCTGCCACAGCAGAGATGCATGCACGGGCCAGCAGAGCTGAATGTGTGGCAGGTCAACAGCTTACCCCTAAGAAAGCCAGCATCTTTCTACTGACTTCAGAGGAAACACAGGTGACTGAGTAGCAGGCACTACTGTCAGGTCAGACCAGTGTCACCCTTTGCAAAGGATTCAGAGTATTCACATTTGTAAAGGCAAAGAAGTGAGCTGGGGAGTCTGCAGCCATTCTACAACTTGAGTGTTGCTGATATTGATCAGGAGCCATTAATGGACATCTACAATATGCATCATCCTCTAAAATACCCCATGACTGTGTTTTTAGACATTGTTGATGGGTTTCATTCTGGCATTTTCGGTGGATGGGAGAAAGAAGCTAAAATGTTTCTACAGAGTTCACATGAAGGTGAGTGGCCCTCAATAGATTAGGGCAATCCTTTGGATTTTTAATGTTGCAAAAACATCAGTCAAATATGACCATATCTGCCTATGGCAACACTGGCTAGCCCAAGGCAGGTACAGCAGTCTCTGAGAGCTGTTGCTAAAGTTTAGAGGCAATAATTGTGTGTCCTCTAACCATTCACTCCTTGTCAGGAGCTCAGGCTCTCTGGATATACAATAGGCAGCAAATACAGAGAGTTATTGAAAAAAATCCCGAAAAAAAAAGGGAGAATAAGCTGCTTTCTGTAGAACTCTCTTTTGGAAAACAGAGCCAAGTACAAAGATCAACATCCTTGTTTTGTTTCATCCTTACTTGAGATAAACTGCTTCTGAAAATGACAACTTTACAGTGCTGGTCCAGTGTGATCTGGGCTTGCCTGCACTGTGTATTTGCATCCAAAAAACGCAGAGGAGCTGTGCATGGTGCTGTCCTGGCAGGGTTCGTATAGCAGGATTGCACATGGTGAGGATCCCCTCCTCCGGGGCTCAGTGTCAATCTGTGCCCATCTCCCTGGTATTTAGGCATTAAGCAAAGCCTGAGGCTCCAGCTGGGCTCTCCATGGCACCAAGGTCATGGTGGAGAGTTCCAGTAACAAACGTGGCTGCTCAACAAGGAGAAGGATCTTTAAGTTTGATTTGGTCTGATGCCCTGCAGATGCCCTAGAAATGCTCGGATGCCCTAGAGAGATGTAGTCATAGGTTTGAGTGTCTTCACTCTCCGTTTGCTAATGAATAATGGAATTTCTTAGAAATTTCTGTTTTCCTCTGCTCCTGGGACTCACAGCCTTAATCAGATTAGCACCAACCAATTTGCTAATACAAAGTGAACCAAAGGCGTTAGTATCAAGCTAATGATAGAAAATTTGCCTTTCTGTGATACTGATCCTATTAAGGATTTGTTTCCCTTCCAGACCTGAATCTGATCATCTAATTTGTCTCGTTGAATCATTTCTAATTGAGGTCTCTCCCTGTTTTGATTGCTTCTTTATTGTGGAAGAAGAACAACCTTTGGAGTTCTTCCTACCAGGCGCTTTGGCCCGGATTGAAGATGGCCACAGCCCAAGAATTTCTCTTGGAGCAGGTTGTTGTTCACATAGTGTTGAGCTGGTTAGGAATATCCCCAACTGGCTGATGAACAATCTCCCTATTAGCAGAGGCTGTTTCAGGGTGATTATATTCTTGACTAGGAGAAATCATTGCTTCTGACTTCTCCAATGGCATGACTGAACCTAGCTGCTCATTCTCTGTGGATTTCTGCTGTCAGTGATCCAGCAGAGGAAATGGGTTCTGCTTAACCATCTTTGCCCATGAGGAACTGGACCTGGCTGCTGAGTTTTTCAGTGCTGAAATAGGGTTTGTCCCTCTTGTGCGATGAATGTGTTGAAAATTGCCATCCTTGAGTAGCTGGGCTAGGGGGACATCTTTCTCATAAAAAATGCTTGTTGAGGTTTTCCTTAATGTTGCGAATACACAAAAAAATAAAAATCAGAAAGTACCACCATGATTAGATATGCTTTCTCCCTCCTTCTCTAGTCTGCCAGACCAGGTCCATATTCCCAAAGACAAAATCCCTTTGGTGCTGCTCCTGCTGGGCCTGTGGGTGTTTCAGCAATATTGTGTGCCTGAGAGCATGAAAAGACTAAGAGAAAATCAGAGAACTGTGAACCTAAAAACTGCTAAATCGAACCCAAGTTTAAACTCTAGTTAACTTTTTCCTTCCAATTTTCGGTTTCCTCATTTCAAGCTTGATGAAAGTTTATTGGAGCCAAGTTTTGATAACAGTTCAAATGACAAAGAGCTATATGATGAAGTGATATGATTTTATTCTTACAGTAGAAATGGAAATGGAATGATATTCATCTAACCTTGGTTACTGAAAGCTTAATGTCCCATCCAAGATCACCAGCTCAGGTTCCTGTATATCAGCAGAGGTATCTCCAAAGGGAAGGTCCTCTTATTGTAAGATAAATGTCTAAGACATTTAAGCAAATTGTTCTTTGGAATCACCAATTTCTCTTCTTTCACTGCACAGGTACTTAGATGAGTAAGTTAAGCTGAATGCAACTTTACCAGTAAGGGTAGGGGAGTAAATACTGCAACAGTCTCTGCTGCTGTCTTTCAGCATCACACCATTATTGTTGACTTTTGATATTTTGTATGACATTTATTATAGATCGGTGGGGATATTTCATTGGCCTGTGCTGTGTCGAGGTGAGAGTCTTTGGATACTTAAAGACAAAATATCTATTTTATAGTAAGCTGCTGATCTTTTCTAGACCTTTATTTTTATAGTTCTTTGTCACAACCAAAATGAGTCTGCATATGCTGTGCATGATAAGTCAGTCCCTCCTTGTAATATTTAATGCTTCAAATGTACTAGATTCATTTAAAGATATTATAAAACTCCCTATCAGTCTCAGAAGAACCCTGAATGAGGAATGATACCAGTCAGGCAGCAGAAGTGTTAGGTCGTGGTCCTACTGAGTCTCCCACACTTTTTGATTTCATCTACTACTAACAAAGTGTTTCCCATTTGTTTTCTATCACTACTTAAATACTAATAATCATATGGGATATTTGTTTTTGAGTCTTCTCAGTCCTGAATTTTGTGATGTCGTTTAGTTGATGTGAACTAATGCTTCCATGAGCTGAGACGCCAGCTGCAGGCCTAGCAGACAAGGGTGCTAAAAAGAAATAATAGCTTTTTCCAGACTGATACAATTGGAAAAATGGACAAGCTCTATGGTTCAGAACCCTTTCATCGGTCTGCAAACTGCCACCTTTTTCTGTTGTATGTTAGCTCAGTAGCAATCCTGCCAAAGAGAGATGGATTTTCTAAACAAGGGGACAAGTCTTTAAATGTCTGCATTTTTCCCAAGCCCTTCATCCCTGCTCCAGGGCAGAGCTATTCATAACCCTCCTCTGGATTCTTTTTTGAGACAGATACGGGTGCGCCTTATGATTTCTATGGTGATGTGATCATGTTTTCATTTTGGTTTTGATGCCTTCCTACTAATTCCTAGTACTGAAGTAGTGCTTTTGTCTGTGACTGAGCACCAAATCAATACCGTCTTTCTCTTCAACCTAGAATATGTGGGGATGAAATAGACGGCGGCACCATGACCATCCAGAAAGCCATACAACTTCTGTGCTCCTCCGATGACAAATACCAAGCTATGGGTGCTTACTACCTCCAGCACACCTGCTTCCAGGACGAGTCTGCCAAGCAAGAGGTGAGCTAACTTCTTCATAGCTCTTCGTTCATGCTGTATGTGAGGGCACACTGGCTCGATGAAACTGGTTTCCATCAGTGCCCAGTATCCATAGCTCCTCTTGATTTTGTTTATAGACTTTCAAATTTTCTTAGTCTGACACAGGAATCAATTAAGTGGATTTTTGAACTATTAGTGGCTACTTTCTCTTAATAGCAGTGGGATCAGGGTGTTAACACAAGGTAATAGTTACCAGATAGCAAAAGAGACTGTGGCCACATTATCACTATAGCCCTCTTTGACAGAGAGAGATGGATTTGGGTGACAGGAGAAGCCACCTGAATGCTCTCCTCTCCTGCATGGAGCCTCCTGTCCTCTTGGAACCAGCTACACCTGGTTTCACAGGAATCTTCTGCTATATCAGTGCTGCAGTGTCCAAGTCATACAAAATTCCCCAGAATCCTGCTGCAATCTTTTCACTGTGCAATTGCTCAGTGACATTCAAGCCATTCACCTAATCCACTGGGTTAGTTAGTGGTCATGTATAAAGATACTTAATCAAGCAGAAGTGCTCTTCATAACACAGCATATTTGTCTTCTGTTCTTACTCTCTAATTACTGTTTTTATGGCAATACACAGCAAAGGAGGCAGCTTAAAGGATGGCTCTGCTGTAGCAACGCTCTCTTACAAAAGTTTATCCCAATCCTGGCCTGTTTGCAGTCATGAAAATGTAGATTTCTCAAGATGGCATCTGTATAAATGTGACTTTCTATTTTGTGGCATAATGGTGAAGTCAGGCTGGCACAGTGCATGAACATGACTTTGTCCCCAGTGCTCCTGAACTAAGTGCAGGGACCCTGACTGGGTTATAGTCACTAACTGTGATGTGACCTCTCCCTTGTTACTGTTGAGAATGTGCTGGCCTGCCCCATGGCTTCCCAGAAGGAAAGGATGTGTTAGAGCAAGTATACAGTGAGTCATCTGAACACATGATTGTTTTGTTTCTTTTGTAAAAGGCGCTCGTTCATTATCTATTGTCAGCACATCTTCAGCCAATAGGTTTGTTTGTGCAACTAGGAGCTCCACTGAGACTTATGTCTCCAGGAGACCTGGCCCAGGAAGGCCTCCTATGGCAGGAAACTTCATTATTTCAGAAAACCAAAGCTGATGGAATTCACATGGCTTAAAATACATGCTGGGAAGGCGTTTTTATTTCCTATAGGTCTGGATTCACTTCCCTTTCCAATGCAGTCTGATGTACCTTCCCATTTTGGTACTAGAATATCGCCCATTACTTCTAGTTGACCTCCAGGGCATTTACACTGCCACTGCCACCCCTCTAGTTCCACCTGTGAATTTAGAATGTAAATAAATTACCATGTTGCATTATTATATTGCTATAGATGTCCTTTACATATTTACATGGCCTCATTTTCACCTGACGTAAACTGATGCAGGTAAGTGAGAGTTTGTGGGAGCAAACAGTTTTATATTAGTGAAGGATTTGGTCCTTGGCTCATATGAATCCATTATTAAAAGCTGAATTTTAATCTCTAGGGCAGCACCAGGGTACTCACCACCTATGGCCTAAACAAGCACATTGTTTGCAAGCTCTAGCCATTCTTTATTGACAAGAATATCTGACTGTTACAGTTCCCTTCTCTGAGCAATGCTCTGCACACCACATTGATGGTAGCATTTTCTTTTTTCATGGCACAGGTCTATCGTCTGGGGGGAATCGCCAAGCTTGTTGAACTGCTCCGCAGCACAAACCAGAACGTCCAGCGAGCAGCAGCTGGGGCCCTCCGAAATTTGGTCTTCAGGAATCCAACCAACAAGATAGAAACACGGCGGCAGAATGGGATAAGGGAGTGTGTGAGCCTTCTCCGGAGGACAGGGAACACGGAAATACAGAAACAATTGACAGGTGCAGTGCAGATTGCCAAGACCCACTCAGCTGGTGTCATCCCAGATAGTCACTGCGCCAGCCTTGAGTCCCCTATTCGTCTACCAGCAAGGACCATGTACGTGGTCCGTGTTGCTCAGGACTTAAAGGCCATATCACAATCAGGAGGATTTATGCTCCTGCTGTGTGAAGTGGCAGCTCAAAGCATAAGGCTGTGGAGGTCCTGGCCCTTTGATATCCTGCAGGGATTTTCCATGCCACAAGTGTCCACTGGGGTTGCATCTGCCCCAGATTTCCCTCCACACCTGTGATAACCCAGACATTCTCATGCCTTCCTGCAGCCTTGGCCCCTGTGCTGTTTTCAGGGAAGGCCCAAGGCACTCATTACCCTGAGAAGATTGAGCAGGTTGTATGGATGGTGCCACAGCTTTTCTTTAAGGATTCAAGATCCTTGAAGGATTCAGAATCTTGAAGAATTCAGGTCATCCTCAGCAGTGCTTGAGATCCTGGGTTTGAACCTTCACTAGATCTCTAAAGAGATGCTTTTCCCTTGCTAAATATATGGCAATAAATACCAATTTGGGCAGGAAGAAGAATACTCAGATGCCACCTGCACATGTTAAAAAGGTCCCTTCTGCCTTTCTCCTACTGGGATGGAGAAAGGCTACAGTTTAGCCTCTGCCCCTCATTATTTCAGAAAGGGATAGAGTGAACAAGGATTTTGTTCCTGAGATATTCACTCTGGTCTAAATAACGTTTTTACTGCATTGTGACCTTTCTACTAGAGCTTGTCTCCTATTTCCTTTATAGGACTGCTCTGGAACCTCTCTTCCACTGATGAATTAAAAGAAGAATTGATACAGGAGGCCCTCCCTGTCTTGACAGACTGTGTTATCATCCCTTTCTCTGGCTGGTCTGATGGTGGCTGCAATAGAACAAGAGAAATTATTGACCCAGAAGTATTCTTCAATGCTACAGGGTGTTTGAGGTGAGTCACCAAGCAGGGATTTGCTGTTGACATAAGCTGAAGATGTCTAAATCCCCTTACAATAGCTCCATTAATAGCTTTACAGTGAGGGGTTTTACATAGTCTTGAGAAAGTTTTCCTGAATAGAGGGAGTAGAAAAACTTCAATGTAAGATATTTTTAGCAGGACAGTATGTTCTGTCTTTTTTTTCTTCAAAATAAATTTGTCCTGGCAAAGTCTCTACTCAAAAATTACAAGTTGCTTTGTCAGTAGCAAGTTGCAATACAGACTAACAGTGTTCAACTTAGACCAGGAAATTTGGCACTTTTTGCCCTTAGAGTCCAGGGTTTCCAAATACAATTTTGTTTGGTTGCTAGAAAAAAGTTCATTCTTTTAGGTGGTAAAAGAAAGAGTTCTCTGTGTGGAGACAACAAGCATTTTCCCACTTATTTGAATATATTTTAATAACTGTTTAACTACAAAATATTCCCATTGCCCTAGACCTTTCCTAGCACTCATTGGCATTTGCAATTTACTGTCTATCAGCTCGTTTCAGCAAATGGGTCAGCTACAAAATGGGAGGTGCATATCAAACCTGGAGTAGGTTATCTTTTCACAGAAAAGCCAGAGCCTTTTTGTAGGAGATCTTCGTCCTGACTTGCTGTTTCTCCTACCATCCTCCTCCACTTGGATGCAAGCTTCTTGTCTCACTGGGAACAAGTAGGAAAAAAAAAAAGCAGTATAATTAGGTACTTTCATCAACTGAAGCTCTCCCCGAGGGAGCGCAGAGCCGACCGCACCCTTACCAGACATGCAGCTGGTAGGAGCTGTATCTGCTTATGAAACAAAATGGGTGAATACGGCAGGGGCCTTTGAGCCTTGATACGATCATCTTTGGAGGCTGGGAAACGTGCCTGAAAAATAGGGAATGCAGCTCCTTTCCCTGTCTTGGAAGAGAGTCTTTCTCATGCAATTGCATGTCAGGGTGAATGGTATATGTAGCACATATGAGGTATATGATATAATATATATGATTTAAATGAACTGCACTTATGAGATCATCTAAATTCACCTATGCCACAAGGCAGTCCATTAAAATGAGGAAAGGAGTATGACGTTAGAGCCTACAAAAAAGGCTTTCAAGGTAGTTTAATTCAAGGCAGGCTCTGTCTTCTGATACTTGTTTATGGCAATCTGTGACACTAATATATGACCCCACCACTAACTACTGTCAGACTGCAGGTCAGTGAGGGAGCTCCCAGGGCTCAAACAGAGCTCAGGATGCGGGAGAAGGAGAGCAGGGCGGCTGGATCCAGAGCCCCTGCTCCAAGGGCTGAGCTGGGAGAGCCGTGACTCATTACACTGCAACACCATAACGCAGGGATGAGAACAGCCTTGGGTTTGCCCTGAGGTCGAACCATTGCTGCTCAAGCATTTCTGGATTGCAGATGAATTCATGTTAATGAGGAGGCTGCAAATCACAGTGAACATCAAATCCGGTTCTGGGATGCCTGGAGTGACTATCTCACAGCAATTGCCAACCTCTCTTGTTTTTCATTTGCAAGGGACAAAGGAATTAAAACAGGAAAGAAATATATATATATGAAATATATATATATAAAACATTTCCTGTTACTGGAAAAACGCCCCTGTCCCAGCAGCAACCTACCAGAGTGCTCAGGAATATGGTACACCCTGGTCAATCCCTCTGATCAATCCCTCTTGCTGCAGTTCATCATACCTGCCAGTGTTTCCCATGCAAATTTCTGTCAACTCTGTGTAGCTCCATGGTCACAAACATTTACACATTCCTGTTTTTCACAATAATTACAGGTGGTCTTTAGTCAGCCTGCTCTTTGGAAACACCTCCAAAGAGGCAATCAACCTGTGCAACATCACATGCATAGCCTCTAAGGGATGAAAACTATTCATGATAGAAGAATGTCTCTCTTTAGTAGGACATTTTCCCAGATGAAAGCCATATAAAACAGCATCATGAGAGCTATGCAGGCTCACAGAAGGCCTGCCAAATGAAAGCAATACACCAACTTGCTGAATTCTGGGAAAAAAAACAAAAATAAAACAAAACAAACAAATTTAAATTCATCTAGAGGCATTGAGAAAGCAGGCCTGATAAAGACTTATGAGTGAACTCAACTAATCCTCTTTCCTCCTCTCCTGATATGCTTTGCAATGTCTTCCTTCAGAAACTTGAGTTCTGCAGATATGGGACGCCAGACGATGAGGAATTATCCTGGCCTGATTGATTCAGTCATGACTTATGCCCAGAATTGTGTGGCTTCTAACCGACCTGATGATAAGGTACCAGCTGCTTCTTCCAGACAGTCTGATAGAGTTCAGTTCTGGCAGACTCACAGTTAATAATTGCAACCTCAAGAATATCTCAAAATCACTTTCAGAGTCAAATGCAAGAGGCAACAGGGCTCTGAGTCCTCTTGTCCTACCAAATCCCACTGTGATCTATTGTAGGACTGCAAAGCCTTTGTGCTGTTGACCTGAAACAGATGTGGGTTTTGCAATTTCCCTTCACAAAACACAGAGCCATAGAAAAGTATTTTGGTTCCTGAGCCCCCCATATGCTTCCCTACCTTGCCCTCCCAGCCCATGATCTTTCTGGCATCTTGACCTACATCTCTTGGTTTCCCTATTACACACGCATTCCTCCAGCAGGACTTAAGATTATAAAATTGGCATCACACTTAGTAAGAAGCCAGAAGCTGGCATCATTCCTTGCTCCCCAAACATTTACACACAGTGACTGTGCTCACTGTGTGTAATATCTAGCAATATTACATTTGCTAATTGTTCAACCACAATGCTCTATGACCTTAATTCCTGACTACTCTCTGTCCTCTTAATGGAACATTCGCTGCTCCATTAAGCAGAGTCAAGACCTTATATAGTAGAACACCAAAAAAAAAAGATAATTATGTCATGGTCTGTAGCCTCTCTGTAGCTATAGCAGGTATTGTCCCATCTTTCTGTCTAATGTAATGCTTGCATCTTTCTTCCGGGGGTGACTTCAGTCTGTGGAGAATTGCATCTGCATCCTGCACAACCTCTCCTACCGCCTGGATGCTGAAGTTCCCAACAAATACACTCAGCTCAACCACATGGCCCGGAGTGTTTATATGGACAAAACTCTCACAGGCTGCTTCAACAGCAGGAGTGGCAAAATGGAGGTAAGAGACGCCACAGAGGGCTTGGAAATGTGATATTCAGCCCCAGGCATAGGCTGCCAGCAAGTGGCAGGATCTGAACATGCGGGTGTCTCATCTCTGTAGAATGACGAGTATGGCATCCCCCTTCCTGAGGAGGACTATAAACCTAAAGGACCCAGCTGGCTCTACCACTCGGACGCCATCCGCACCTATCTGTCCCTGATGGAGCACAGCAAGAAGGATGCCACTTTGGAAGCTTGTGCTGGGGCCCTGCAGAACCTCACTGCAAGCCGAGGGCTGGTAAGCTCTCCTTTCTCTTTGTCACATATGTCCAAATGTATTAGCACCTTATGGTACTCAGAATAAAAATGCTCTTATAGACACTTATCACAGTTCGTTCCACATCAAGTACTCCAGCTTAGCTCGTTACATATAAACTTCTAAGAAATCATCTCATGGGGAGGTAGAATCAGTTAGCCCAGGGATCTATCCCATATTTATATACCTTTCCAGGAGAATGTCCATATTTCCTGGTCTGCTGGTCACAACACAGTATCTGCTGATATTGACCCTCTCACGTTATGGTTCCAGTGTGTGTCCACAGCAAAACAGAAGTGGACAGTTCTCATTAAATTTTCCACAAGAGAGAAAGGACATAAATCAGCGGCCTGTCCGTGTTTTTATAGTGGGAGGTGGCTCTAATAATGGGGTGGATTGTACTGTGGATTGTAGATCATGCTTACATCAGAGGTACTTATAAAATAAGCATTGCAGATGCTTCAGTCCTCTTGGTATGACAGCACGGAGGTGACACGGGCTGTATAACGCTGTGGGTATGGCAGGGGCTAGGGCACGGTAAGTGCCACGTCGCAACGTCATCTCTGTTTGCAGTGCCCAATATCGCTACGGCATGTCCTCACAGGCCGTGCTCGTGTGGACAAACCTCAGCTTGCCTGTTTGTGTCGAACTTCATCAATTCTAATTTAAATAAGATGGCTAGGTAGATAAACAGATAATTATTTCGTATATAGGAGAGGTGTGTCACGTGCAACGGGTTCCACCCAGAAACATGGACTGACTCACTGAAGGAGCCCTTGCTGCCAGGATGACATTAAACTGCCAGTGCCAATCTCCTCCTGGGAGCTGTTATTATAAGTCTTTCCATGCGAAAATACTTTTTTTTTTCAGTTTAAGTAAATGGTGCCACTAACAACAGGAGGGAGGGAGACTGTCATGGCGTGAGGCAGAGCTGATTGCAGAAATGGAGCTAGAGCTGTGTGCTACATAGGAATGAACAGGATTTCAGCAGTCAGTGCAGAAAAATGTCTTTTTAAAGTGGAAAGAAAGCAAACAAACCCAAATTGTTGATTGAGTTGAAAAAACTAAGTTTAGCCTTCTAAAGAGAATAAGTTGCCAGAATGTGCAGAAATGGCTTTTTCTTCTAAAACTCCTATTCCAGCTCAGATCTGGAGTTGCAAGGGTTTATTATCACTTAAGGAAAAAGGAGACTGGTGAGAAGCTTGCCAAGTGATGTTATTAACCCTCTAGCTTATTGAGGAGGTGTCTGAATCTCTTCACAGCCTCAGCTTCACACCTCTCAACTTGCTGTTGTGAATCCTTAACACAGCACATGCGCCTCTTGGAGCGTAGGAGGGAAACTGGATCGCAGCCCAGTGGAAGGGGGTTGCCTCCTAGCTCTTTTCCTCCAACCTCTCGTTGCTATTGGTGAAAGTTTGTCACTCTCTGGTGATTCGATTATCTCCAGCAGCCTGTCTGGGGGAGTAGCTGAGAAAATCACTTTAAACTCTACCAATAAGTGGGCAACTTAGTGTGATTCAAAATTCACGAGTGCTTGGCTGCATCAGCATAACCCAAGGATCCTCTCGATTTACATTACCAAGCATAAAACTGTGATCCAAGACATTCATTGTTGGCCTTCAGCTTGTTTCTTAAATGTGTCATTAGCTGTTGCTGCTCTATAGCAGTCTATTTTTATGGTATGGCAATGTAGACATGAGGGTGAAAATTCTTCAGCTAATGGAAATAAGTTGGGTGAGCAACTGTCTCCCTTTCAGGCCTCCAGAAAGAGGATAGAAGTACAAGCCGTATCACAGAGGATGAGTTTGCAATGTGCTTAGTTTATCAAGAAGAGAGGTAAATGACAAAGTAGATGGGATTATGATAGCAGAAGAAGGTAGTATATGGAAGCGTATTTTATAGTGTAGACATGTTTCACTCTGTACATTGTTCCAGTTGTGTTAGAAGTCATCAGACATCTCTGTTCTGTCTCCTAGATGTCAAATGCCATGAGCCAATTGATTGGTATGAAAGAAAAAGGTTTGCCTCGCATTGCACGGCTCCTTCAGTCCAACAGCTCTGAAGTTGTTCGGTCTGGGGCTTCTTTACTGAGCAACATGTCTCGACATCCTATTCTCCACAAAACCATGGGTAAGAAATTTCCAACATAGAGTCTTCCAAAACAAGTCTAGTTTCTACTCTTCTAATATCTGCCACCCCATCTTGTAAACCCCCAAGACAGGATTCAGATGAGCACCCAAATGGGACAAAGGGAGGTTATTTGTTCTGGCCAAACAGACCTTTACAGATGATATCTGCTTTTTAAAAAAATGCATGCTATTGCAAAGTCCACATAAGAATATGGTATACATATATATATATGTAATAACAAATCTGTGGAGTCAGCAAACTGCCACCT
Source organism: Crypturellus undulatus (assembly GCA_013389825.1). Classification (NCBI taxonomy): domain Eukaryota; kingdom Metazoa; phylum Chordata; class Aves; order Tinamiformes; family Tinamidae; genus Crypturellus; species Crypturellus undulatus. Next base: position 106,080 of record VWPW01014748.1, read on the forward strand.
GGATGACTATTTTGGGGTCTGAGTTGGATTTGATTACCCCGACCCAGATATTGCCTTTCAAATCAATCGTGGCCACTGTGCTGTTACTGTCCAACATGATTAGTGTCTCTTTCAGAGGGTAATGTGGATTCTTGTATCAAATTATGCTTACTCAAGTAGTATTGTTCGTTCATATTAGGTTTTATTTAAATGTTGATTGGAACATTCCACCTTTTTAGCTCACCAGGTGCTTCCAGATGTATCACGTCTCCTATCATTCCAGTCTGCAAATACCAACAGCTATGGAGAGATCATGACATCAGCCTGTTACACTCTGAGGAACCTCATCATGTCCAACCCACACCTGGGAAAATCTTACTTGACAAGCAACATGCTAAATAATGTAGTAAGCCTGTGTCGAAATGGGTGAGTTTGGAGCAGAAGTCACACAAAGCTTCATACGCAGACATTTTTGAGCCCATGAAGTCTGTGCAAAACCAGATTAATTCAAGAGCCCCTAGAGCACCAATTCAGAGCTTTAGGGACTGAGTAAAGCATTCTTGTTTCCTTATCCTTGTAACCAAGTTGAAAAATTTCTATATTGCTAGTAGACAGAAATTCTCAGCACTAATTCCGTGGTAACAGACACGAGCCAGTCAGAGTGGGATTTGTAAGGGAAACTCAGGATTCTCTGGTTCAGTTCAATGAAATTTAAAAAAGACTAAGGGACCAACATCTTATACTGCGTTAAAAAATGACAACTCTCAGTACAAGGGATGTTCACCTGAGGTTTTGATCCATAGCTTCCCACAGTCCTTATCATGAAGGTCAGGTGTGAGATTCAAGCACTGCTGATACGCTCCAGTCGTGAGACCCTAATGCATCATAAGTAATTGGGATTATGCTTATAGTTTTAATGTTCAGATGTGTTCATCTTTTGATTGGAGCATGGTGAAGACATGGTAAAGACAAAGCTGTGATGAAGCATATCTATATATATGTTAAAAAATACTTCCTCTGATCTACTCATATATACTCCAGGAACAGCAGCAACTGAGTGGTTCCAAAATGTTTTATGCACTATTTTTCTATTGCTTGATTTGAATTTTGGTGTTAATAATTCCGTCCTGCTAGTTGTCCATGCTCCTTACATGACAATGCAAAAGACTGTCAACTCTGCCATATGATACATTTGTTTTTGGCCAAATTGATATTTAACTTATAATGAAACTTATAGTCTTTGACCGTGTGTTCCCTTTCCTAGATTTTTGTCTCTCCTATGTCTTCACTGTAAAATATCTTGTGTAAAAAACAGACATATTAGTATAATAACAGAATAGACATTCACATCTTCTCTCTATCATCCTTTGATGAACACTTACAACCTGGCACGTGTTCTACTGTGACACACAGAGACGCTCAGTCTTTAGAAGTTTCCTCTTTCCTTAGTTTGGACCTCAACCAGTAACTCTTGGTTAATTTGCTACTTTTATAGGCTTCCACTCTACTACAAGCCCAATTAACAAGCCTCTTCTAAGCCTGTGTTTATTCACAGCCTGATGTTAACTTGTGCATAAAGTCCTGTTTCAGTTCCCCTAGACCAAACATCAGCTAATTTGCTACCTCAGCAAAGTATTGCACAACTCAGATAGTACACACCAATTGTCTTGACTGTTTTGTGTCATGAGCTTTGTTTTCAATGACTCACTGAACTGTGTGAGGAATCACTAAACTCCTAAAATCTCTTCAGTGTGTTCCTCCTAACTCAGTCAAAATTCTTTCTGAGAAACTCCCCAGTTCTTATTGCATTGAAAGCTTGAGTTGTTCCCATTACTTCAAGATCCATTTCTGTCTCCTAGGACTTTTTCCTGCTCCTTTCTGATGAAAAAAAAGCCAGCAATTTATACTCAAGATCACTCTTTACTTATTCCAATCATCATTTCAGACTATCCCCACGGAGCAAATGTGAAAGTGGTCACTCCTCTAGCAGTTTGGATCTACTAATTCACGAATCAGCTAACTGTGTCCACTTCTCTGTGTAGACAATGAAGAGGACATTATAGGGTGGAATTTGGGTAGAGTTTGGGTGGAATTTGTTCAAACTTCTAATTTAGGAAGAGCTTAACCTAAACTGACTCTTCAAGAGAAATGGCTAAATCCATCGTCTCTGCCAGTGGCTGTTGGCTAGGCTAGCTTTGACCTCATGTTTTCTATACAGACACTTGGTGTGATGAATCCCATGCTATAAACCTCCTCCTTGATATAAGAGCCTGCAGAAATAAGAAAGAGAGGAGTAAGGAATGGTGACCAAATCACCATGGTGAATGCTATGCTATGTTGGACCTTGTTAGTGCACTGCAGCCTTCTCCCTGACACTTTACCTCAATTGCACCATGAACATCCTTCCTTTGCTTCAAGCATTGCCTTACGGTTGGTTGACGTGGCTGTGGAACACCTCCCCAGTACATGCTGCTTCTGCATTTTTATGCAATCCACCAAAAAGTTCTTTGCCTGCAGTCTTTAATTGGGACCTCTTTGCATTTGAATTTATAAATCATTAGTTTGTTGACATCCAACACTTGATTAATTTTGTATTCATATTTCAGTATGAACTTCCAGGTTATAGACAAGTAGATTATTAATCTTTTCCTTTTCCATAGGCTTTTTAATTGGCAATTCTTCATGCATTTCTCATAGTTGGGGGTATCTTTTTTTCTTGCTGCTTCCTGTGGCTATGTTGTGAGTTAAAGGCATAAACTGTTAAGCTGTTTTTCTTACAGCTGTGGTTTCTTCCCCTTCCTGGAGCATCCCAATTAGAAAATATTCTCAATCTCCTGCCTATATCCTCATTCATGACATGGCCTCCACAGTGATGCTTGTCCACTCTTTGTTAATTTTTTAATCTAAATTACCAAATATATTGATTGCCTTCCTTTTAATTGGGTTTTCTGAAAATCAAACTAATATTACTAATTTACTGTGATGTCCTTTCACCTTTTCTCTTCTAGCTGTTTGAAAAACATTCCTTTAGTCATCTTCAAGCAACATTATTTTTCTGATAAAATTTTCTTTTTTTTTTCTCAATAACACTCCTGACTATGCTGAAAGTTTTTCACCAAAGTCTTTTTCAATAAATTTAGAATATTGGATTTGCAGTTCTCCTTACAATCCCATTGTCACTGATTTGTTTCATTATCATTTTCTTTGTTCTTTAAGTTCTCTCTTTTCTGTAACACAATTTAATTTGCAAATCCATTATATAATTGTGACTTCATGTGTGATGTTTGGGTATTATCTGCAGAATCCTTTGGGTGATTATGACCAGGATAAATTTGGTAATTCCTGTTAGGCCATTCATTTGTGCCAAATGTTGCATATGTCAGTGAAACGTCCCCAAATTCATTCAGTGGGGCTGTGTGTCTGCAATTTTACAGTCTATGTACAGAGTTTGCTGATCGCATGTTGTATCTGATGACAACTTTTCAGAGTATTATTACATAGTATTTTGAGGACACATTTTTTTTTGTGAAGCTGCATTATACTAGGAGCCAGGGATGGTCCAGAATTTGAACCTGTGCTTCTTCATCACTTTGGTTGTTACAGACTGGGACTGTCACACTAAATCCCAAAGTCTCTCACAGTTAGACCATGGTCCAGTAGATCAGGAGCAACGATAAGAACTGACACTGAGTATTATATCTAGGTGTATGAAATGTTCCAAAATTATAGAAGATACTGTATATGAATCATGGTTTCGGAGCTGTTACGTGAGCAAGTATCTATTAACTTGTGCTGAGTAAGCACTTATGATTACTGTTGTTGTTATTACTAATGCTGCCATCTCTTCCAGCCTCACCAGAGCCCTTTCCTGTGTTGCTCTTCTGAGCGATGCACCCACGCAGAGTTCAGAGAGGGATTGGCACCCTTTCCCTTCTCTTTCACTGCTTCCCAAATTTTGCACTTCAGAAATGGCCCTTCAGCTCCGCTTAGTCTCCTTATTCCATTCAAACCTTCCCATCCTTTTTGATTAGTCCCAGTTTGGTCCCAGTGGTCATTGTCACATAATAGTATTGGGAAAACAATGAATATTTTCTTGTCAAATGTTGATAAGGACTAGCTAGCCCCTCAGCAGAAGACAGGCTCGTTGAAGGGCTGTTGCTAATACATACTGATATCTGTGGGTTGCTGCTCCGTGCCCTGCTGTAATTCACTGAGGTTACTCTTATCTTCCCAGCTCCTGTCCAAAAGCAGCTGAAGCTGCTCGCCTCCTCCTGACGGATCTTTGGTCAAACAGGGAGCTGCAGAGCGTGCTCAAACAGGTAAGGGAAATACTTCTGCTTTTCAGCTCACGGCACAAACCTGATCTTGACTCACTGAAGTCTGTCAGTTTGCAAAGGTCACAGTTGAGAGCTAAATACGGGAGAAGCCCAGAGCACTGGGACATCCAGCGATGCTCCCAGCACAGGGGTAGGATCAGAGTGAGAGAAAGTGAGTTGCAACAGCAGGTCCCCAGACTGTGTTTAGAGACTAAGCAAATGATGGCATGTTTGGGTTGGGCAGTGCAACACAGAGAGGTCCCCTGGAGCAAGTGCTAGCTCAGGTGGGCTCTGCAGTGATGCAGCCACGTTGCTACAGGGATTAGAGCTCTGGTGCTGGGAAGAGACCAGGCTCCTTCTTGCTAGCTTGGGAGATCCCTGCATCCAGTCCGTGCGTAGGGTAGGTATGCATGTCCCAACAGATCCCTGGCAATGTTCCTCCTTTCTTTCCCCACATTTTCTTCTGTATTCATAATCCTACTCTGTGGTCACATCATCCTCACAGTCAGGGTAGTCTTTTAAAGCAATAAGAGGAATATTTATGTTTTGTTTTTCTCCATGCACCAAAAAGAGGTGCAAAGCCAGATGGGGCACTGAGCCAGGATTCCAGCTCTCAGTGGCTTCCTTTGAACAAGCTGGGTTTTTCCAACTCAACATCAACAGCACCTGCACAGAGTAAACAACCAAATTAAAGTGGAGTAACATCCACAAATACCCTGGGGATGGGAAGGTAGAGAGTACCCAAATATTCCTATATTAACGGTTAGGGACTTTCTCCCCAGGAACTTGCACAGCTTTGCGTCAGGCTCTGCTTAGGAGACCATGCCAACTCATTTGGATGTGACTGAGTCACTCCTGTATATTACAGAGATGGTCATCGCATGGGTATACATCAGAACATGCATATGAAGGTCTGCAAGGGTATATGCATCATGCATGTATCTTTTGCCCTTTATTGTGGTACAAGGAATAAGATTAAATAACATTCAGTAAAGGCTTTCTCCCGTAAAGTTAGAGAAGTCCAGGTATTAGCAAATGGAAAGTGATTCAAGGAAGGTAAAGTCCATCAATAAGGGTGACTATGGACATGCCAAAGACATACCGAGGTAGGACCAAGCAGATTCTTTGTACAGAGAAGGAAACACACTTTTTTCACATGGAATGGGAGGCTCTTCCTCATAACACTAGACTATCAGCTTTGAAACCATGAGACTTTCATGGAATTTCATATGAATCTGTTTTTTCAGCAAGGATTTGATAAGAACATGATGGGATCTCTAGCTGGAACGACCTTCAGGACCCTCTCTTCCAGATTCTAGGAGCCTTTCCACATGTGTTCCCACTGCAGGTGAGAGTGGGGCCCTTGTCGTCATGGAAAGGGAGGTCCTTGGGCAAAGGAACGTGCATGAGCCACATGAGCCCTTTGCTTACAAACCGCCTAACGTGGGTTTGTGACATTTTCATCAAAATCCTATTAGCCCAAACTGCATTTGCTTTGTTGAAAAGTCAGAACGACACAGTTCTTGGTTTTAGTGCTGCTTTTGCTTTCTTTGCTAACTGAAAAGAGAGTAATTATAATTTGACAAGTCCTCTCAGATGGAGCTTTTCAAAGGAATGTCTTTGAGATTATTTTCATTCTTGAATTTCCAGTGGTGTTAACCAGAAAGTATGAGTAACATGCAACTAATTCCAGCACATACTATGGCACTTGCGATCACCCCTAGGCATTTTATGATCATTATAAAAGATTTTGGAAAGCCTCAGGTCAAAATTTGGAACGATATGCGACCATCTGAATAATCCCAGCAGAGAAACCAGATTAGAGAAATCAAGAGAAGAATTTTCAAGGCATCACTATGACTCATTATTCAGTATTATTCAGTATGAGATGAGGCCTGATTATATAAGATACTTGTGGTTCATAATTCTCAGTGAAGAGAAAGGGTTTAAGTAGATTTACATTTCTCAAATATCAGATGTCTCTATGGTGGGGACTGAGATAATGCAAAATAAATTATTTGTTCCCTTCCTAAATATGCTGTTTGTGATGAAGCTAAATACAGTCTTGATGTAAGAGAAGTAAATGCAAAAGCCAAATTGTTTCCTATGCCCAGGAATGGTTTTCACTTCTTGCTTTGCTGGGCGGTTTTCACTTTGAATCAACCTGGTCTGTGATGTAGAAGTCTAGAGGGGAAAGAAAGGTCAAGGTAGCACAGAAATTGGGGGCAGACCAAAAAAAAAGATTAAAGGTTGTTTTTGAATGTAAAGAAAATATTTATTGAATGCTAAATTATCCGGGTTTTTATTTTTTCCTTTTTTTTCTCTATTCAGAATTTGGATTTGGTTCATCTCCGGGATGACAACCCTTGCAGAATTATTTAGGATGTTAAAGATGTAGAGTGTTTCTGAGTTAAACTCAACTGTAAAGCAAACTAAACATGCGGATATCATCTGGATGATACTGATATTTTTAATCATTTTCTTCTTTTTAGGGGGGGAGAAGGGACTTTTATTAAGGTTATACTTTCTTGATGTCAATAATTATTTTTTTTGCAAAAAGTGTGTCTGTGTAACTATGTATGTGTAGCTGTGTATGTGTGCATGCCCACAACATACATGTGCACACATGATGAGTAGGATCTTCCTACAAGCATAGTCCCCTGTCTTCCACTGAAAGTCAGTGTGAAATGTGCAATTAACCCCCTTGCAGAGTTTTGACAAACTCCACCCTATCCATGCACCAAATACTGCCACACTAAATACTTGTCACAAACTAGTTTTACCCACAGGTATAAAATTGCCAATGATATGTTAAGTCTTTACCCCATTGCATATGGCTCTTGTAAACAGATACACACCACAGTGCTCTTCTTCTTCAAAAAAAAAAGCTTATTATTCCTGGCATTTATGAACATGGGCTTCTTTTCTGCTTTTGAATTGTTCTCAAATGAGCTCTTATAGTTATTAGCGTTTTCTTTCGTGTCACATGAATTCTTTTTCTTAAGAAGCAAATTCATGTCTACAAACTCTCTCCGGGATCTCAGTAACCATTCTCTGAAGCTATATGCTAGGGGCAACTATAACACATCTGCAGAGCATGAATATACTGGGCTCCCAAATCCTTCTGAGCACCAGAACAATCATTCTGAACACCAGAACAACTCAATCTTGTGAAATATGTCCAATTCTTTCCTTTATAACACTGTACCTAGATAAATGCGGCATTTGAGAAGCTGAGCTGGAGACATCAAATGCTATTTTTTTCCCCCAGATCATTGACCGCCACATAGGGCTTGAACGCGAGGGATGTGGCATGTTTAATCATGTTTTGTTTTTACTAATCAATGTAAAGAATTAGCATGAAAATGCAAAGGAATGTAAACAGTTGTGTGAAGTCAGATTTGAAAAAGTTGTATTTCTCAGTATCTTTAATGACCTGAATCACTCTGTCCTGCTCAAGCTGTGAGAGGGGCTGCTGAGCTCCTGTTAGGGCAACCCACCTTGGGATCAGCTACGTCTCGGAACGCGCTGTCCTCTATGCAAACTCCTTTGAACGATGAGAGGCCACATGACACCGTTCGGCAAATGTCAAGTATCCAGAAGGTGTTTGGGAAGGACAAATTACGGAATGGAGTCTAGGTAGGGAAAAGCATCTTTTTTTTGTGAGGAAAGGGGGTAAAAGTTGGTGTCAGACTCCTGAGCTGCACGGCCCCATTCACATCCTATAAGTGCTGAAGACTTGTCTGTAAAGCTCAGGTTTGCTCTGATACAAAAGATATGTATCAAGACATAAGAAATGTGATGGCATTTTGCCCCCTCTTTAGCATGTGTCCACAGTGCGGAGCGGATGGAAATGACTTGCTGGCTGTCTTTTGTCTTGGATTTGTTTTTAGTCTTGGACTACAAAGGGTGGCTTCATCTTTGTGCACTTTAATGAGCAACAGCTATTTGCTTGCATTCACCCACAGCCGGTGGAGAGCTTTCTGTGCAGAGCTCTCAGCCAAATGAAAGAGAAAAAAGCACCTTTGAAGTGGAGAGCTAGAAGCGGGTGAAGCCGGTAGGACAGTTTCAGCAGTATTTAAGCAGCAGCAAAGGAGCCTGGGCCCATGGGCTTGCCCTTGCCATACCTGTAAGTTCTTAAGGATTTGGGTACCCAGTTCAAACTATTTTTCAGCAGGACCCAAGATTATGGACATCTAAAACGGCTGCAATATCCACAGGCAAGAGGTCACAGTTTTGGTGTAAAAGTGTGTTGTGTGCAATTTTGCATTCAGATTTGTGCCTGTAATTACATGTTTTCAGCAGAAGTCCTGGGAGCTATTTTTTTTTCCTTTTCTTTAAAATTAATTTGGAAAGCAATTCAAATTTGAACAAAATAAACTAATAGAATGAGAAAAATCATTCTAATTGGCTGATATTTAATCTTTATTTTGAAACAGTTCTGCTTTCAGTGGTAATTTAGTTTAGTATCACTATATAAGGCACAAAGAGCAGTAACTATATGATAATGGTATGACAATTATATCTTTTACAAGCACTGGAGTTTTCATTAGTAGTTGTTAAACGTGAAGAAACAGATACATCATTCACATAAATTCTATCAGGTTGAGCAAACTGCTTTTACCAAAGCTAATAAAATAATAAAAACAAAATCTGTCTCCATCCTCGGAGATCTTCAGAACTAGACTAGACAAAGCCCTGAGCAACCTGATCTGGCTCCCTGGTTGGAGCAGGAGGTTGAACCAGATTCCATCCTAAAATTAGGATTCCATCCTAATTTTTTTATGATGCTGTATGGTTCTGCTCTCCTACCTCAGAATAGAAAGAGAGCAGCGTGCTGTGCAAATTGTAACCACTCAGTCCTCCCAGGGCTATTTTGCAGCTCTTCTTTCCCCAGGAAATTCTCTGATCACTTAACTCTCTTTTCCTCCCTTTTTAAAATCTAACCCATTCTATCCAATTCAGTGACATGACAAATTGTTAGAGGAAGGAAAATCAGACATATGGGAGTCCATAATGCTGTTTATAACAAGCAGTTTCAGAATCTCCTTTTCCAAGCACCATTACCAGGGGCAGAGTTCAACGCTGCAGTGAGTGGATGCAGTTCCCACCTCCAATACTCTTTCCAGGGAGACATTCCTCCTTAAAGGCATGTTTATAACTGTAGCATCCTCTTCGATGAGCTCTTTTCCTCCTTCTTGCTTGTTTGAGAGCCAAGGTAGGGCACAGCCCCAGTTGCCTGGTGAGGGCAGACCCGCAGCACATAGCACTCGCTCTGAGTCACAGCGATGGAGAACAACTGAGGAGGGAAGGCCCAGAGCTAGCAGCACCGTGAGCTCTGCCAGCAGTGGAATTAATAGCAGTGAGGGCATGATTTGTGCCCAGGACATGCATCATGTAAATAAATACCATACTTGTTTGTCCTGGGCATAGCAGAGTGTTTTGGTCTATTTTCTCCTAAGTGCTTTGTTTGTTTTGTTTATGTAAAATCCAACCCACCCCAGCATTTCAGAAGCCTCATGGACGAGTAGAAGGCAGGAGGCAGTTTTATTCCTCTCTGACCACACACCAGTTTGAGATCAACTTTGCCTACCAGTCCATAGCTATACAGTGTATTCTGTAAGATATAGGTATGTGAGAATAATGTATCAGAGTTTTGTTTTGGCTGTACTGTATGTATTTGCTTCATTGGAAAAGCTGAAATCAATAAAAATTGCTGAAATTTCTTCAAGCTTCCCATTTGGTATGGTTTTATTTTTGTTGTCTTGCCAGAAGGTCACATCTATGAAAGGTTTGTAAAATCCTCTTACCACTGCTCTATCTTATGCCAGTCTGAGGAACAAAGCTGTAAATCCAGTTTCCATCACCAAGACACCTCAGTGGCAATCCTCAATGGGTTTCTTCCCTGTGAGCTTTTGCAGTCATCCCTGGAAACTATGAATGTGTCAACAGCATCATCCTTTGCTCTGCTCTAGGATCCCAGCTCATTGTGGATAGTGAAAAGCCACCACCTTTTTGCTGAACCTGGCCCATATGAGTTGCGTTGGAAGCTCCCTAGGTCTTATATTGAGATTGGGCTGACTTTGGTCCAGCCTGAAAAGTCCTGGTTTACAGACTAGATCCTTAGACAGAACCATCGGTTTGTAGGTGTGTTGACCTTCTCTGAACCTTTTTCAACTAAACTTTTTCCTTTCTGGAACAAGGATACATACGCTGCTCACAATGTGCAAAGTATAAGCAAGCCATGGGTTCATACAGGGACGTAATGTCCACTTTTGCATTCTTCTTCCCTAACAATTCCTAACTTTCACCTTCTTCTTTTTTTCCACCACTGCTAAGTATTAAGATGTATGGAGATGTCATTGGTTTTGGACTGTGTACCATAGACTTCCCTACAAGTGGTTGTCGTAACCTCTGAGCCCATCAGTTGCACATAAAGATGGTATTTTTATCACTTTTATCACTTATCATTTCTCTATGCTGAAGTTCTTCAATTTATCAATTTATCATCCATTTTCCTTCCCTTTCTACTGCAATTCATTGCTTGCCGCCTCCAGCCTCAGCAGAAATCCTGAACAAACTCGTAACTTTCCTTTGTGAACAGCTTTTTAGCAACCTGCATTTACTTTATCAATCCTCAATGAGGCCAGTAATGAATCCCAGTTTACAGGACAGGACTTCTCTTTGCAAAAGACATGTTGCTGCTGCCAGAGTAGATCATATTCATCCAAATAGCTACTAGCAATATCCATCCTTATTGTTTATCATAGTTTCTTTCAATTTGCCTAGCATGGGTATCTTTTTACTGGTCTATAGTCCCTCAAACTTTTATACACAGACATCACCATCAGGCCTTAAGTAAGTGGTGGTGTAGGATTCCCCATATCAGGTATGGAGTGATGTAGGAATCTTCTCCATTTCTCCTTATGTTTCACAGAAGACAAACAAACAAGCAAACAAAACCAGTCTTGTCCTTTGTGAGTGCCCCTTCTCTGATATTTATTGATCTTCAGTCTCTGGCAAGCCCTGATATGTTTGAAGACATTATTTATGACTTATCCATACGACTTTTGCTGGTTGTTCCAACTTCTTTTTGTAATACTTAGTATGGCTTACATATAATCTGGCAGACTTGATGAACTCTTTCCTATTTTGTCTTCAGCTATTTGAAATATGCCTTCTAATAACTGCCCTCTCCTGCTGTTTAGCCTTTCTGCCCTTTGGTCCTCAGGAATTTCTTAATTGATGGGATGTGCTGGGGTTGTGCTTGCAGTAGGATGTTAAACACAGTCCACATCATGGCCTATAAAGTTTAATTGTCCCTTTTCACTTCCCTGCCTTAACAAATATCCTTTAAGAACCCCTTTCTGAAGGTGAGGACACAGGGGCAGCTGTTTAGGCTTTTGTTGATCCAGATGTTGACAGCAGCTCCACAAATCCAAGGTTTTGGGGACAGACCCTTCACATTAATCAGGACTAAATCTAGGAGATCATCTGCTCTGGTGGCTTCCAAGGCTCCTCCAAGAATTTGCTGTTGATAGAAACTTAGTCTCTGCATCACAACCTAACTCTAACTCAGGGCTTTTTGGTTGATAAATGAAGTGCAGGATGCCGAGAAGACTTTTACTTCCGAAGCACGGGAGCACTATAGCACATAAAACCAGCGACTGCAAAATTACAAAAGGAAGAAGGAAGGAGCGTTCCCTTGATCTCCTTCAGAAGGCGCCTCTTCAAAGAAGAACCTGGCAAAGGGGAGCGTGAGCTTAACTGAGAGGTGTGTTGGGTGCAGGGCTGACAAAGGAGCCTTTCAGCTGACAAGCAGCTCATGAAAAGAAAATCCACAGCCTTTCAGACAAGCTTGGCACCTCCTATAAATCCATGTATAGGAAAAGGGGAAGGCATCGCCCCATGCCGCAACACTCAGAACTCCTCTGCAGGAGCTCCTCTGCTGGGATTTCTGAAGGCTGAGCAAACATCAAAGGATTCAGCGCAAATGCAAAGCACGGAAACCCAAACTTCGGCGTTTTGGATAGACTTTATACAGCAGCACTTCAAAACCTAAGTTATTTTGGCGATGGTTGGCATTCCTCAGTCTGGTTCGAGGCTGCAGTGCAGCAGCATGGAGGTAGCTCTAGGGGTGCACAGGGATGTAGTCCTGCCCTCTGCAAGGTCCAGAGGGAATTCATGTGGGACCCAGCAGAACTTCATTCTCCAGCTCTATTCATTCCTATAGCTATAGATATTTGAAATGTTAAGCAGCTCTAGAGCTAGATCCTCAATGATTTTTGTTACCCTGTACATCACAGTGAATTGCTCATCCCTGGAGCAGAAGATCCTTCCAGGTCCCTCCTTCCCAAGGCGTGTTCCGACCAGCAACCTTTGATCCTAGGTGTCACTTCTGTATTTCATGGTATTCCAGTGCATGTTGGGACTACCTTACCGAGTCAGTAAGTGACACATTTCTATTGCATTGTCTTGGCCATATCATCTGCTGTCAGTCTACAGGCATGCATAACCCATAAGCACTATCAGCGGTGATTATATCTGTCCTTTTAAGACATTAATGACACTACCGAGCAGCACAAGGTCATGCACTGATCACTGCAGTGTGGAACCCCCTGAGGAAATCGTCTGCTGAGATAAGATTCCCCACTGCAAGTCACATTTTTGCGTATGAACCACCCAGTTCATCTAGTTAAAACGTGCTCGTTAGCTCTGCTCACCTGGGCAGATTCTTTTTCCTAAGACCTGAGGCTTGTTCAGTCATGCTGCCTGCTTCAACACCCCGTTGTGAATTTTGCACCCTACCAGCCAGCTTTAATTGTAATGAACAAAAAGAGCAGGGGAGCAACCCACATCCCTCTCCTCCGCTGTGTCTCTGCTGAGTCTTTTATTATTCCCTGTGATGCCTTCAGCACAGACCCACTATGTTCAGGCCCAAGGGGTACCACAAATCCCAGACATCTCCAGATGCAGGAGAGGGACAGATCACATCACAGCCAACAGCAGTTTCCAGTTTGACCCTATTTCCCTGCACAGAGACCACATTGCAGTGCACAAGGCAGCCCCAAAGCACCCTGAGCCCCAGTCAGGCAGCACTGACGACCTCACGGTGCCATCAGCTCGTGCTGGGACACGAATGCGTTTCCTTTATCTCGGTTTCCCACTCCTTGGGTGAGAGCGCTCCAAGCAGCAGCAACGCTGTGGAATTCCAGTGGAATCCCAGTCCCACAACCCTAGGAGTCCCAGAGCCCCAACCTGTCAACTTAGGAGCCCCAGAGCCCCACATGGCACACTCCTGGGGGACATGTGGCAACCCATAGCCCGAATCCGTGCCCCACAAACCAAAGCACATGCAGAAGAGCTTGAGCGTGCACAAGGCACTCGTATCGTGCCCCCATAGCATGTGTGCACCCACACCCCAGGGCATCTCCACCGCTGGAGCCGGGGCCTTGGGTTGGAAGAAAGCAAGAAGCTCATGTAAGGCACAGTGACTCATTCCCTATTTACCTTTTCCCATAATGTGCCTGACTTTATGCTCCTCTCTTGTATAACTCTCATCCCACAGTTGCATCCTAGTAGATTTAATCTCTCCTAACACGGAAATCGTTACCTATCCAACATTGTCCTCCTGTTTTCCAAGCCTTTGTTTCTTCTGACATGGCACATGAAAGCCTTTTGGGAAGCCCATGAAGCATCCCAAACACAGGCCCACATCCCTTTTAGATGACACCAGGAGGTCTCTGCTTTGGATTATGGAGCCGCAGGAAGAACATCACAGCCCTACAGCCTCTTTTTCTCCATCACGGGGGCTGGAGCAAGGACACCTAGAAGTCTCTTGCCTGCAACATCTCTCTGATCAGGAGACACCACGTGCAGTTTGTCAGGGTTTGGCCCCACTGTCAGATGCCCAAACTTGGTAACCAACCATCTAACTGAGCCCTAACGTGACTTCATTCCCAGCTGCCTTTACCAGCTCTCTGGAATTTGGTTGTCTCACGTGGACGGCAGGCGAGAGGGGTTTTGATGAGTGAATAATGACTGCCTCATTCCCGCTCATCCGCGTGTTCTCCGTGCTTTGTGGGAGGAAAAAACCCTTCGCGTTTCCAGCCTCCCAGCCCGGCAGCCACAAGGAGCATCTGAGCCCCGGCAGGGCCAAGGGAGGGAACCAGCATGAGGGAAAACATTGCAGGAACTTTGCAAGGTCCATCAGGGTTGCATTGGGAACAAACAATTGCTGATCATAATTTTTTAGCATAAAAATCATAACTGCTGATCATAAAAGTAGCAGATCTCTTCTGATTAACACATTGGCCAGCGTTGCAGGTCTCAGTGAGGTCTCATCCTAAAAATGAGAGGTGGCCGGATCCAAGCAAGTCCTGCTCCTGCAATGGCTCCAGAGCGCAGTGCTGTCATCCGACACGTGGAGCCTGCAGGAGACCCACACGAGCCTGTTCCTCCCTTGCCCTTCTGCCTTGTGGAGTCATCTGTGCTTCTGAAAATGGGGAGGAAAGAAGTTAAAATACCCCCATCTGAGGCAGCAGCAACACACACGATGTTCACAAGACAACACAGCAGAAAAAAAATAAGTAGAAATTTCAGAAAGTAATAACACTATTGGAAGTTCTTGCAACATAAAAACCAAATACTTCTCCAGAAACATGGAGTTCCTCCCTCCTATCTCTCCTGTCTGCATGAAAGGCCTTACAAGTTCTCACCTAACAGATTGGAGCTCAGGTAGTAACTGCTTTTGAGTCCTGAGGCAAAGTTTCAGTCTCCCAGATGACCCAGATTGGGAACGGTGCAGTGAAGAGACGGTTTGCGCATCTTATTGTTTTCTTTCTTATGTTTTCTCTTCTTTCCCCAAGAAGCCTCTTAATCTCACAGTACAAGTAACTCCTGCTTCAATCACCAAGGATCTGTCCTGGCAGAACAGGAAAATCAGTCTCGTGTCAGTGGGGCTGAGAAAAACACGCTCAAAAAATGTAAAGGGAAAAAAAATCAGAGATTATGTGAATGCCTTTAAGTTCCACCCTGAGTTTTTCTATAGCAGATTCTCCCCATGAGAAAAAAAGGACTGGTGCTTCCATTCACTGGAGGGGAAGCAGCGGCACGAGGAGGTAAATGGGATGCTTTGACAGAGGGACCACGGCAAGGATCACAGTGAGACTCTGCGTTTCCCACGGGGCAGTCTACCTCCTAAATGAATCTTATTGTATCATTTCTCTCTGCATTATGGGAACCAGTTGTGCCATTCCTGGAGGGTTTGGGGTTTATTTTCCCTTTTTTTTTTTATTTTTTATTCTTTTCCTCCCAGCAGCGACATAGAAATGATTCTCCCCGGGGATGTGGGGAAGCCGAGGGTTAAAGAGCTTGGGGGAAGCGGCGAGGGAGGAGATGGCACAGGCGGGTGTTTGTGCTCTATCGGAAGCCGTGACTCCTCGGTACACGGCGCGATCCCACACCCAGCAGAGCAGCAGCGTCACCGCAGGGCTCGGCCACCGTGGGAAAGCGAGCGGCGCTGCGGCTCGTCCTGCTGCACCGGGGCCGGTGCGGGTGAGTCAGAGCCCCACCTCGCTGCCAACAGCAGCAGCGGGAACGGCGGCGCAGGAGACGGCTCTTCCCAAGCCCTTCGCATCCCGCGGGAGCCCATCTGCACGCCCAGGAGCTGCGAGCGAGCAGGATGCAGCTAAAGATTAAACCAGGGTGGAAATGGGTGAAATAGTGAGCTCCGATGGAGTTTTTTCCTCCAGCACTCGGAGCGTGCCGAAGACTGACATCGATTGGCAGGTTTCCAGCAGGCAGGAAGGGAACGGGATGAGCGTTGCTATTACTCATGGGCAAGTAGCTAACTGCTCGTCTTTGCCCTAGGAAGGGCCAAATAGAGCCTGGTGTGGAGAGGCAAGTCCGCTGTGTGGGGTTACACCTTCTCCAGGGCTCTGACCTGAAGTGGCCACTTGCCACTCTTCTTCTGCCACGGACCATGGTGCTGCAGGACAACGTCCCAGCACAAAGTGCCTCTGCTTTCAGCCGTGCAACCCCCAGAAATGACATGTGGGGCTCTGGTCTCCCCATCAGCTGCCCCTTGGCAAAGGGAAGGATCATTTTCATCCTCATCCTGGTAGGAGGAGCAGGAGGAAGGGCACGGACGATATGTGATGCGGTCCCCTTGGTCATACTAAGGATGGGCTTGCGAGCGTGATGCAGTGCCGGGCATTTTCTGTAAAACTTCCCAAAGGGGAGCACAGCCTTCCTGGGAGTGCCAGGAATTGGTTCAAAAGCAACAGCTCCATGCGACAAGATGAAGCCACAGTGCTGCTGCATGAAGGACACACATCTCATGTCACCACAAGAGTACCAGCATGGCCAAGGTGGCTGAGCCGGGCTAAAATAGGTGGAATTGCCAAGTTTTCTTTGGAAACGTGCAGCAGGAGCATCAGGCACACTGAGACTCTTTGCGTACATTCTCTTATAGACAGATCACTGAGTTTTGCTCCTTCCTCGAGTGACTAGAACATGAGGATCTCCTGGCCAGATTGTTGTCCCCACCCTGACAACCTCCTTTAGACTCCACGGAGAGCAGACAGGAGAGCGGTTCAAGTGGCAGCACCGGTGCTGGCTCTACAGCAACCTCTGTCCCCAGAGCTTTGTGCTGGGTGGCCTCAATCTGCCCTGAACATCCCCATTCCACTTCACAGCTCCAGCATGGAGAGAGCCTGTCTCATTTACAGAAGCATCACCCAGCTCTTGGGTGTCCATTTTTCAGTTCCCGTTCATGAGGGGATCCCAAGATGTTAGCAAACGATGCCTGGTAGGTGCTGACGTGGTTACGCTGCATCCTGCGTGCAAGGACAAGCAGGATCCTGGAAGCTGCTTTGCCCTTTCATCCCCAGACATCAGGGTGCAAAACTGCCCACGCAACCTCGGATGCTCTGAGAGTTGCATGGGATGTGCGTGGGATGTGCATGGGATGTGCGTGGGATGTGCGTGGGATGTGCATGGGATGCACATGGGATGCACATGGGAGCACATCCCGTGCTTGCTTGCTGGATGCTCCAAGGTCTCAGCACCCAGGATGCTCCCAGTGATCAAGCAACTGCTTGTAACCATATTCTTGCTGTGACTCTGGGATAGAGCCCCAGATCTGAGCCTCTCTGTCTAAAGGCAGCATTTCTGAACACAGATTCCTAGTTTTTAACATGCCCCAGAGCAAGCGCTCTCTTGTCTTCAGGCAGACCTTGGCATCTACTAAAATCAGACTCTACATCCAGGGCTTTACATTTCACTCACCAGGGAAAGGTTACCCAAACAAGGTATGATTTTTGCATGATCCTCTGTCAAAGGCCCAAATTTAAGATGCTTTAATGGGATCTTGTGATTTTCAAAAGGAAGGAGGGATAAATGAATTCAGAAGTGTGTAGGTATTTTGAGAAATCTATTCTGTTAACACGAGTTTGGGACTTTAGAAGGAGATGATCTGATATTTCTTCCTCTCTCCACCCTCAGGTGCTGTTTAGAGGCAGTAGATTATCCAGGCACAGACCAAAAACCCAGGCTGACCATGAGCCATGGTTATGGGCTATTGACTGCCCATAAAGACCTGCCTTCTCCATCACACCGCTTGCAGGGCTTGCAGGGAAGCTTGGGTTTATTTCTCTTTTTAAGCTTCGAAAAATCAGCTCACCATAAGATGAGGTAAACAACCACATCTAAAAAACATTTCCTGCCACGCTCTTTTGCTATCCCATCTCTTGCTCATTTGTTATTAGGAGAAAGCTCTTAGGGCCAATCCGTCCTCACCTGAGCAGCTTAAAATCAGATGCTGTAGTCTGAGATAGTCCCTTTGGGTTCCCTTCGTAGTGGAGAGAAATACTCTGCCCAGAATGTGGTTGACCCCATCAAAAGCCAGAGGTGGAAACAGGGTCAAATTAATAATTTTCTAATTTCACTGCTGATTACAGAAGCCGATTGAGATTACTGATATTCAGACATAGGTAGGTGGCCTGCACCTCACCCTGCAGCTTTGTGAGCACACACACGTACACAAGAACACCCACTCCAATATTATATTTCAAAGGGACAATTTTACCTTTTAGGATGTCAGAATAGCTCTACCCTGGCAGGATGGGAGGGTAAACAGCTCCTTTCATGTGTCTCCCTGCTATTAGAGTGAAATAAGGTTCACACCGAAGAACTGGGTGAAACCTGAGGGAGCAGCTCCATAACCCTCCTGGGGCCCAAAGCCACTGGGGTGTCCCCACTTCTTATCCTGCAATTCCCACTGACACCATTCCTGGTTTTGTGAAAAATCCGTCTTGTGGAGTCGCAGGGGTATCTATAATGTTGCCCTTCTTTTATTTCCAGGCAAATATAATGCAGAGAAAAGTTTCACGTGCTTCATGCTACTCATGTGCTTCTTCACACATCTTTATGCTGAGGATTACGAACTCACTCGTGTTCACAGCTTGGTTCATTTTGCTCTCCCTTGCATGGGGAGGTGTGTGGCTGCTTTTATTGCATCTGGTTGGACTTACAGCTATGCAAAAAGGCTGGATCACTAACAGAGCCTGATCTGCATCTCCAAACACGCTTTTAGCACTGGTGCTTTCACCCAACAGGGAAATGGGGGTTGGAAGTTGCACAGCTGATGCCAGAAGCCCACAGAGGTGATACAAATGAAGCTCCTTATTCCTAAAGCAGGGATATCAAAGCAGGGTATTTTCTTCCCCTTTGTTCAATGGAAGATCTCTCCCATACATACGGGTGTGTATGTGCAAAAGCCATGAGGTTTCTTGCTCAACCTGGACTTCTTCCACGGAGTCTGAGTCCATAATACAGTGGAAGCACCTTCAGTTCAAGCTGGACACTCAGCCTGGGGGTCTACAGCACAAGCAGGTCAACCTGGATGCTCCTATTCCCTCAAAAGCACAAGGAGAGT
>VWPW01014750.1:0-87653 GCA_013389825.1 Crypturellus undulatus
TTAAAATATTTAGCAATGTTTGAACCTCTAAATCTGATAAGGTCAATAAAAACACTTGTTTTGCACATGCTGAGGTCAATGCTTTATGTACTTATGTATTTAAGGTTCCTTTCTGTCTACTCCTTGATCCTGGCTTTGATTTATCCAGGGTTGAGTATCAAGAAATCTGAGAATAGTGACAAAGTTTCCTCCCTAAAGCTGTATTTAGTAGCTGACAGATTTAGAATTAAACTGCAAACAAAACATCAGACCACAATGAGGAAGGCAGAATAATCATGCAGTCTTTGAATAAAGGCTGGATCTGTTTATATAAAGATTATTTCTGACTTATTCGTTGGGATGAAGTTCCAGGTGGTCTTTATTTGCATAAAGTGGATTATTTGCCTCTGCTTGCTGTTGTATCTGCCTGCTTTAGCACTGCTGAGATGGTAGGTTGAATTTTTAGTGGGATTTAAAGGGATGTCATCAGGGTTGTTGCACAGATGGAGTGAGAAGGATTTTTCAGACAGGTCCATATGCACTGAAGGAGGGGCTGCCAGCCTCTGATGGTACCAAAATGTCTCATTATGTCTGCAGTCTCTGATGCTTAGGTGTCCGTTTGGGGTGGGAATTGAAGACCTAGATCAAGTGCTTGGGTTCCTCAGGAAGACGTGTAGAGAGCAAAATACACTGGAGAACTGGTCCAAAAAATTTATAAATAAATAAATAAATAANTCTGGAGAACTGGTCCAAAAAAAATTTAAAAATAAATAAATAAGGTTCTGTTGGCTGTGAATCTTGGAACTGTGCGATAAAAAAAAAATAAATCACTCTTTTGGCTTGAGATCATTAGTCTAAAGTAATCTTGGAAGGTCAGAAGTGCTCTGGAAATACTCATTGCACCAAAGTGCTCTGTGGCTCTGTGGACTTCAGCAACTCTCTTTCTAATATCTCCAACCTCAAATGCTTTAAACACTAAGGGACTCAAGATGAGATTGTTCTGCACATTTAGGAGCCAATTGCCACCTGCAGCCTTGCAGGAGCCTTTGCAGTCCACCTGGGAGGTGATAAAGGGCATCCAAGAGCTGGTGAGGGATAAGGCAGGGTGAGCTACCTTGGACTAGATTTTGGGAATTGGGCACCAAAGCCTTCTAGCCTCTTTCTATAGCACGTCATCTCCCTGTTTGCCCATATGATCTATTATTATACCCACAATCTTCTTTTTTAAATAAGTTTTTACACATTCTTTTCTTGAAAGCAGTATCCTAGCACATCCTAGCATAGGATATTACTTTATTTGCTCTCATGGTTCAAATTTGATGGAGACAACTCCTCTCTGGGATGATCTCATGCCTGACATCTTCCAGACTTGGGAAAAGGCAGGGAAAAGGTGGGGGACAGCAGATATACTGCCATCCTTGCTGCAACTGACTTTCAACTCTCATTTCTATGTGCATTCAAATCACTTTCCAACATTCTGTTAACATAAAGAGAAGGAAGAAAGCAGAGTTGAGGTAAACCAGATCCATGTATGTTTACTTTGCTATGGGAATAAGGCTGATACCAAGAACTTGGGGGTGTGGTTGGTTGGCAAGCAAAATGTTTAGACACTTGGCATTAACATGTGAAGCAGAGCCTATTAGCTAACTGTGATAATGATTAAAGGAAAAACATCTTCGAAGTTGCACAACTGAAAAATTGGACTTCTCCATGGTCCCTGCATGTCTTAGCTGGCGCTTGCTATCTGGACCTGGATCTTCAAAGAATTCAGGCACTGAAATGTTGCATTTTGCAATGCCCATCTGCGTGGCATCAAACCATCCTGTAAAATAGCTCTGTCTTAGGTAACTCAGTTACTCTCAGGGTGACAAGGGAGAAGCAGGTGGGTCAAGCAGCTCCTCCTCTGTATTTTTTCTGAATGTAGGCCTGATTTTTTTATCATCATTTTTGTTATTCATTCAGAATTGGAATACTCCAGCATATTCAGCACATATTTACCTCATGTTCCAGGGTGCATAACCAAAAATTAAATAAAATCCTCCCTTCTTAAATCCTTTTAAAAAATATTCTACTTAAATCTACCTGCAAAAAATACCCAAACTAGCAAAAACCCTGGTAAAAAAAAAAAAAAGAGTAGAAGGAGCATGTTTTGCCTCAAATATACAGCAGCCTAGTGTGGATGGGACTTCTCTGTATTTTGCTTTTGACTATCTCATGCCTGACTTGTTATGAGGGGAGATGAATTCACATCTAAGGCTGTGGTTTTGGCACCACACTACTCTATTTTCCATTCGCCTTCATAAAAATGACTTCTGTTATTCCCCTCCTGCTCTCAGTATGAGTATTTTGGAGAGATTCCTTTTGCAGAACTATCTCAAAGGGTGTTGACAGCATCACACTAACGCCAAACCTAATGTCGCTCCTTTTTGCAGCCCAAGCCTTGCAATGCTACACTTGCTATGAACCTACCAACAGCGCGAAGTGCCTAAAGATCCAAAACTGCACCACGAATGAAACCATGTGCAAGACAACCATGTATTCCCTGGAGGATGGTAAGGAAGAGACTCTTAGAGGAAGAATTATCTGTTCAAATTTTTGGCAGAGCGGGGAAATACTTCCAGGTCTCACAACAGGAGACTCAGGGAGCAAAACAGGACATCAATATCTTTCCATGCTGCAAAGGCTAAGAGGATTTTAGTCCTCTAACAGTGCCTTTATGAGCAGCTCAGTTTGACTTAAGCTTAGGAGGTAATTTTATCCCATTGCTCTGTTTGCAAAATGGAAGCATAATTTTTTTTTTCTTTGCATATTTGTAACATAAATTGCTGTTTGTCCAGTAAGACTGCTGGTATGAAAAATAGTGCATTTCCTCACTTTAAAAAATAAAATAAAAATAAAATAAAGCTTGGAAGAGAGCTTTAAAGGGTCAGAGAACAGTCCCCTGCTGTCACTGAAAGCAGCTTTCACCACCATGAGCACTTAGTGAATACAAGCTAATAGCTAATAGCCTTGACTGTTTAGTAAAAGCATGTTGGCTCCATTGAATTCTGATGTTCAGGTTGCTTTCTCAGCTTGAGTCACAGACCTAGAGACCATTTGCCTGACTCACACAGTGGGTATGTGTTTAACATGGTTCTTCTGACTCCGAAACTGTTTATGAAAGCTGGGTGGAGAAGAGAGACCTGTAGAGGTGAGCAAACTGCTGAATGGTGGAAAGGCCAATTTCTAATCACCTGAAAGCAAACAAAAATGCCCTTGAATTCTCTGGAAGAAGCAGAAAGTCTTTATCAGTCTGACTATTGACATACAGGACAGGACATAATCTGACAAAATAAGACGAAAATAAGACAAAATAAGAACAAAAATAAGAACTGACAAAAATAAGAACTATGTACCCAAAAAAGAGACCTTAGTGTTGAGGGTATCTAGTGATTCTCCTAGGGATGGAGAGTTTTATCCTCCATTATTCCCGTTTTTAATTGTTCCTTCTGTCTTGCTTTGCAATGTCGTAGTGTATCCCTTTGTGGGCATCGCCACTGTCACCAGGATGTGTGCTTCCGTCTGCATCCCATCTGATGTGGACGGCATCGGCATGACCCGTCCTGTCTCCTGCTGTTACACTGACTTGTGCAACCTTGATGGTGCTGCCAGTTTGAGGATAGGTCTTGTACCAGTTGGGATACTGGCAAGTTCAGTTTGCATCCTCTTCTGGACTAACCTGTAAGGATTTGTGGAGGGAGGTCTTTCTTCCTGAAGAAACCACCTAAGAGGAGAAATAACCCCTCCAGCTTTCCATTCAGGTGCCTTATGGACAACCTTCAGTGGCCTCCAGTAATTGGATTTTCAGTTCCTGTCTTTCTGCCATGACCAAGAGAGAAGTAAAGCTCAAGAAGTCCTGACTAATCTTTGGTTTGACTTGCCCACAGCTCCCACAAAACTTACTTTGGAGTTCCTTTGTTGTGATGGCCTGGCTGGTTTTGAACTTAAATTTCTTCTGTACAGGTTATACTTAAAGATAAAATGCTAGAACTAACAGCCTCCTACACCACCTTAGACCATTTTCCCCCCAGGTGTTGGCCATCAGAACAGCTGAACTGACCAGTCTTCTCATTTTTAATTAATTTTTATGTGAGGAGTTCTCTCTAGCCCACAGTTTTGTGCTGTACATTTGTATTGTCTAAACTTCCTTAGGTGTGTTAGTAGTTAGGGTCACGCTTTTCTGCTTCCAAAATATGAGGTAAAAGACTAAATGTCCCATGCCAGTGATCTGATCCAAGGAGGCTGAACTCTCTTTTGTTTTCTGTACCTTCTGACATAAATAAAAACAATGGTGAATTGTCTATAGTGATTGATGGAGTTATTTACAACATACCCAACCTATGATGAAACCTATGAGTTCATTTTATTTTATTTTATTTTCTTCTATTTTATTTATTTTCTAAGTCCAGCTCTTATTTGGTGTCATTTTAATGTTACTCATCCAAGCTCAGTTCTTTGTGGTCCTCATTCTCAATTGTCACTCTTCTTATAATCTTTCGGTAGGATCAACAATAAAGGTGGCATTTAAGGCCTTTCTTTGCCAAGGCAGTAATGCCTGATAAATTTCTTCTATAGTTAGAAGCAATTGAGGTATGCCTGAAAGCAAAGCTATAGTCTAGATACACGGATCAGTACTTCAGCATCTGTGTTCCTAGGCACTTGTGAAGAACTCTATTTTATGTTCTACCTCCAAGCAAGTTACAAGAAAGCCCCCATTTATTCTGCATTCTTATAAATGGAAGGTTTTATTAGGACAGAGGCAGAATATCTAGCCTGACTGTCAGGATGTGAAAAACTATCAGACATTTCCCATTTACTGGCCTCAAGGGTATTGCAGCAGTTCTGCTCATGATATCAATGAGTATGGTCTAGTATAAACTGAAGTTAACCTGTGTCTCTTGTTTGTTTTTCGCTGAAAACAGTGAAAAACAGAAAATTAATTTCTCTTCCTCAAAAATGAATTACTGTCATTCTCCTACCTTGTCCGTATTCGTTGATAAGCAATGAAGCCATGTCCCAGAACGTTGTAAAAGTACCACATCAAGGAGTATTTAAAAATGAAATACATCAGGATACAGATTATTATATCATGGTGACATCTCTGTGAACACCACCGAAAATAGCACTGCAGTTATGGGCACTCAAAGTATAAATCATGGGTATAAAAGACTGAAAAGGCGTGAAGCCAAGCTCCTCATGGGTTTGGGAAGGCGAGCTGAGGAACTAGGACTTCACATTCCACTATTTATTCAAATAAATAAAGAAATAAGTTTCTCAAAAGAAAAAGATGACAATACAGCCCTATAGCCCAGTAATTGCATTACTGCCACTGCTAGTAATAAGCAACAGCCTTTTTATTGAGTTTTCAAGGCCTCAGGAATGAGGCTTGGTAGCTTGCTGTATCTGAACTTGTCTTTACTTGCCCAGAGCTTTGGTTTTACCTTATTTAGCTGTAATAGCTTTATTTTTCCTCTAAATGAACTAGGTTGCTATGGTTAATTTGCTTTACTTTTGTTTATCTGGGACCAGTGCAAACATAGTTTTATATAGACAGTGGTAACAAGCTGTTATTCTATGCAGAATGACAGATTTACTCCTTTAATAGAGTGAATAACATAGCACGCTGCAGAGAGGAGTCCTGGCATGTGACAGTAAGGAATGGGACACAGTTTTGGCACTGGAGACCTTGTGGATTTACGCTAGGTATATCAATATTTATGTACTTATCCATTTCTGTATTTAGGCTTCATTTTCAGTGCAGTCCTGCTTGTGGCACACATTGTCATATATCTCTGTTGAGAAACTTAGAGTCAGGGGTCACGTTGTTTTGGAATGCAGCAGTTCTGAAAACCACTGAGCCTTTGTGGACATCTGCATATGATTTTCCGGGAAGACATTGAAAATCCTTGGATTATTGATGTGTTTTCAACAGGACGTAAAAATACAAGGAGGAAAAGTTATTTTATCTCCTTTGCTCTTTGGTATCCCATGGAAAAACATGGGAGAGAGAAGCAATGTGCCAACTCTCTTCTTTTATTTTTCTTTTGTGTCATACTACTGCTTGCAGATATTGGTGCTGTGAGTTCAAGGATGTGCAATGAAAGTACTTCCATAAAGAAAGGAATCTGATATTATGAGACTCTTCAGTGAAGAAAGCAATGGTACAACAAGATGCTGCAAGTCGAAGCCAGACAAATTCAGCCTAGAAACAAGATGCACATTTCTAACCTCAGAGATGATTCACAGGAACAGTTTACCAAGTGTCCCCATGGATTGTCTCTCACTGAAAATGCTTTTTATAGAGAACAGTCTAAATACAAATGAAGTACATTTACAATGTACACATCTACACCTCCTGACTCCCCTGAGAATAAGTGGAAAGACAAAAGGATTTGCAGGACACAATTAATTTGTCCTGTTCATAACATCTATTCCATGATGAAGTTGTCTGAAAAGGGCTATTTATTGCTGGTGTCTGTACAAAAAGCTTGAGTGAATGGCTCCGGTGGAGGTTCCTGTGTTAAAAACATCCAAGAGATGCTGTGGTGGTCCCCACAATCAATGTCTTCTGTTCAAAGAAAAATGAACTCTTGAGGTCTATGCTGTAGTGAAGACCAGCATAGACCAGAATGGTGGGTCAAGTGTTGCTTGAGTCTCACGAAATTCTTGTGAGAAATAATGAGGAGGAAGACACTATTTCAGAGGCTACAGAAGTATATTGTCACTTCATTTACTAGAAAGGGAGTTGAGGAAAACTCTTCTCTTGAAGGACATTTCGAAGTGCCTTCAGTTTAGCAGCATGTTAGGTATGAGTTGACCCACTCCTGTGCTGCTGGTCATCATATTGTATTCTATGGAATAAATCTGGATTTTCAGGGGTTCCCACACCACTCAGATCCTCTCTTGTGGCCACATCTGAAGTCCTGTAATGCCAATGGGAAGACTTATATTCTGTTTGGAAGCTCTGGGTGAGATGCACTGGAGAAGCCTTGGGCACTATGCACTGCAGTTTGTTCTTGGAAGGTTTCCTTGGGCAGTTGGCCAAAATAATGCATTGCTTTTACATGTGTGTGACAGATAACTTCCTGTGAACTGTCATGATTTTAGACTATTATTTCTATCAATAATTGCTTTATGGCAAGAATCAATTCTGGCCAAGGTGGCTCATACCTTGGTCTCGGTAGGGTCTATCTGCACCAGAACTTTATTACCCTTAGGAAAATACATCTGAGTCTTATTTTCATCACGAGTTGAGTGTGAATGGTGCATGCATGAGTACAAAGTGTGGCACTACAACACACCAGAACAGGAACTGGGGATTTCTCTGGATACCCCAAAGCTGTAAAGGCGACCAAACTAGGCTTAGCACAAAAGGTGACACCAAGATGAAATATAAAAGGTCTCAAAACCCCGACTCTCCTGTAATTTCATTTGCAAGGCAAATGGTGAGAATTCATTGCACAGCTGTGTGCTTCAGTCCTCCCTCTTCTGATGCAAGTTGAAATATTTTTTNTTTCATCACAAGTTGAGTGTGGATGGTGCATGCATGTGCATGAGTACAAAGCGTGGCACTACAACACACCAGAACAGGAACTGGGGATTTCTCTGGATACCCCAAAGCTGTAAAGGCGACCAAACTAGGCTTAGCACAAAAGGTGACACCAAGATGAAATATAAAAGGTCTCAAAACCCCGACTCTCCTGTAATTTCATTTGCAAGGCAAATGGTGAGAATTCATTGCACAGCTGTGTGCTTCAGTCCTCCCTCTTCTGATGCAAGTTGAAATATTTTTTTTGAGATCCTCATCAGCTAAAAAATGTTAGACACAGCTGATTGCAGCCCCTTCTCAGTGCTTCTCGACTTGAATTTGTGCATCCGTGTAGCTGTCATCATTCTGACAAGCAGAAAAGGCTTTTCCCTTCACTGGCCATGGATGTTTCACCTCTTTGATCTCTGGCCAGTTTGTCAACATATTTTCTGCATTTCAGCTATTATGGCAGGAGATCACAAGTCCTGGATGAGATCTAGTCTGAAGACATAAAATCCATGTGGACCAGGCACTGTATCCCAGAGCCTCAACCCCCAAAATAGAGCCTGGATCTCCAAAACTATGGGGAATTGCCCTTTGGTCCCTCACTCAAACCTGGGCCACCCTTGTGAAGAGCAGGTAGCACAGCATATATCACTAGTTAATAAAGTTCTATTCCCACAAGTCTGGTGTGAAAGCTGGCTGCTTCCAGACTGCTCCTGCAAATGCCATTTTTGTACATAAATCACCCAAAGAATGACTCAACAGAGTCTTTTTCTTATTTTGCAGACTCCTGTTTAAAATGTAGTTCCCTCCTGACGCAGAGCCATCTGTTTTTTTCTTTTTATTCCCCCCTTGTTCTTCACACTCTCAGAGGATGTTTGAGGCTTATGGCCTCCTTGAAGCTTTTTATTTGTTTAGGAATGAGTCTTTTACTCACTTACGTCCTCTGTTCATAAGCTCTCCTCTTATCTTGTGTCTACTGCTTCTTATGCTACTCGTGCACCTTCAGGAAGGCTCCATTTTTGTCTCCTCTCTCCTCTCTTATCCAGTAATTTTGGACTTATTGTAGCAATGAGGTCTTGCCTCCCTTCTCTAGGCTGAAGAAATCCAGTTCACTCATCCTCTCCTCAGTCTTTCTGCACTCCAGCACCTTGAACACCATGGCAGGTGTCATTCTGGTGGTATGTTGAAATCTTTCTAGTTCTAGGGTCCCAAAATGTAGGTATATATCCTGATTTTCTTAATACTGCAACTCCTGTTGTGGCAGCCAAAAAAGTTAAATCCTACTTCTCTAATTAAACTTGGAAATAAATTTTATAAGGGCAGGAGTGTAATAACATGCACTTTGCAGGGACAGGGTAGAGTTACCCAAAGTGAAAACAGTCTATCTGCTTTCATGCTACTGCTTAACTGTCCCATATGTTTTTCCTTGCACGACAGCTTGTAGTTGGAGATGAGCAGAAAGAAGAGTTTTGTTTCATGTAATTACCTCTCTGATTTTTTTACATTCCCCTAAAAAGATTTTGAACAGTCCCTTGCCAATATTCTGGGCAATATTTTCCATGGCAATTCTTAGCAATATATTCAGTCTTTGTCTTATTTTTGAACAGAAAAGTGAAAGTTTTTCAACTTTTCCCAATAAAAATAATATTATATATATATATATATACATTTGCTTAGAAAATCTTCTCAATAAAATTCAGGAATTTTGGATTCTGGAAACAGCAAAGCATAGCCTAAGAGATCTCATATCTGAACACTGTATAAATACTTCATGAAGCTGCTTTGCCAACATTTTGCAAAAGTGAAAAGCAGGCTGTTTATTTTTTTTTAAAGAAAAAGCTAATTAAAATATCTTAGTATTGGTTCTGCAATACTGGGAGGGACAACGGTTGCTTTTTGTGAGCAAGGGACAAAGGTATGGAGAACATTAGGGAGAGACAGGTAACCTGAATGGTCTAAAAGCAGCATAGTCTGAGGAAATCAGATAGCATCTTTCTTCCATCAGTGGAGATAGCCTGGTTGCACAGCTGACTTCTATCCCAAACACCTCTACCACTTGCACCAGGTTATGATGAGCTGTGGTCTGATTTTCTGATATTTGAACCTCTCTCAAAGTGATCTACATTCTTCTGCTAACTCAGCTCCACTGTGAATTTTATCAGGTCACTTGGCTATAGCTCTGTGTTTCAGCTCCCAGCCCGTGTGCCCTTCTTCTGGGAATGGCTCTTCTTATTTATTGTGTTTCCCCATGCAACTTTCTGATCAAGATCTGCACAAGGTTGTCCCCCTGGAGAAACTAGATGGTTGTACCAGAGTGAGTGCCAGAAGTTGCAAGCAGATTTATCTGTAAAATCCAGGAAGTTCTTTCTAAAACTTATTTTTAAAACAAATCTATCTGACTTAATTTAATCACAGGAGAATACCTGGGATTATGCAACAAGATTATCTTAATGCATAGGCAAAGATGACTCATACCCTTAAGGGTAAGGTTATGCCGTCATCAATGGATAGTTATGCACTTACAAATTCTTGCCTCCTACGGCAACTTTGCCTTCCTCTTCGGAGACAAACTGTGAAGGACTTGGATACAGCACAGCCATATGTAGACAAGTCACCCACAGCAAGTTATAGAGGTGGACGGACTTCTTCCAGGTGACATTGGCAAGGGAGCTGAGCCACCCTTTGTAGCTGTTCTGAATGGTCATCTCACCCTAATTGATCAGTGGACAATATTTCTTGCAAATAAAACTGTTTCTGCTATATTTCTGTTGTTATATTCTGAAATATAATCTATATATTTCTGTTAGGTGTCTCTAATTGGCTCTCTGATTTTCTTTGCAATCATTTGCCATTTGAAACTATTCACATACTGCACAAACCCTCTGCTCTTTATTTTTCAGAAGGCTTTGACTTCACTATCCTGTCCAGGGATGAGGATTTAAAGTAATGTTTCTCTGGCTGTGAAATGGGGATAATATTTATCACCTAGCTTTGGTCTAGAGCCTCTGAGATGCTCAGGCAGGAAGATGCTACAGAGCTTCCAAGCACTGTTTTTACATTTGTCGGATTGGTAATAAGCTTTTACCTGTGTTCCAACTGTGATTTACATCCAGGCTGCTCAGCGTACTTTCCAAATGCGAAGAGATAATTTTTCATAATTTCAGAGGGTGAAATAATCCCAGTAAAGATTCACAGAAAACTTGATGCTTGCCTGGAAATGTTTCAGTCTTCATCCCCTAAAACCAAGGTCTAGTTACCCAACACATGCTTGTCCTAGTTATCAAGCTCAATTAGAATATGTGACTATTTATAATGGAAACCTAACCTACATCTCAGCTCTGAAAATAGAGGGGAATAAAATCCCATGAGGGATTAAAAAGAAACATTAAAAATAACACTGCTGAATTTCAAGAGCTGCAAATATCTCCTGGACCTGGCTTTCTTAAAAGATTTATTACTGTAGTAGCTCATTCTGCTGCATCTTTCCAGGCTCCCCTCATGGTAGGATTCAGCCCACCTTTGGGCCTTGGCCAGATATTGATTTTCACTAAAAGAAGTGATGCTATAAAGTGAGGAACAGAACAATTTGCTCCTTCACCTGCTCCATAGAGAAGAAAAAAAGGTGAACCCATCCTATGCTGAAACTACCTGACTTGGAGGAAGGATTAATGCACCATGTGCATTAACCTGCAACCATCAGTTGCTTTGGGACATCTGGTCCCTCATGAGTGGGTGCAACGAGGACCTTTTCCAGGGCTCTTTCTGTCTGAATGTTGGAGCTGGGAGGAAGGAACCTGTAATCACATCTCCCTAAAAATATATTGTAAAAACACCAGGAAAAAAAAAAAAAAAAAGTGTCCTGGAGACTGGTAACTGTAGACTTCTGAGGAGGTGCAGGTAACATTGACAGCTAGTGGGTGCTTGGGTAAAAAGAAAGCATCTCTTAAATCCCTCATTAGTCTTAGATGCACCTACTCGCCTTTAGTAAAACAAGCCGTCACATGTCATTTCAAGCTCTGCATAATTACAGGATACCATAAAACCTTTTAACTCTCCCATGGCCTCAAGGGCTACCCAGATCGTGCCAAAGAAAACAAGCCAGATTATTGAGCAACAAGGGAGAAACAATAACACAGGCGAATCCGTCCACCCACGTGTAGAGTCCCATACTCACATGCTCCAGACATCCTGGCCTTTCCAAGGTCCCCCATAACATCCCCAGACAGCCCTTGGCTCAGGCACAGAAGCAGCAGCATCAAGAAAGATGATGACACCTGTTCTGGATGGACCCCACCTCCTTCATTTGGATCTCAGTGATTTCTGAGACCTGCTTGGGGAGGTCCTCCATGTCTTCTCATGTTCTCCCAGAAGTTGTCCCAGTTTGTGCCCAGCTCAGATGGGCTCCTTGCTGGGTGACTTGCTAGTTGGTTTTGAGTGCCATGTGCAAACTCCAACCTGAGCCATTCATGAGCTGCATGAAGATCAGCCCCACTGCTCCCCAGTCTTTTCTCTCAGCAGTGCTCACTNCAGCATCAAAAAATATGATGATGCCTTTTCTGGATGGATCTCACCTCCTTCGTTCGTGTCTCAGTGATTTCTCAGCTAGGAAACTGCTTGGGGAGGTCGTCTGTGTCTTCTCAGTGTCTTCCCAGAGATTTTCCCAGTTTGTGCCCAGCTCGGATGGGCTCCTTGTTGGGTGATGGTTGATTTGGGATGCCATGTGCAACCTCCAACCTGACCCATTCATGAGCTGCATGAAGATCAGCCCCACTGCTCCCCAGTCTTTTCTCTCAGCAGTGCTCACTTTCAACTATAGGTTCCTCTCTGCAGTGCTGCTTTCCCTAGGTAAGTCAACCCCTAATCTCTACTGGTGCATGCAGTTATTCCTCCTCAGGTGCAGGACCCTGCACTTGTCCTTGTTGAACCTCACGAGGTTCCTCTCTGCCCATCTCTCCAGCCTGTCCAGGTCCCTCTCAATGGAAGCACAACCCTCTAGTGCATCAGCCACTGCTCCCAGTTTGGTATGACCAGCAACCTTGCTGAGGTTGACATGTTGTCCCTTCATCCAGGTCATAGATGAAGAAGTTGAACAAGATTGGATCCAGTACAGACCCTTGGGACACACCATGACACTTGGAAGGGCACCTTGGGGACACCACTGATCACAACGCTCTGGACTCTACCTTTCAGCCACTTCTCAATCCACCTCACTCATCTAACTCACATTTCCTAAGCTTGTCTATGAAGATTTTACTGAAGACAGCATCAAAAGCCTTGTTGAAGTCAAGACAGACAAATCCGGTGCTCTCCCCTCATCTTCCCAGACAGTTGTTCCATCATAGAAGGGTATCAGGTTGATTAAGCATGATTTCCCCTTGGTGAATCCATGCTAATTACTCCTGATTACCTCTTGTCCTCCACATGCTTAGACACAACATCCAGGATGAGTTGTTCCATCACCCTTCCAGGAATAGAGGAGAGGGGAGAAGCTGACAGGCCTGTAGTTTCCTGAGTCCTCTTTCTTGGCTTTTTTTGAGGACTGGAGTAATATTGGCTTTCCTCTAGTCCTCAGGCACCTCTCCTGTCCCCAGTGACCTTTCAAAGATGATGAAGGAATAAATAGAAATAAATATCAAGAAAAAATAACCAAAATTCTTGCTTCTTTTGGGACCAGTTCTATAAGAACAAGGCTTATTTGATAATGGATTTGTGCATTCAGAGCTTATAGCATATAGCTGTTGGTCTGAATTTGTTGCTCTGAGTTGTGAAGTCCCTGTAGGTTCCAGCAAAATGGATTTTCAGATGGAACAGGCTCTACTGGAGCCTTCTCTAAGCCTGAAGATGGAGCTGAACCCTCTTTAAGACTTCAGAGGATCCACAAAGAAGTGCTACATCAAAGCACAATGGTATTAAAAAATTCTTTGTTATTCTGCCACTCACAGAAGCACTTGGGAAAGTGAACGTGCCCTGGTGCCACCAGGAACCCAATTCCACAGTTCAGTCCATCAGTCCTTGCTTAAGGTCATGGACAATGAAGAAGACATCCAAAAGAGGATGTGCGTGTGTGCCACAGGCAGCCGTACCTCATCTTTCAGGCCTAGTATGGAAAAATACATCTATTTTTAAGACAGAGAAAAAAAAATGCACATGATAGGTTTTAGATGAGAAATAATTTTGGAGTGATACTGTGATATCACTCCTGCTGCACTTCATTCCTGCCAAGTGCTTTCTATAATTAATAACTACCTCAGACGGAGTGACTTTCTTTTGAATGTGAAATATTAAACATTAAAATCCCCATCTGTAAATATAAGGCTACAGCAGATATCTCTATAAGCCTTGCAGCTAGAGAGTAATGTGCATTTATATTTTATATAGACATTTTTAGAAAGAAGTACAAGTTCTTTATGTATTTGATTACATCAGAGCTCTACTTCACGTTAAATGTCTGAACTGAGGACACAGCCTTTCTCTTTCCTTCTCTTTTTAGAGTTTTGCATTCATTTCTGCCCCAGCTCCTCCTCTCTTTTTCCTCTCATGCCCCCTTTAATACATCCATGAGAGCCGTATGTGTCTTTTTTTACCCCCTTTCTCCCTTCCAGAGAAGACCAAATATATAAAACGAGGAGAAATAAAGCAGTGATAAAGCTCCTGGTGTTTCCCTCCTTGCAATTTGAGCCAGCTTGTAATCAGGGCACACTGGGCTAACAACTACCACCACTCGTTTCTACGCAGGATGTGACCAGTGTCCTGCTGCTGCTGGTGGAAAGTTCCTGGGAATGATCCCTGCTGGAAACCCCGGCCCTGTGAGCATTAGTCACAATGTTTGCTTTGACGTGTCCCTTTCATCCACTCCCCTAACCTTGCGGTAGCGGTGATGCTGCTGCGGAATGCTCCAGTATAGCCTGCAGGATTGAACGGGGTCCAAATCTGAACTTGCACAAGACATTGGATTGGTTTCTCTTGTAGCTTTTCTTTTCTTTTTTGCTTTCTTTTCAGTAATGGGGAGAATAATAGCCTTTTCCTAGCTCGTTTCCCACATTCTGCATCTGAACCATTGTCCTCTCCTGGTGGTTTTGGGACTAAGCAGTTGATGCTCTGCCTTCCTGAGCCAGCTCAAGCTAAGGCTGGATGTGAGTTGTGTTTCCAGAGGAAGGAGATATCCTTGGAAATATGGACACAAGCAGAGAAAACCCACAGTGGTGATGCCCATCAAGGCTGCACACCTGACATAGCCCCATTGTCTGAACAAGCCCAGTGAATCCCAAATCCTCTAGCTTTCCTGACCCAAGGAATCACAAAGGAGCAGCTAGCAGGACAGGCTTTACCCTCCAAAAATGCCACAGCTGGCAGTGCTGCCTTCTCTTGAGAGCGATGGGGAAGGTGATGACACGTTGCAGGTGCAACACTCAACAAGTTGGTATTTAAAATCCCTTCCCAAAATTGAAGTCTGATGCGCTTTGATCTTTCCATTCTGGGCAGAGGATGAATCTACATTCAGAGGTGCAGCTGGAAGCGGGTGATGCACCATGCTCTGGAGCAGAGCCAAAGACCTAGATTTGCTCAGACACATCTGTTTACTATACTGTACCCAATCTGTGTTTAAACTTCTCTTTCTATATGTCCAAACTACCATGTCATACAAGAGTCTGCAATGCTTTAGAATTGCCAAGCAGTGTTCTGCATTTGCAGCAAGAACAAATAAAAGCAATAGCAGAAACAACATCCAGAGCATTTTGATGCACCCAGTGGAATCAAACTTTGCAAGGATTCCCAAGGATGACAGTTCAGTCCGCAATTTAGGATTAATACTGTGTATGCAAATGAATGCTAATGCAATAGTATGATTTGCACACCTAAGACATTATGCTAAGGGCTTTTCACCCTGCATAGTCAAGAAACGCTTTATAAATTCTTGAGGATAGGCTCTGTATGAGCTAAAGTAGATATTCACTGCTCTGGGGATTGAGACACATTAACAGGAGAGTCAGAGGTGACAGAACAGGACAACCAGTATCAGCAGCAGAGTGGTGGAAAAACTCCAATTCTTATTGTCCCCCATACCTCCCCTTAACAGTCGCTACACAGTCCTTTTCCCTTTTCCTTCTTTTTCTAGCTCTTGCATGGACTATTTTTGAACTCCTGTATCCACCTCCTGAAGATTTTGCAGCTTCCCTCCTCTCTGACAGTTCCCTCCTCTTCTTGGGATATTTGGGAGCTTGGTGAGCTGGAAAGCAGCCAGAGAAATCCCCTTCTTGCAGCCTCTCTGCACCTTTCCTGGCTGAAGGATGAGCACACAAGAAAGACACTGTGGGTTAACGACTGGAGGATTCAACTTTATTTTCCAGATTGTCATCCAGGAGGAAGCCTCCACCTGGCCTCTTTGCATCCAAACCTGTTCAATACTGTCCACACAATAGATGGAAGAAAGTTCATCCCATTGCATCACAGCACAGGATCTTGAATCCAGAGGAGAAAGGCCCATGGGGATAATTTCTTTCTCCAGACATTCAGTGTGGAATGGGAAAGGTTATCTGACCTCCAAATGGGACAGTGTCCCATCCCAAGCTTTGAGCATGACACATCAGCCTCTTTTCCAGGTGGGAAAGGAGGGAATACTGAGAAAACAGAGGCTGAAGTTTAGTATCTGTGTTTGCAAGGTGGGACACCAGTACTGTGGTAATTCCTAAAGATTAGCTTTTCTTTGGCATTTTTTCCCTGGAGATCTCAACTTTCTCAGGATGTCTCAGGGCAGCTGCTCTGTTTTACTGAAACATGGGGCACTTTATATCCAGGGCTGCTCATTCCTCACATCTGTCTGCGCCCCAAGCTTGCACTTGGACCTCCTCCAAGGAATACAATACCCTGCCAAGGGTTTCTTGCAAATGCTGTCGAGATGGACCTTGAGAAAAACATTACCAATGTTTTTGGTAATGTTTTACCAAACAATTCTGTGCAATGAAAATTACCCCCTTTTTATTCCCTATTATTATTATTTTGCCGCAGAGGAGGTTGCTGGGATGGCACTAATGTTAATAAGGCACCTGCTTTGCTCTATATCCTGCTGTTGCATGGGGGCCTCTGCTCCCCTTGAAGGAGCTCTGGCAATAAGAAAAAAGCAGGGTCCAAATCTCCCTCCGAGACCATGGATAGCCAGGAATGCCTGGCTCGTCTGCATTTGGTTTCACTCCTCCTTTTGCAGCAGGCAAGGGGGGAAATCAATCCTACAGCTGTTCCAAGGGACAATGAAGCAAATCCTCCACTGGGGCCCCAGGATAGGCCTGAGTGGAGTCATTCGCTTTTCCCAGAGCCAGAGAGCCTGTGATTAGTATTAGTTTTCCCTTCTTCTGGCCTCTGCTGCAGAGGGATGGGGGAGGGCAGAGGAATGGAAAAAAGTTGCTTGAAATTGGCTGCAAAACATCTGGAAATGGGAAAGCCAGGGGCTGTAACCTGAGCTCCAGCAAAGCGCTGATAAAACTCTGGGCTAGCCAAACTCCCAGATCTGCTTTTGCAGATCTAACATGCCCTGCCCTGTTAATCCTGAGCATCTTTGGAGCTTCCCAGAAATACACCCATCTCAGGACAACAAGGTCGAACCCTGAGCAGAATTAGACTTTGGGTTTCTGCAATTTCAAACGGTGCTTTGCTGAGCAGGTCTTGAGGTCCCATGGAGATTGTCCATGGGCCCATGGACCCCATGGAACCATGGGGACTGCCCAGAGAGGTTGTGGAGTCTCCTTCTCTGGAGATCTTCAAAACCCACCTGGATGCAACCTTTCCACATGCTCTAGGTGTCCCTGTTTGAGCAAGGGGGTTGGACTTGATGATCCCTAGAGGTCCCTTCCAACCTCAACCATCCTGTGATTCTGTGATTCTATGGGTTCTGGCAATGAGATGCAGCTCCAGGCAAAGAACATATGCTTAGAAGCTGCAAATTCAAGGGTTTCAGGGCTCAGTGCCCCAGTTCTGAGCTTTCTGTTTAAATCCACAGCTGTAAAGATGGATGAAGCCATAGTTGAGTCAAGATTGTTATTCTTAAGGCATCTGCAAGTTCACAAGGCAGTAATGGAGAGGGTGCTTCATCTGCAGCCTCGGAGGCCATGGAGTTACAGAGAGGGTTTGAAGACCATGATGAGGAGCAGGGCCGTGATGCTCAGCGCTGCATAGCTGGTCCTCAGCCCTGGGCTACTGGAGTTGTCATCATTGCAGAGGTCAGTGTAGCAGCACGACATGGGGCGGTTGGCCCCTATGCCGCTAGAGGCAATGCAGTTCTCTGTGCAGGATCTGATTACGGTGATGTTGCCGAAAAAGGGGTAGCCTAAAGTGGACGGAAAGAAGAAAAGATAAGGGGAGAAGAGAGAGAAAGAAGCAGGGAAGGTAAGTTTAGACACATCTCAACAGGCAGCATGGGCTTTGTGCTGATGCAGTGATGGGGAGACAATAAAAGGTGTTTAAATGTAAATAAAGGGCAATATATAAGCTGAGCATTTATGATCCAGGTGTGCTGGCGCAATGCTGGCATGGTCATGCTGTTTTTATGTGTTACATAGTGAAATGTGCACATAAGCAAGGAGAGAGCGCTGGATTTATGTGTCATGCTCACACACAGCTGTAGGATCAGCTCCCCCAGGGAGAGGGATAGGAAAGGCACAAGAAACTAAATGGGATTCTGCATGCATTACTATGAGGTGGTGGATTACTACGGATTCCTCTTGCTCCTACTCCTAATTTTGGATGACTCCACCTGGATTCCTATAGGGAAGTTATAAAGCAATCCATCATGGGGCCTGGGAAGGTGAGAGGGTGGGGAAAGTTCATGAAATAATTCAGTGTGTGAAGGATGCATCTCTTGCTGTGACTTCTCTCAACGAGCAACGAGACTTACCCGTGTCTACGGAGAGCATTGTTGTTGTGCACGCATTGGCTTTCAAGGGGCACAGGGTGACGTTTTTGCACTGAGAAATGTCCGTGGGTTCTTTGCACGTGTAACAACGTAAGGACTGGGCTGTAGAGGGGACAAAAATTGGGTGCGAGTTGGTCATCGCAGCAAGGAAAAATAGAGTCTGTAGCTTTTCTGCTCCATGGTTGGGAATAAGTGCTGGATCTCCAACAGGGATGCAATGATCCTGGAAACCAGGTGCAGCTGGAGAAGCATAAAAGCTTTGAAACCTCAGGAGGAAAGTGGTAAATCCCTATACTCTAAGGATGAAGTTAGTGTTGCAGAAGGCTTGGCGTGCACAATACCTTAGGGTTTATCAACCTGAAAATGTGGGGATATAGAGGGATCAACACCTTTAGCAGGATCCTTGGAGGATCACGACTGCTGGGCTTTCTTGTCCCGTCATCTGGGATAATTTTGAGATTATTTAGGTGCATGAGAGCTGCAGCTGTTTGCTGCTACTCTGTAGATTCAGACAGCAAACCCTTGCCAGTTTTCTGAACTGGATGCAATTTTAGATTTAGTGGAATCAACCTGAACTGAAGTAGGAATTAGTTTTCCACCCTGTACATCTTTCACTGCCTCCGGAAACACAGAATAACCCACGTTTCCACTGCCATCTATTGGCAAAACTGCACAAAGACGGAGCCTTCCTGAATCAGAGACACCTCTGGGGCTTTGTGATAAGAATAAACCTTTTTGAAGGGAGCTTTTTGAACGTCTAACGCTGGGATTCATTTCCAGGGCATCTATTTCTCTTGGTATCTCTTTGGAAAATCCAGCCTTATGCAATGTGAGAGAGCCCACAATGATGCAACAGCCTTTTCCATCCCCTTTGCTGAGGTAAGAAGGGCTACTTTTAAAGTTGAGAAGTATGAGGAACTAGGCTGGTTGCCACCCTATCGTTTGTAAACAGGATCAGCGGAGCTGCCCTGGTTTAAATGAGCTGAGTATCTTGATATATCACTTCCAGCTGACCCACAGGAGGTGGTTTTACATTTTAAAATGTAGCACTTACAAGGAAAAAAAATCACAGAGCTATCAGCTCCAAACATAAGGATTATTTTTTCAATATACAGGACTTATAGTTTAAAGCATTCAAGTAACCTTTGAGCTGAGCTTAATTCCAACCTCACCATTTTATGGATGAGCCGAGCATGAGCTCTGGTGCAGTCACTTTCGATTAAGAGCAGTTTTAAGCAAGACAGACATCAGATCCCCCTTATATTTCATTAATTAGGTGGGGGACTCTGGTTTCTTGGGAAGGCTGAAGTGAAAGAAGAAAGTCCGAAACTGTAAGGACCATAGAATAAGAGAAGAAATGAAGATGAGAACAGTGGAATGTCCTGCCCTGAGGCCAGAAACTGCAGCCCACCACTGTCTGACAGCACTTTTTACCCCTTAATTTAAAAACTCTGGAAGATGAATGGCATTCTTTGAGCTCCAGATACACTCCTAAGCTGTAAGAGCTGTTCTTTACCCAGCTGCCTGCTGCTGCATCAGCACAGAAAAGTTATTTCCCTTATCTCTGCCTCAATCTTAACTATAAAACAGAGAGTGCTGATGCTTATCTGTTTCCACAAAGCAAACTGAGACCCGGATGGGTGGAAACCTATTCTGGCAGGTCCACCGCAAAGCCATTAAATCCACAACAGCATTAGACCAGAGGTAGGAAAAGAAACAGGCATATTAAGACACCGATGAAGTGCCTGAAAGAAAAATAATACAGGCACTGAAGGGACATGGGTTGCAATAGCTGTATGGAAGTAACTGCAGCTGTCCTGTTTCATTTCAGAGCCTGTAAGGAAATGGTCAGCAAGCAGATGGACTTATTTTGGAGGTGGATGGAGGGAGGAATAAGAGTAGGCAAATAAAAAATCAATCTGTCTTAAGAAGACGAGAGACAAGACATTTCTGCAAGCAGAGGTTTGCAGATTTTAGTCTTCTTTTAGCCTTTTAGCCTTCTTCCATTTGCAGCCCTCTGAACTCCAGGTGAACAGGACTCTGCATGGAGGTCTAATACATCTATCCAGGCTGCCTTTTCTTCAATATCTTTCAGAGACCCTTTGAAACAGCATGCAGATTTCTGGAGTTGCAGGTTAAAAACCACAGGGCTGGTGTCACCTCAGGGGCGACTCTTCCAGGCCAAGGAGGCAATTGCAGCAGGTCCCCAACAGGCTCAGTAGGGACACAACTGCAACTGGATCCCACCACTAGCTGGCCCAAGACGCTCATCCCGCAAGGACCAAGCCCAGACAGAAGCAAGGAAGGTTCCCCATCACTTTCTATGTCCTAGTCAATAGGTATTAGTTTAAACAGTGAAATTGGTAGTTTAATGAGCTTTCCAAAAGCTTTCTAAAAGTCACTGGAATTATGGTCTTACCCAACTCCACATATGCCAGGCCAAGCAGCAAACCAGCCAGAAGGGTCTTCATGATGTGAGCAGATCTATGCACTCCGGTCAATAAAGCAGAACTGTGCCCAGGTAGCTTTATACGTCCTTCACCCTCCACCTTCTGTTGATCCTGTGGGCGGATTCCCTTGGGTTGATCCGGGGAGAGCCCAGCTCCAGGCTGGATTGGGAATTGCAGTGAAACGAGTTCCCTGTCTGCAGAGGAGGTGATGTCACCACGACAAGCAGACTCCTGCCATACCTCATCTCTCCTCTTCAGCTTTATGTCCTGAGGCTCTTTTCATGCAGGAGGCAAAACAACGTCTTGCAACGCAAGCGGTGGCCCTGTGCTGTTTCTTGGATGGGAAATGCGACAAGGTATATTTGTTCCTTCAAATCTGGCTTTTCGAGACAAAAACCGCATTACATCATGTGTGGGTTATGTTGGGTAACAGCAGGCAAAATGCAAGCGGCAGCAGGCTGGGCTCTCACCTGCATTGGCTCAGCCTCACCAAGGCCTGTGCCATGTTTTTGTGTCCTCTACTCCCTGTAAAGTTGGTTTTAGATAGATCTGTGCAGAGCTTGCCTATATTCCCATCTCCAGTGCAGTTACAACTAGACTGGGACACATTTGCCTAAATAAATTTGAGAAAGCTCCACATTGATGCACACCAGGATGGCTTTTCATCATAAATCCATGATGATAAGAAGNGGCCTGTGCTGTGTTTTTGTGTCCACTGCTCCCTGGACTGGCAGCTGTAAAGTTGGTTTTAGATAGATCTGTGCAGAGCTTGCCTATATTCCCATCTCCAGTGCAGTTACAACTAGACTGGGACACATTTGCCTAAATAAATTTGAGAAAGCTCCACATTGATGCACACCAGGATGGCTTTTCATCATAAATCCATGATGATAAGAAGCATTTCCAGGACCTTTTTCCTCTCTGTGCCAGCTAGCAGTTCAACATCTAATTTATCTGAGACTTCCAAGTCTCAGATAAGTGGGTAGAGAGGGCTTCATCCCCTTTCCAGCCCAAAATTAAGGGAGTTGACGGTATGGATTACTCAGCAGCCAGGGTGTGGACATGTGATGGGCTTGCTCCAACGCTGAAATGCAGAAGCCTGGCCAGTTTCCAGATCCTGGTGGAAACTGGGGGATTCCTAATGAAAAGTTTCCCTCTATGTGTTTCAAGGTTATCCTTTCACAGTCACCTTTTTCATATTGTGCACGATATTTGCAGAAGCGTCTTTAAAACTCTGGAATTACGGAAAATACTTGGCTGCTCCATTTTGTTTAAGTCAATGACATCTTGTATTTCATGGGGAAAGGTAACCTGGTGTTATCGTTCCTAGATCCAGAGCGGAAAACTCCAGAATTATGCAATTTCCTATGAAACAAACAAGTAAGTAACACACACACACATACATAAAAAGGAAAAAAAAAGAAAAAAAAAATTTTGTGAATCACTGTGAAGCACTCAAAGACCTGAGGGATGGAGATAATGTCAATGTACCAGCTGGTTTTATAACTGTGGGTTATTATTTGTCTCAGTCCCATTATGGCTGTGGGTGCACCTATTACAAGCACTGACCTGAGTGTATCTTTTCCTGGTTTGAGACATTTTGGGAGAGTGCTGCTCTCTCAATACTTAAGAAGCATTGCTAATGAAAATTTCCACGGTTACAGATGACACAAGGCTGGGATGACGTGATGACATGCACCCACATGCTTGCTTTTCTTCTGTAACTGGGTTCCCTAGGGAGAAGGAAACCAGTTCTGAGAGTGAAACCCATCATTTACCTTTAGTTTATTTTACTAGGCCACCGGAGACCAGGAGCACAAAGAAAATCTGCACAAAAATACCTCCCTAGTTGTTTAGAAAAGACTCCTCTTGCTGTAAGCCACCAGACCAGGTTACATCCAGATCCTTTCCTGTAAATGAGGACTTCAAGCCACATTTGAGCAATATCTTAATTAATGCTCATGAAATTGGAGCAGAGCCAGCACTCCAGGCATTCAAGGTCTTAATACGTAAGCAGAGCAGGATTGACAAAACAACTCCTTGACAGACTAGGGGCAGCTGCTAAAGAGAAGAGGTCCATATAGCACATTAGCACTGCCCACCTGTGCTTGAAAGATATTGCATACCAAGAAAATGATGGAATAACTCAATGTGATATAAGGAACAGTAATATAAATAGGGAACTAGATGAGTCTGTCCTGCAAGATAGAGGTTTTCTATTGTGGTGGTATCTGAACATGGGATGTTGAGATCTGGCTGTAAAAGACAGGGTTGAGAAGCCACCAGTGCTGGAGCTGTTAAGACTCTTGCAGACTGGCTGAGTAAATGGGAATGCAAAAATTCATGGAGAGAAGTTGCTGGTAAAAATACCAAGCAAAGGAAAGACCTACAGTTATTAGCTGATCTAAAGGTAACTGTGACCTCTCATGAGATGGAGCCCTGAATATCAAATTGTGCCTAGGCTGTAAGGGAGGAGGTTAGCAAGGCAATTAGGGAAGTGCTAATGCTGTTGTACAAGGACTCAATGACTTTTCACCTCCAGTTTCATTGCCTTGATAGAGAAAAATGGGATTCTGTTGGAAGAAGTGCACTAGATGGACACTAATGGGAAGACTGAGGGAATGGGATCAACCACAAAAGACCACACGAGAAGATACTTGCCCCATTTACCTTGGCAGAGCAGAGGTTGAGAGGATATATGTTTTGTTGCACATGATATCCTGCAATTAGCAAGAACTGTAGAAGGAAAAGCTACTTAAGTTAAAAGATCACACTGGAATAGAGTTTAGACTAGCATGAATTATTGAGTCCAACAATCAGAAGCAGACTGTTAAACACCAGAAAAATTGGGTTCTTTCGAAAAGAAGAGGCAAAGTACAAGTCCCACCTTTAAAATGGAGTTTGATAAATACATGCCACAAATAGCCCATAGGAAAGCCTTAGACAGCTCCTAGAACTCAGGAGAGCTTAGGTACTCATCCATCATAGTCCTGGAGTGGAATAAACCCTGGGCAAGTTTTTTGACTGCTCTCTGACAGGAGCCATAAGGGATTCCAATTAAAATGTCATTGCAGGTCTAAGGATGTGAGGATATGACACGTGGCATGCAGAGAAAAGGGTTTGTGTGCCCGAAAGCTTGTCTGATTTTTCAGTGGTACCAATCCAATATCACTACAAGCCTCTCACTGTGGGACCAACCTTATAAATAAGGTAATTGAGATAGATATAATCACTCTCTGTTTATCACCTATGTAAAGAAAGGCAGATGATATTAGCTCGGTGTTTATAGGTGAGAAGACAGTGTCTTTATACCTATCTGATCTGACCCCTTTACAGATAATTATTGTTTCGTTCAAATAGAAACTCG
This sequence comes from Crypturellus undulatus, assembly GCA_013389825.1. Classification (NCBI taxonomy): domain Eukaryota; kingdom Metazoa; phylum Chordata; class Aves; order Tinamiformes; family Tinamidae; genus Crypturellus; species Crypturellus undulatus. The sequence goes on from VWPW01014750.1 coordinate 24,273, forward strand.
ATTTTTAGACAAGTCCCATAATAGCCTACTACAAACTTTAATATGCTGTTCCAGCAATCATCTATCTGTGGTGTGTAAAATAAGCCCTGTATTGCTAGTCCGAGGTACACTTTATTCAGCCAGTGGCTCTTACTATACCTCTGCTTGACTTACCAACTCACCATTGCAATTTTCCTCTCCCCCACAGAGATACATTTCAACTAGGATATCCCTTTGACGCTTTGGTGGGCTCTTGACCTCCTTCCCTGGGAGATCTGTCTTCCAGTGCCTTAATCCTTCCTGCAATTTTTCTCTAAACTCCCTTTGATTTACTAGCTTCACTGTATGTTGCCCACTCCAGAGCTAAAGGTTTACTTGCAGCGTCCTAGTTCCAGATGCAAGCAGAAAAGATCCGTTTGGCCTGAGATGTACATCAAACAACTGTCTTGGCCCCTGTGGCCATGCAACTGGAGCAAAAACTCAGTTTTGGGTGACAATCTACCCGGAGTCAATGTTATTCTTGGGAACTGTGCCTGAAATCTGCCATCAGCTTCCGAGATATCATAGTGATGGATGAGTTAGAGTAAACTAGAGACACTACTGCTTAGTACAATGATCCAGCTATTTGTTTAGCTCTTGGGATGCAGGGATGGTGTATTTTTGTTGGGCACCAATGGGATGACTATGGGTTCTACCATCATCGAGGGTGACTCAGCAGTGGGGAGCTACACTTTCCATGACCGTGGCTGCAGTGATGCTTGATGATGTGTTCAGACAGCTGAAGCTCCTGCCTCCCAAGGGTGTGCACTAATAACAAGACTATAGGCTTGTCTGGGTGGAGCAGTTCTCCACCCTCCTGATGAAAATGTGCTGATGGGCAGGAAGGAATGCAGGCTTCACTGGGCCAGAGAGATGGTGAAAGTATGACCATGACTTGGTGAACTTGGTTCTCCTAGGATCTCTTTCAGTATTTCTTCCTTTTTATGTACGTATATTTACATATATGTAATACACAGGCTTGTCCACATAGGGGAATGTCAAAACATTAAGAGAAAGTCCTACTCCTTGCTCTGATGGAGGCCTTTTCTGCCCAAGCATGTGCTTCATTTTGGTGGTTTCCTTACCCTGTCTGAAGGTATAAACAGGAAATCAAATCTCTCCAGGTAGAGGAGGAAATAGTGCTTATATATCTCACATGCTGGCTTACGCATGATAACCTCTAGACTAAAGAACGGGTGCGTGTGTACAGATGGGAGGAACTACTCCACCCCTGTTGTATTTTTAGGAAGGGAAATGAAGTCTGTTTGGTGCTGAGAGCAAAAAGGGCAGTCTGACGATATGGACTTGATGTTCCTGCAGGTGCATCTTTGTTTTCCTGTAGAGAGTCTGAGGAGTAAATTTTATCCCCTGCCCTTATTCTCAACACTCACTTTCCTTCTAGATGCAGGGATGAGAACAAATCCTTTAGGGATCACCTTGCCAGTTGTGTTTCATCAGTGCTAGGAGGAATACAAGTCTTCTAGGCATTTGTAGAGGGAATGCAAGAGCCCAACATGTAGTTTTGAATTTTACCCCAGAGGGATGGATATCTAAGGGCTGGGCACTGCAAGGGTCCTTTTGACTGTATCTGTCTTATCATGATAAACAAGGTATTGAGCTGACCATTGGGTGCGCTCACTGGAACTGATGCTGACGGGATTCTCCAATGCCATGGCCTCAGCTGATGGCGCTGTCATTCCCTGTGCAACACTCTGCAGCAGTTCAGGAGCAGACAAGATGCAAAGTCTGGTCAGGATGAAGAGCCTGATAAGACCCTCACCTTAGCAGAAACTTTTTTTTTTTTACTGGGTTCAGGGTATACAGAGGAAACTGAATTTTCTCCCATTTAACTTAAGGCATTGCTTGCTTTTGTCAAAAGTGGGCACTGACACTGAGCTAGTAACTGAGCACCAAAGCCAAACTTGCTTTGTTGCCACTGTATTATCAATATTAGTGTCTTTGGCAAATCTCACATTTGCATTACCAGTAAGGATGTTCCTCACACCATTTCTGGTGTATCTCCTGTGTTGGCTGTTACCAGATAGAGACCTAAATGCCTTACTCTAAGTTAGTCTAAATAATGAGCTTTCCTAAATAAAAGAAACATATTGTGCATATTGACATGGGTATTTAGTACCCATGGGACTAGCACTGCAAAGAAGTCAGTCCTTCTTACGGAGATTTATGTGGTCACCGCCATCTCCATAGGACCAGAAGTTGTGGGAGGACCAATTAATAAAAAATGAGGAAGCAAATATCTGTCAGAAATTTGCACAGTCAAAACAGATTGAAGCAGGCCACGGAATGACAAGTGGGAGTTATCTTGCTTAACTATAGCCTTCTAGAAGATGACTCATGATAAATGTTTTTTTTACAGCCAAATAGACACAGGCACAATTCATCTGATCTGATTTAGACACTTGCCTCATGAACAAATGAATAGCACTTATTTCTCTTCACTGGCTTTAGAAGGTATGGGGAACACTAGCTCCCTGGAGACTCCACATGGTAAATACGTGCATTTGATCAAATGCGTTTCACCCAAGTGCATGTTGTCTTGGAAGGCACAAAGACAATCCTCCTTGAAAAACAACACTAGTGGTAAAAACATCCCTTTATCAGCCCGTAAGAAGCAGGATTTAGAGATAATGTGAAGAGGAAAGTCTCAAGGAGGTGCTCCTCTCAGATATCTCCAAGATTGCTCTCAAGATGTAGACAGAAGTGCCTTGACTTAGACACTTCTGCTAAACTCTGGTCTTCTGGAACCTTCTACCATTAAAGTATCTTCAAATCCTGAGCATAGATTGACCTCTGAGGAGGAAGATCGAGATGAATATTGTTATCTTATAGATGGGACATTAGTCTGGGGAACTTTGAAACAATTTAACACGTGACGTGAATTATTATTAAATAATTCTGTTGGAAAATTCCACTGGTCTCTTTCTATATACGTTGTCTGTATTGCTGCCAGGGTAGAGCTACATTAGGAAAATGCCAGATGGAGGAAGCTTGCTTTAGGCCTTGGGGACTTCTTGAAGGGACTTCTTTGTAGGCTCAGGCTACATGGGTGGGACTGGTTTATTTTCCCAATCACTAGAGAGACTGTCCTGCTAGCAAACAAAATTACATTCATGCTGTGTAATTGTTATGAATCTCCTGGCCATGTTCCCAGTATGTGGCTTCCTTTTACCTAACATCAGGATATTGCTGAGTTGAATATATGTTTATTACCCTGTTGGACATTATTTTTATGATCTACTTCCATGGCTAGCTTAGAAGAAAAAAATGTATAAAGACAGAAGTAAAAGGTACTTTGCAGGCTGCTATTACATGAGTAACACTGACTGAATATGATTATGGAATAGGCTGGATGGGGCATCAGAAAGACTTATGTGCTGTAGACAGCAGAGATCAGTTAAAAAGAATTCCAAGATACAGCTCAGTTCTCACCCTGGCATGTAAGAAACTTACAGCAGAATAAATCTGCTGTGAATTTAATAATAACGCATCAGTCATTAGAGGCCTGTCCAATTGTTCATGAGCAAAGCTATGGATGTTCTTGAATTTCTAAGACAAGAGTAGCTCCGATGCATGATGTTGAGTCTTTGCAGTAATTAATATTCTCCATCCTCCCCTCATGCTTAAGGAAGAGTCTACAAATGACATCTGCATAGGATAATGTGTCCCAACTGGGACTTTGTCATCAATCTCTTCTTTACCATACCTGCCCTTGAGTCAGTGTATTGAATGAGAGGACATTCTCACTCAAGTTGGAGAAGGGAATGCCCAGTGCAGCACTGTGCATGCCTTGCCAGTCCTTCTCAGAAGAACAAGGCTCTTTCCTTATTCATTAGTGATTTTGCAATTGGAATGACCCCAGCCAGTGGTCTGTCACTTTGCATTCTCTATGTGTGTCTTCTTGTGGCATCCCACACATCTCCAAAGTCTGCCCAGAGCCAACTGTTAAGATTCATTTTAATCTACTTTAGCTTAAGGATGCTTAAGGACAAAGGATGTTGTAACCTCCTTTTATTTGCCTACAGCACAGGCTGTTCATCTGTTCCATTCATCACCCATTTATCCTCTTCTTGCAGAGATGTTTTTGAGATGCCATACTCTGATGGATGGGCTCAGCTGTCTAACACACTTGGATAATATTGTCTTTTAATATAACTTAGTGTTGAATTCATTTAGTTTGAACTAAGCAGATACTAAAGATAAATGCTGCTAAATTCTAGTGTCTGAAGAAAGGGTAAGTGAACTGTGAGTTTGAGGATGTGGAGGTTCCTTAAAATCAAAGATTCAGAAACCTGTGTGGGGTTTGTTCCCCTAGTAAAGAGACAAAATGGGTGAAAAAAGAGTCTACAGGGGAATAACCGTGGGCTAATATGGGTAAATAAATATTTCAGAGATAATTCTGGGAATGGACAGGAAGCAAAAAAAAAAAGGAAAGGAAGTGTGAGTAGTGAACAAAATCATATGACAGAGGTCAAGAAATATAAAAAGTGAAAATTTTAAATATTCAAGCTGATTTAGATCTCAGGTAGAACATTAAAATATTAACATTCTTCAGTTTTTACACTGAGAGAAAAGAGACTAGTAAAGATTTGATAAGATGAAAACTGAATATTAAACAAAACCACTCATTCAACAAGGAAAGTTCTTTTGACCTTGGGGGTAAAGATATCATGGCTATTTTGAATAAGTGTTCAGAAATAAGAATAACCACACCTGAGGAAGAATAAGAAAGTGTAATATATTCAAGCCAGGATGAAGTAGGGTAGGATATTTTCTAACCTTGAACTCTTGGAGAATTGATATACAGAACATACAGAATACAGAAATATTGTTCATAAATTGATCAAGGGCAAGAAGGCATTATCATGATCAGAATTTACCACTGATACTAGAGAATGAGGGAGTAAAAATCCTTCAGATGAATTTATCCCATCTCAATAGCATGCAGGATTAAGAACACATTTTGAAGGAGAGAATAATGAAAAACAGAAGAAATGGAAAATAGAATGAAATTAAAGTTAGGCATATGGCTCCTCTTCCATGATTTAACACAGCTGATTCACGAATTAGTAAAGTAATAATGAAGTATCATATAGGCATATTTATTAAACTGAAAATGGTGGAAATTAACTGAAAAAATATAAAGGACTAGAACTTTTTAAAGGATTGAAAGTTGAAGGGTTGAAAAGTTTTTAAAGTGTTGGGAGGAGGGATATCTCTCTGAAGGAACACCTGTACTCAGGAACTGGTCATGGAGCACTCCTCTTCAGTGTTTCCCTTGATGATCTTGAGAGATGCAAAACAGGATGGGATTAATGAAATTTGCCTCTGACGCAAATTTAGGAGGCATCAGCAGTGCAGAGAAGGATCAGGATGTTGAAAGGAACCAAGCAACTTTTGATGCAAGTCATGTACTAATAACAGCATATAATATAATATAATAAGAACTTTTGCTGTAAACTAGGAGGTCAGCTGTAAATGACTGAGGAGATGAAAGAGATGGGAGTACTGGTGGATCAAAGTCAGTGTATGAAACACGCACCTCCGATGAGGCTATGAAGATGGTTGTCATGACTAGGGACTTTATCAATAGGGTCAGTACAATGTTAAGGTCACTATACAAGTCACTGACCATGCTTGGAGTTCTGTCTGGATTTTTTGATCGCCCATGCCCAAGGAAGCTAAAATCACCTAGACGTAAAGACTAGGATGAAGAAAGGAATGGACAGCACATCAGACTAAAAGACCTGGGTTTTCTCAGCATAAGGAGAAATGCTTGTTGACTAAGGACCTATTCAACAGCAGACAGCTCAGAAGAGAAGACCTATCTGGGGTGGCACAGCTCACACGGATGGGATATGACCATGAAAAAAAAATCAAGGTTAGAAAATAGATCTAGGTCCCTAAGAAATGAATTAAGTCTTCTCCCAGCAGATGGGAGAGAGAACAAACAGCTTGATGGTAAGGTGGAGTTTGCACAGAGTATGTCTGATGATCTAGAGTATAATCTGTTCATCAGACAGTTGTCTAGATGATTGCTTGGTAGGGCATAGAAATAAATTCAGTAACCTGAAAGGTTTTTCTCGTGTCTATTTCCCTTCTGAGTAACAGCACCTCCAGCAATTTTAGAGCCTTTTGGGTAATCCGTGCTGGGGTAATCCCAAAGGGTTTGGGGTATATTAAGTGATAGAAGAATGTGATGGAGGAAGAGGTATCTTTGATGGACTGAAGTTAGATATTTTTAGAAATTTTGCTACATCCACACTTTGTCACTGAAAAGTCTAATGTTATTATTATTTTTTCATTATTTCACTATTGAGTATTAGCTATATTCTTGGAGAGATGTGAGTAGGAAAATACAGGTGATGAAAATGGAATATTCAGTTGCTTGTGATGTGTGGGGTCTCTCTGGGGGCAGCAGTGTTGTTATTCCTAAATTTGGCCTCAGTCTTAGCAACCTGTTTAAATAAAGGTGGGGTGGATAAGACCCTTCTTCTCCACATAGAAGATGGAGCCAAAACAGAGCACTTATTGCCACCCAGAAGCGCATAAGTAGATTTTCCAGTGTAATTTCTGTGATGCAAAGGTGTCCAAATGGACGGCTGTTTTTCACTTCGTCATGAATCACTAGCATGGTGATGCCAGGGAATTTCCCACACAGCATTGCAGGTTTCCTTCCTGTGCACCCATTGTTTTCAGGGAATCCTTACAGGAAGTGTGGTGGAGCATATGCAGGATAATAACCAGCAGTTCTGTTTCACATCTGGGAAATAGACACCTATCCCAGACTCCAGGTCCTCTTTTTCATTTTTCCTTCTTTTATGCTCTCTGATGGCCTCTGTAGATGAGACAGTGTCTCTGTAGGCGAGATGTCTTCAAGTGTCATGTGTGGTTGCTCCTGGTGTCGCTCAACACCACAAACACACAGATTTGGAAGTCCACCTTTACACGTAAAGCAAGCGAGTTAAGCCTAGGTGTTAATTGTGGCTTCCAAGGAAGGAGAACACAAAAGTGCAGCTCTAGACCCGAGGACTTTGCATGGACAAGCAAGAGAGAGGACTGTTGTGTAGACCCAGGCTGGGCTTGAGACTGGGTGAAGACATCTTCCTACGGATCTTGGCACATCTGGTCTGTGAGAGAATGGTTCAAGCCAAGAACTCCCAGATCTGCTTGGGAGAAGGTTTTTCTTCATCAGGATACTCATCACCCAGCAGCTGCTATTAATTAAAGGCAAACCAGTTTTGCTTTGGAAATTTGTGCCGTAGCAACAGAGATTTACACCAGCTTTTGGGTGGCACTAAGCCAAAACTTTCTACACATCTGTTTCTATCTCCTGTCTCAAAAATACCATAGTTCCATGATACCACCATTTACTAATGAGTCTTCAGTCTCTGCAACGATATTCTTTTTCAGTCTTTTGCTGGAGATTTCAACATACCCACATACCAAAACTGAAGTTGCCCAGGACAAGCCTGTGGCACTGCAGGTGAGTACAAAGGAATGGTGAGTACAAAGGAATTACCAGAGTCTGTTCCCCAGAGGTGTCAAGAATTTTTCTGCTGTGCTCATCAGCAGGTGGATATATCCCATCTCCAGATCTTGTTAAGCAGGAACTGAGCATGTTGTATAAAGCCTCCTTGCTGCTGGGTTTGATTTATTTAACTGTGCCTGAGAACCCATATAATAATGTTGAAAGAGTATCACAAGCTGAAGAAATATTGTTTTGGAGTCCCAAATAGTGGCAAAATTTGTGTTTTTTTTTTTTCTTTTATTGTAATTCAAGCATCCATAGATGCATCGTTATTCATTGCTTATGATGGGGAAGTATATACATGTTTGCAAAAGCAGTAAGAACTCTTGTTTACCAGGGGGATATGCCTCCATCTGGAAGGATGTACTGTATACATCTGGAAGGACATCACCAAGTCTTCAAAAAAGCCTGCCCTTTGCACCTCATGTCTTACACTGTGTAATTCGATATTCTCTACCCAGATGGGGTGCTTAAAATTCTCTGCACCGCTGAGAGCATTTTGCAGCAAGTAACAGCGCTCCAAGACTGTTTTGACAGTCTCTGCTCTGAGATTGCCTGTCGGCCTTCTTGAGGTTGGGAGAAGATGTGGAAAGGACTCATGAATTCCCAACTCTCCTGGAAGTGGTGCATAAACCCTGTACGAACTTACATTTGTGCTTAGGTTGCATGCCTACCTCTTTTTATTTATGCAGAAACTAGACTGTAGCAATGTTTATAGTAGCCAGGCAATTTCCCGGGCTAGCTATAATCCTCTATGATTAACCCTCAATTATAAGCTACTTGTATCCTTTACTAAAGAGCTGGACAGGGCTCAGTAAACACTCATCTATGAGAACGAAACATTTTTTGATTTAGCACACACATCCACTTAATGCCAATTGAATGTGCTTCACAGATCTTTTGATCCATTATTTTCTAATTTATTTATTACTTATTATTTGAAGAATTTCTTCAGATTTCTATTTTTTTTTAAATAAAAAAATAAATGTTGGGATAGAAAAGAGCACTATTCGGGTTGTGCATAGTATCCTCAGCTCCTTCTAGACATTAGAGAAGGTTACTGAAAAGGCAGTAACTACAAAATAACCTTGTGATCTTGACACAAATCTGTACAAAACAAGTCACAGAAGTAGCTGTTGAAGCTGTTGAAGACTGAGACCAGAAATCTCATTGCTGCGTTGGCTTCTCTGGGCTTCTGTTGGGTTCTTGACTTAGGGATCTCACAATTTCCAGGGTCTTGGGACAACAAGATGTTCGTCACTGGAGCACAGTGCATTAAAGGCTGTTCTGAGATTTCCAGATTGAGAAATTTAGAATGATTTTACACTTGCCTTTCCGGTGTGCCTGCTTTCCACTGTGAATAGCTACTGAGCATTGGATACTTATCCTTGACAGAATTATTCTGTTCTTTGTCCTGGTGTCAAATGCTAGTGGCACTAGCTAGAATCCTCTTCAGATCTTCACTTGAACAGCTTGGGGAGCAGCTCTCATGGCACTCTTGACTTGTACATACTTGTAGCTAACTTGAAACTCTTTATTTCCAGTGGATTCTGGAAAACACCATGCTGTTGGGTCCCCACGGACATTGCAATGACTTGCAATCCCTCCCTCATCCTTCCAGAGGCTCCTAAGGGGACAAAGCAAGGGTTGCTGATTTGAAGAGCAGCTGGTTGCAGAGCATTTACTGCAAAACTTGGGAAGAAGAGAAATTGAGTGCATGGGATTATGAAGGGCAGGGAAACGGCTTTCTTTGATAGTACATGGGTGTGAAAACTGTTGTGAAATGCTCTGCCATTTTACCACCAGGCAATTGGAACTGGTCCAGAAGCCTTGACTACCATCAGCTCTCAGCTAAAAAATGGCATTCTGTACTTCATGGCATGCAGAGAAGAGCAGGGAGTATTCCTTTTTTTATTTATTCTGTTTTAAATGCTCATTTTTAATCTTAGGATGTTGTCTAACATTCCTTTCTTATCTCTATAGCTCATTTTATATGTAAAGGGATAGTATTGGTCAGATATTTTAAAATTATCACACCTCAAATGACTATTTTAATCTTTAACCAAGTCTTCCTCAGTTCAGAATACTTTTAATCACTGCAGTTAAATAAGAAAAAAGACAGAAAGATAGTTCCCTCCTCAATCTCAACATTTTAAGACTTTAAGCAGCATGAAAACCTTTCTCTTGACTACAGAAATGCATTAAATATATTTCTAGATATTACAGCAGGAGCCTGCACCATTCCCCCTTGAATTTGTCAGTGAAAACACACAAACATTTTCCCCTTAATACACTGTAGAGAGTAGACTTGAAGGACAAGCTGTGTACACATTCACAGAATCACAGAATTCATAGCAGAAGACACATTCACAGTCGAAGACACCAATTTTGTGGCATACATGGGTGTAGTTTTTATTTCAAACTGTAGATATATCCCTTTGTGGACAACCAGGAAGACAGATGGGTTTCTACAAGCAGCTCAAAACGTAGTCACCCCTGATTAAAACAAGGCTCCTCCTTGTCCTTCGTTCTGTTTTCACTCTCCTGCCCTGGGTGAATTTCTCATTCCACAAATTCCCTTGAGACCAGATTGAATCTCTAATGAAAACAGCAAGTGGGGCGTGAGCAAAACATTCTCCTTTCATACCAGACGTGTTTACCAGCACCAAAGCAGGGCAGAGCCCCAGCATTTCTGACTCTGCTGCGGTGCAGATGCATGGATGCAACCAAATGACCCTGGGGATGCAGGACCATCCACAGAGCTGCATAAACCCCAGCGCTGAAAGTCACAGTGGATCAAGAGAATAGCAATGGGTGCAACATGTGGTTTTCAAGCCACAAAACTGTGAATTAGCTTTTCTGATCTTTGAAGGAAGGACAGAATTGAGCTAGGAGGGATCTCGTGGGCCGAGAGAGCGTAGTCTTGGTAGAGTTGCGAGGCAAAGCTTGTAGGGACGGTGCCTTGCTTGAGCCCCATGACCTCCCAAATGATCCTGCCACCCAGAACTGTTGAGTGACAGGATGGGAGTGAGCTGAATCGAGATGGGATGGGATGAACCTGCCTTCCCCAACCTTGCTCATCCAGCCTTGCCCAGGCTGCATGGCAAGTGCAGTTACTTTAGGGAGGTTTCATAATCAGGAAGAAGGTATTTTAATTACTTTTAGTGACTTATCAGGGACTTAATGCCTGGCAGAGCAGAGCTAACTGCAGCCTCCCCCTCTGCCTGTTTTGAGGGTGAAAAGCCTCAAAAGTTTGCGGAAGACGGAGCAGGAATGTGGCGGTGCAGGGTGGATGGGTAGCGGATAATCCTTCCCCAGCTCTGTTAAACTGGCTTAGTTTTCATCTCCCTAAGTCTCTCCCCTGGCCCTATTAAAGCTACTATCTGAGCATCTCTCAATATATTAGAGCTGATAACATCTTTATGAGGCAGAGGCATGGAGAACCCACGTCAACAGCTCACGAGGCCTTTCTATGCTAAAGTTGTTCTCCAACATGGTCAAAAGCTTTTGGTCAGCAGCAGCAAAGCAGAAGACCTTGGTGATCTTTTCAGACCAGGTACAGACACTGGTATAATTCCTGAGTACAGTTTAATACTGTCTAATGCTACCAGTAGAAAATACAACATTATAGCAATAATACAAGTAATATATATATTTTTTAACTGTGAAAATATCTATGTCCCTAGACATAGGGAGAACGGTATGTTTAAATTCAGTCCATCAGGCATCCGCAGCCCTTGCAAAATAAAAAAAAAAAAAGGAAAACATCCATTTTAAATGTCCAACTATTTATTATTTAAATCAATGAACCACAATTGAATCCTGGAGGCACAGAAGTCTCTTGCATTCATGATCGACTGAGTTGTTTGAAGAGACTCTTCATGAGTTCACGCCTTCTGGTAAGGGCAGGAAAAAAGATGACGAAGAGCTGATAAAACTGATCAGCCAACAGGGCTAAGAAACAACTTGCTTAGGGTGGTGGCAGGTGAAAAACCTTGCTTTTCAAGTGAATGTTGTGACTGTGTCTGACCCAACAAGAAATTCTCAACCCATTTGCTCCGGTGCCTGGAGAGTAGGTCGACCTTCAGAAAAGGTTTGCTTATTTGTGCACTGCCAGGTCACCTGCACGTACCAAGAATACTGCTGACAGCAGTTGCTGAAAGGAGCAGGAGGAACTAAGTCCTGTTTGTGGCTTTTTTAGGGGGTTTATGAGGACAGCCTTTTCGTCAAGGTGTAGTGGCAGCGTCTTGAAAAACTGTCTCCTTCCTGGTCCTGCCCTGGCCCAGCCCTGGTTCTGACCCACAGCTGAGTCATCTCTCCACCTCAGCTTGCCACCTCCTAAGCCTTCCCGGAATTTGGAGGGATGTTTTGAGTTGGCTTGCCAGTGACCTTAATGGGGAGTGCAGTCTTAGGCCATTGCAAGTGCTATGTTCTTCACTCACCGAGTGAGTGCAGTGTCGCGGGTCCATCCACACCATCCACATCAGGGACTTTCTGCTGTGTTCGTCTCTCTGCGTATCCCAGTCATGGCCTCTTGCAATTGCATCTTCTCCAGATTAAACTATTTAATCTTTCCCCACCTCGCTGCATGCAAAAACTTCTACATCTAGATCAAGAGAGGGGAAAATAAGTCCTATGCCTCAAAGCTTCCATACCAGATACGTTCAGCCTGTCTTCACCCTCCCCTAGCCCTTTGGAACTAGCCCTTTGGCCCATAGGTGTGGATATTGACTAATATGTTTTGGCCATTTCCGAAGAGTTAAACTCCCAGTTTCCCACTAGGGTCATTGTAACCAACCTGCCTGTTGGGAATGGTTACTGGATGTGTTAGTACCTACCTGTCTGGGAAATGGTTGAGAAAGTAGGTCCAGAGCAGTAGTGTGTCAGGAACCTTCTTACGTCACAAGAACATAGTTGACAGAGCTCCCATTGCCCAGTACTGTCTGATTTAATAGTGTAGACATAGTCATTAGCCCTTGTTTTGGGGAGTTATATCATAATATGTCCTCATCATACCCATGAGAGGTAATAGTGTACACATCTCTGTCCCTTTAGCTAAGGATGTGTTGTCCATAGACTGTCAACCTGATGAAGATCTCAGAGCTTGGAGGAGACTCCTGCTTGATATTTGGCCTCTTCTTGCCCCCTTAAACGTGTATGTGGATAGAGTCTTCTAGGTCTGAACCTGAGAACAAGGTGGGAGAGGAGGAAGAGACCGAGACTCAACAGGCTTACTAGAGCCAATATATATTACCTCCAAGGTCCCATATCCTCCTTCTGCCAATAACCAAACCAGCCACATATGAATTGGTTCATTCTGGATGTCCCTCTAGGGTTACCCCTTCCCTGAACCCTACAATTAGCAGGTCACTAATGCCTTGTATCCCAAATATTTATATGCTTTTTATATTTCACAATAGCAGAGGGGGTCATTATGCTCTGGCATTTGTTTGACTTCTCCCAGATTGTGATGCAAGGTCTTGTCCCATGGCTGTGGATCCCCATGTGGGGACTGACCATTGACCACACATGCAACACAGGCATCTGGGGATGACTCAGCTTGTAGAAAACTACCTATGTACAGGCAACATACACACCTTTAATTCAGCAATTAATGTATTAGTTTTTAGGCATATAACACATACACAGAGAAATAAAATAATAGTCACAAAGAAGCTATCATAAGACAAAGATCTGCCCTCATCTCCAAGTACGCTGTGCGCCCAAGACAACAAATTGCTCCATGCTGCAATTTCTGCTGTAACAGAAGGACTCCAAGGCTTTCTATGGCCATGGGAGCCTCAGCTTCTCACAGTCTGTTGTTCAGGAAGGTCCAGAGCACACTGCCTGATATCGCCGCTGCCATCCCATAGCTGCCCCTCATGCTGCTCGCTGCATTGACGTTACAAAGGTCACTGCTGCAGCAGGAGATATTCCTGCTCCCCACGGTGAGGTCCTGGTAAGATGCCTCACATGATGAAGCACAGCTTTTAGTGATGACGTTGAAGAGCTTCATGATTCCTGAAAGGAAGGTAGGACCATTACTCCAAGGACTCAATGCAATATTATCCAATCCGAAGCTCACAGAATGGAATAATGAAATGCTATTCTTATCTGAGGTCGCTGCAGGGAAAATATGAATGTTTCCAAGCTTAACTGTTGTATATTGCATTTTGGGTTAAGAGTTTGTCACGGATCCAGTCCCCCAGTGCTTGGTTAAGCCAGTGTGTTCACAGTTCTAGGCAATTTCTAGGACAGCATCAGCTAACAGTAATGATAATAATATATTTAATAATTAAAATCAGCATTAACTGCCCTGTGTGGGATCCTATGCTAGTTCATGAGAAGGAACAAGAATGAGAGCAAATCTTTACTGCTATCTTATTCACCTTTTGCACAGAGCCGTCTTATCACCCAGGACTGGATGTACAGAAACATGATTATCCCCATTTCACAGAATAAAAGGTTACTGTTTGATTTCTTTCTAAGAGGCCTTTTTTTTATTATTATTGTTGTCTGTTGCTAGTCATGGCTGCTGGTCAGGTTAAGGTAGGTCTGATGATTATTTCATGGGCTTCTCAAGTCTTTCCCAATTTATTCAGGGCACCAATTCCTTGACATGCAACTGCACGGGGCCAGCAAGTTGTAAGATGTGTTGACTCTTCTCCTTGGGAAAGCATGACCTTGAGTCAGCTTGTCCATTGAATGCCCCTTGTCACTGAATGCTCCTTCTAAACCCACGGCCAGATTTTACCAGACTCAGCCGCTCATGTCAGTCAACATTATGTCTGGTTGTCACCGTCAGCCAAGTTGTTTTGAGAGAAATGCTACACCCACTTTAACCCCTATTTCTGTCTTTACGGAAGTGCCAGCTCAGCTATTGTCCTTGCAAGTAAAATCTTGGTGTTATGGAAGAGAAATGTCTATTTTTGTGTAAGTAAGAGACATTGCCTAGACATTGCCCATCCACACCTTGCCTTACCAATAACATCTGTCTTGCACATTTCCGAATCCTTGCAGTCCACAGGCGTCTTACAGTTGGCGTTGCTGACCTGTGCTGTGCAGCTGTAACATTTAAAAGAAGAACCTGCAATAGGGCAAGAAAAGTTACAGGTAAATCCAACTGGAGCTCGATGGGGAACCAAGAAGTCTAGTGATTACACTAGGACCTAGGATTCATTGTGATGGTCCCCAAAACCAATAGTCTTTCCATTTTTAGTGAAGAACGATGCATATATCTTATGAGAGATGGGCAATTTTTACAGGTACTGGAGTTCTTTCAGATTTAGGTGGTGCAATGAGGAAGCAAGGACCACATTCTTCCCTTGTTCCGATTCTAGAGCTATCTGGCTCAATGCCATTCCTGCTGGATAAGGATTTTTTAGATACACACAGTTCTTTGTGAACTGAGAAGGAATGGACTTATGCAGTCACCCAAAGAATGCATTGATATTAACATCCATGATGTTGTTAAATATATCAAATGAAGGCTGGAATGCCAGCACAAGCATTGCAACTTACACGTCCTGATAAAAAATAGTCCCCCAAAGAGAGAGAACATGTTGCAACTCCCTTTTCCTATTACCTACCCATGTCCCAGGGTATCATTGGAGCCTTCCATCCCAAAAAGTGTTTAGGAAGGTGAGTATGTATGAATATGCGTATGCATTTTAACCCACTGACCACCAGGCTTGTCTCATCACTCCCTTAGACCCAAACCCTAGTGCCTAAAACATATATATATTTTTTCCACATAGACAAACCATAACTACAAACTGTAATGTTATTGGGAGTAGGAGTAAGAAGGGATTTGAACCACTTGGTCTCTCTCCCTCTGGGTTATATATCTTTTTTGCATAGTAGACTGGCAGTAAGCAAACCCCCAGTTTGCTAGCACAAAAGCATTCTACTCCCTTGGATATATGACTTTAATGCAACACAAGTCAAATTTTGGCAAACTCTGCTGGTAGACAGAGCATTTGCTGGTAGTTGGCAGAGGAGAGGATCGGGTCAGGGTTGTAGAAGCCCCTTATCATCTTATTCCTTAAACACCCTCTGCTCTGTGAGACAATTTCTATTCAGATCTGGGTCTTATCTCCAGTTATATGGGAGAGCTGCTTTTAAACAATGTTTTCCCAATCAGGCAAAAGATTTTTGCAACAGATTTGCACAGTCCAAATTCTACCTGTTCAATCTAGAAAATCACAGCGCTTCCCCCTCTTCCCTTCCTTTTAGAAAGCTGATTAACTTTGCAGACTGAGAGGCCACTGCTGAAATGAGGAATCAAAAAATACATCAGAACAAAACTTACCTTTGTGGCAATATTGAAATGAACCCTTTTGTTAACCTAGGAAGAAAATGATCCTTCCATCCCCTCCTATTACAAAATTGCCTTTTTTTTTAAGGACTTAGCCAGGACTTTTCCAGGAATATATTTCCTGGAATCTGCTATAACGCATTTATATATCATGCAATGAGCATGGTGACACTACCCATTTTTCCATGCAACCTCCCCATTTTTCCAGACCTCCTCCATCAGAAAGGGAATGTAGCATATACATACATACATAAATATATATGCATTTATATATATATATAAATATATACATATATATGTATAAATATATATATGCAACAACTGCCTCAGCATTTCTTCCTTCACTACAATATTCCCTGGCTGATTTTTCTTCCCAACTGAGCACATTTCTGGTGCAGACACAGGGCAGACTGTCCACGTCTTCTTACCTGAGTCCACGCATAGGGCTGCTCCCAGCAGGAGGACGATCAAAGCCTTCATTTTAGGTCGTCCTCTCTCACGCAGGGTGCAAGCTGTCTCCTTTCAGGGCACGTTATATAGTGCAGGAGGCAGCAACCATGCACGCCTGGAAGGTTTTCCCTGCCAAGGCACCTGAGCGAGGTTGCACATTGGACCAAAGGAGGGGCTGATCCGTGATGTTGATGCTTGTGCTATGGGCCTCTCCTATCTGATTGCCATTCTCCATGACTGAGCTGCCAGCGGTCTCCTGGCCCTTCCTTCCCTCTTACCCTCCGGCAAAGTGTTCATGCGACTGGAAAAAAAAAAAAAAGGACAAATTCTTGAGGACAGAAACAAGGCCGGCCTCACGTGTCTGCGGTTGCACCCTGTGAAATGAGCTCTCCACCCCTCCTTGCTACCCTGAGAAGTGCTGTTGTGTTTAAATCAAGCATAAAATGTTCTTTAATAAACACCTCCAGCTATTTTACCTGCGTGTCTGCCTTGGTGTGACGCTTGCGGCATGTAGTAGTAAGGTATGTGAGCAAACAGCAGTGTGTAGGCTTCATCTGGGAGCCCACGTGCTCCTCTGCATTCATTTATGTATTTTCTCTGCAGGGTAGTAAAATACAATGCCCATTTCAGGTTTTCAAGGTGAGTTGAAGCCGAAGGAACTGTTTGATTGCTTTCTTCAGTATTTCTATCTTCATGTTGCACACACTGTGCCATGCATCTGTTTGTCAGTCTCTCTCTATCTTGCAAACCTAGGTATGGTTTAAATATCTAAATTTACATCCCTGTGTAAATAATTCAGGCTTATTAAAGAAATGCCATTTCCAGTCACAAGGGGAAGGTGAGTCTAGCCACAATCTGAACTGAAGCTTGTAGATTTACCTTGGTGGGTTGACTGGAGAGCTCTCCCATCCATCACATCATTCGCCCCCTTTCAGGACGTGCCAGTGCACAAGAAATCAGACCTTCCTGCTAAATTCAATTTTCTGTGGTTTCTTGCTTTATTTGGAGCTCTTCTTTAGGCTTCAGGAAGGCAGCACTTTGCAGTAATAGTTTTCGGGGACTTGTTCACTCACAGTTTGGCTCATAGGACCCATTGAAAGGACGGTGTGTCAGTGTGTTGGTGGACCTTAGCTCCTGAGGAGCTTTATTCATCTTTCAGGATGAGTAATGAGCGATTAGCTGGCACATCTTTGAAGTTAATGTGCTGATCTAGACCAGAGGAGAATCTGGTGTGGGGGATGCTTTGGACATACCCTTTCCTCTGTGGGGATCCTAAGTGCTCCTCCTTGGACAGTGGAATTTCTGTTCAAGACCCACTTCTTTGGTTTAAATAAAACTGCTCCTTTCTGTGTCTATTACACTTTGCTTCACCTGCTTTTTAGTTATTTTATTGCAGACCATCCCATTTATAGTCATTTTTATTTGGAATAGCTGAGGGAGCACTTCTGGAATAGGTAGAAAAAAAGTCTCTGGTGATCTTTATTCAGAGATATTTAAGGTTATTTATCAATATTTTTTAAATCCTTATGCTCGTCCCTGGAAGTTCCTCATGTCAGGAAAGAATAGGGCAAAGGGAGAGGACAACCTAGTCCCTATCAAATCCACCCTGGCCTTGAATTAAATGCTTCTTTCTTCAAGAATTTTACCAGTAAGAGGGGATGTGGCTCACATCCCCAGGCGTCTGCCTTGCTGCCAATCTCTCTCTCCTAATACTGTAATTTCTTTGTATTTTTGTCTAATATCCCCAGGACTGACACAAAGACCAGGACCACAGAGATCCTAGAGGTACCTCAGCAGCTGCCTTGACCCAGTACTGAGTGGCTACAGCCAGAGGCTGCGTGAGAACACACTAATTCCTCCATCCTAATATTGATTCCCATCACTTTCTAAAAAATTATGTGCAGTTCCTGCCCAACTCCTGAAGATGGCAAGCGTGTCCTATTATAGTTGTGTATAGACATCAATATGCACTTGTCCATAGGTTTGGGGTACAATTTTCTTTTTTTCTATTATTTTCCTGGTTGCGAAAAGTCGCAGGTTCATCTAACTATGAATGAAAAGTTCATTCCTTTTGTTCTCCTGCTGATCTAAGGCTATTAGTGAGACAATGCCTGGGAAATCTGGGCAGCGATACTGATCATCTTTAAAGGCAGAAAAGAGTTGCTCTGATACCATCAGTAACTGTTTGGCTTGATGGTTTGAAGAAGTTGCCTGAATTAAGGCTGTCAGACTGTCTAGATAATGTACCCGAGACTGCAAGAGTAGTGTTTTTCGTTTGTTGAATTTTACGGTTCTGCTACATTGTCTGAACAGCATCCCTAAAATGATGTTCATCTCACCTTGCTCAGTGTCTAGTCTCGACCAGGCATCTTGGTACTACCCACAGGCACTGGAAACAGGTCAAACCTCCAAAAGATGATTTGGAAGGTGGTTTGTAAAGGTGATTTGTCTAGGATAGCTGAGATGAAATCAAAATATAATCTCAGTCGCCGTTTCTGAAAAGAGAAACAAGCAAGCGAACAAAAAAAAAAAATTGGGGAGTTTCCAGGGTGNCTCAAAATATAATCTCAGTCCCCATTTCTGAAAAGAGAAACAAGCAAGCAAACAAACAAAAAAAAATTGGGGAGTTTCCAGGGTGTTCTGCATTCAGATGTGCATTAGGATGGCTGGATACAGAGGGAAAATTGCTGACATTTCCACTCCTGGTTGATATTTGGTATTTGTAGAATGAATTAGCTGGTGTTTGCACATCATGCTCGATCTCAAGCTTTGTCACATAGCAAAGGCTGAAGATAGCAGCATAAAAAGGAGTCTATAAGGTTACTTGTTCTGAGAATTTCTTTGATGTCTGAAAGCTTACTTGGTCTATAGGGATGATTTCATGCTAAAAGAGGACATGCAGAGACAGGTTATAAGTGCTTTTTAGGCATCAAAATGGGATTTTCTAACTAACTGCTTCATAATTGCCTTCCTGGAAATGTAGGCACCTTCAGTAGCAAGAGCAGTGAACTGTCCAAAAGCCAGAACAGATGGAGAACAAATTATACCGAATCACTAGATGGCAGTAAGGCAAATCGCATTGCACACTTGTCCGCAAGGAGGGAAGCGTGGATCCTAAATGAGGCATATGATTGGATAGACAGGAAGACATATGGGTAGACAAGGGGAAAGACAGGTTTAAAAATAAGTAGATGTGCAGATGTCCAGAGAGACGGATGGAGCTGTCAGCAGGAGCTAGACGAGCTGGTTTTCTGCACCCTCCTTTATCTGCATATGTGGTAACAGGCACCTGCACTTTCAGTCCTTGATCTGCTTGGGACAGGAGGCCACCGTCCAGACCCTTTCCAAGCACAAGGTATTTCTTGCCAAACTCTCAGCTATTTTCCATGCTCCCATGCACGTGGGGAGGCAGGATGCAATTCCTGCTGCTTCCAAGTCTGGGAATAGAGAGAGGCTCCAGCTACTACATTTGGGGATGTCTACCACTTTTTCACGTTGTTTTGATCACGCTGCAGGGAATGATGTCTAGGTCTACTGCTCAGGTAAGCTTTGGAGCACATGCAGAAAATGTTAATCTGTTTTAAGGATGTCTTGCTGAGACCAGCAAAGCAGTCTGGAGCTGCTATTTTGGGAGCCCTGAGCAAAGACAGGGGCTTGAGAGGGGTCTCTGGCCTACTTCAACAAACCCATTCCCTTCTTTGTGCTTCTTCTTCCTCTAATAGCAAATAGGGCTGATGATACCTGCGTCCTCAGCGAGAGTTTTGAGATCTGTGGCTGCAAACAAGTTCAACTGCTGAGCACTGCAAGGGCTTGATAAACGAAGAGTCTGTTGACCCTGAGGGTTTCTACAAGGGACAAGGTACATTTCAAAATGCCCAATTGGTGAACTCTGGGATTTGGACTAGTCTAACCAGCCTTGAAGAGAAACTTCCCTTTGAAATCCCATCACATGCTCTTGCCGGCAACCATGAAATCAATGCATTCCTGCAAAATAACCCCACCAAGGTGCTAATCTTGTTTGCAGAACAAACTGCATGAAGATGGGGCTGATTTCTGAGGGTTGTAGAGGTTGAAGCTCCCCATGGGGTGGTGCTGTTGCAGCGCTGCTGGCACATGGACCTCTCAGTGTGTGGGAGCAGCCCAGACTGTTTGTTTAAAATCTCAGCAACTTCAGAGCATCAAAAATCCATTTGACATTTTTTTGTTATTTTGCTAATTGCTAAGCTCTTTTGGTTGTAAAAGATTCAGAGCATAGGATCCCTGCCAGCTTCTGCTGGAGATGCCTCGTGCATTTCTGAGTGGTTTGCAGAAAAGACAAGTACTTATTTTCTGTGCCTAATCTTTGGAGGTGGGGTGAAATGTGAGGGGACCACAAAGTCTATGATTGCACTATTATAAACAAACACATTCTTACCTCTCATGTCAAGTTTCTCAACTTCCTTTGGACAGAGTTAATTTGAAATAACAGGCAGAAGGCATGACTTTCCTGAGATCATACAACAGGGTAGCATTAAAGTTGACAGCAGGACCTGCAAGTACAAGCGTCTTCTAGTTGTGTGGCTTGTTTTCTTTCTGCCAGGAAGATGATTTATTTGTTCTGGTCCCATACAGAAAGCCACAACCAGGACAGGATCTACAGGAAGGGAGCAAGTTTTCAATCCAGCTGATGCAGGAGAAAAGGGTAGACCTGATGCCTGGACCCAACAAGAAACAAGATGATCACGATGATTCCCTGTGTGGAAGGGGCTGCACTGAATATCTGGCCACTTATGGTCCCTTCTGTTCCTTCCTGGTCACATTTTGAGGCTGATACTATGGGACAGTGTATGTTACCCTTCCTTAACACAGCAATGGGAAGAAAGTTTGGCACCAGAGGTCAGTTCAACATTATATACTAGGAAAGTATTCTCTTTAAGGAACATATTTCTCAGAGATACTTTGAGACTTGATTGGGAACTTGCTGTCAAAACATTTTTGGGGTTGGAAAACACAGTTTTGTTGACAAAGAAATTCTCTGCAGAAATGATAAAGCTGTTTTAAGCTTAGGATAGATTTTACAATAAAAACTGGATAGAGAGAGCAAGATCAATCTAGAATAGTCAGTCTCTGCTGACTGGGACTTGCAATTAAGATGAGGAAGATATGAGATCAGTCCTTTTAAGTCATTTTCCCTTTTGCTTGAGCAGCTGTTCTATCCACAGATACTGGAATTCAGATTGTAGTTGTCTTTGTCCCTTCTTTTAGAACTGTTCCACTTTGTGTTAACTAATTATAAGCTAATTGGGCCGGAGAGATGCGGTGTCATGAAGCAATTTGATTTTGATGAATTGGCAAACTCTAACAAAAAAAAAGAAAAATGTTTCATTAAAAGAAGTTTTTCCATGGCATGCTTTATCAAATGCTCCAACGCTTATGATAGCAGAAGACGAGCTTTATAAAACCAGAGAGATAATGGGAATTCTGATTATTATCTGTCATTTCTTCCTGCTTAACTCTTTAGTGGAAAAAATGATTTTAAAAATCAATCTCCCTTTCCTTCTTCTTTTTTTTTTAATTGTTAGGTGAGGTGCATGCTCTAAACAGAGCACTTCATTCTGGTTTTGTATCCTATTTTACCTATTATTTACCTATTTATCCTATTGCCCTCCTTTCATCCTAACAGCGTTTAAGTAGACAAAGTAATCAATGCTGACTAAAAAAAAGATAATCACCACTTTATCATGTCCTTGATACCCATACTGTATCCTCAAAGCTTTCTTCTGCATATCCCCAGATTACTAGTCTTTAGTTGCCTGTATTAATTTCAGATACAGTGATGCTTTAGGGTTTCTTTCCGTATCAGGCCCTGAAGATTAGCATGTCACTTCTGAAGCTAGGGGCAGATCTGGTCAGAGGAATTTAGAGCATCATCCAATTTATCCTCAAAAAAGACACCCAAATTTGACCAAATTGTGTCCCCAGAACCATAGTTTTCCTAGGCTAAATCTCCACTGATTATGACAGGAACTTGGACACCCATCCCTAAAGTGTACCACTACATAGAGGCCTCATGTACTGTCAGATAATCATCAATAAATGCATGCATATAAGAAAAAAAAAGTTAGTTGCTGCTGCTGTTATGAAATGACTCGAAACTGTTCCCTCCGGTTACACTTTTGGTTGAAAATTATCCTTTATGCATCCCTCGACAGGAGTCAGGGATCCCTTCCCCTACTCGACCTTTACAAATTGGATATCCTGCTTTGCTGTAACCTTTTCAGAGGTGCCACAGGCCCCAAACATAGATATTTGTAATCGATACCATAGTTCTTCACTGAGGTCTGGCTTTGAAAACTGCATTCTTGGTTTGTCCAGCAAAAGCCGTGATGGAGCCAAACAGAGAATAGACTGGACTGATGTAATGAGACCAGACCACAGCTTGGGTGCAGCAAAAAAGAGGTGCATTTTAAATGAATAAGCCATGGCATAAGCCATGTTTCTGCAAGACACCAGGGTAGGACTTACCTAACTATAAGAACAGCACCCAGAGGGGAAAAAGAAAGAATAAAAACTCTGGTAAAGAAAATTTCAAACAACCATGGATGATAAAAATCTATTCCTTGCCTGGGAATACATTGAGGGGTAATACTCAAGGGAACGGATGTCATTCCTCTCTTGTGGACCATAAATCCATGTGGAAAAAGAGAGCCAGAGGTCCAGGAACACCCTGTTCAGCCCTTTTGATAGCTCACATTGGATGGACCTTGGCTAATTCTTCTTTACTGCATAAAGCAAGGTCATACACTCTCAAGGGCATAGCAGCCTGGCTTGAATTAATTTTCTATTAATTACTAGAATGAATTTAGCATGAATAAGCAATGGTTATTTTTAGCAGCAAGTCTGATTAGGCGTTGGAGCAAACTTCAAGGGAAGTCGTAGGGCACCTGCTGTTTGGAAAGGGGAGAACAGCTGCCCTGGTTGGATCAAGGAATCCATCTGCTCTGGATACCACCTCTGACAGTGACACATCAAGGGTGCACAGGGAGAGATTATAAAAGACAAAGCTAGAATAGACTGCTTTTTCTCACCATAACCCCTGTTTTTGACAACCTGGGGTAATACCTAATGTTTCTTTTTAAAAGACTGATGCTTCGTAAATTTGTCCTGCCCATTTCTGAGCCATGTTTTTTGCCTCAACAGTATCTTCTTGAAGATCTTTACTTACATGTTCCCTGACCTATACTAAATAACCTCCTTTTTCCTCCTTGACTGTGTTTGTTAGACCTCAGATGACCGTCTTTCCTTCCGTCTAGCTCCAATAGATGCATCTTCTTGATGAGGCCTTTGGCTCAAGGCTGGAAGCCTTTTGGAAGAGTGAATTTGATAAACATAAATTATTCCTCTCAGT
The DNA here is from genome assembly GCA_013389825.1 of Crypturellus undulatus. Classification (NCBI taxonomy): domain Eukaryota; kingdom Metazoa; phylum Chordata; class Aves; order Tinamiformes; family Tinamidae; genus Crypturellus; species Crypturellus undulatus. The sequence continues at coordinate 47,994 of VWPW01014750.1, forward strand.
GCCTGTGAGATTAATGTAAATTCTGAAGGAATTGAGATAATGTGGTCTAATGTTCTCTTCTGGCCATTTATTCTCTGAATCCATAGCAACCCTTTCAAAACTTCCAAAGATAAAGTGACAAACATAAGCTTTGAAAAACAATGGCTACATTTCTATTAGTAAATTAAATATTCCTCTCAGGCTTTTTTAAAAGTATTATTATTTTTCCAGTGAGGCCAAGAAGCAAGAAATGGCTGTGTAAATGCTACTAACTCCCTTATCCTTGCAGATATGATGACTGCATCAGAACTGGCAATGGGAAATCATCCCTGGGCCCTGCTGACTCTTAACTGTGTGGCAAGTGCTTGGGACAGTTTTGGACATTTAGTTGTATCTATTAGATTAGGTTTATCTGTGCTATATAGTAGGACTACTTTTAAATATAAAAAGTAATTTAAAAATACTATAATTCATAATATTAGAATTTACAGAAATAATCTTTTCTCTGGAAATTTTGCAGTCTGCCTATGTGTGTGGACACACAGATTTTCACTGGTTTTGTATTTCTACACCAGCAGTTTTGAAGACTTAACTCAAATAATCTGACCTTAACGTTTCTTAATAAGGTTTACAAGACTAATAACATGAGGCTTGCAAAAATTTCAGCAGAAATACATTATCTATAAATTATGCTACTTGTAAATTTGAACTATTTACTTTTTTTTTCTTTTGTTTTGTTTTCCTATTGCAAAGTTTTCATTGCTTTAATTAATTAGTTAATATTTTAAGAGGTATTCTTCAAAATCAGTTCTGTGCAGTTCGCTGTTTGTTTGTCTACAACTGGCTGAGACCTGGACTTAAACCATAAGGGTAATAAGGCTAGATATAGATAGGTGTCCTTGAATAGATGGCATATCTTTGAGCACTGTTTAATTTACTAGCATAGAAATAGCTATCATTCTCCAAAGCAAGGATGCTCTTAGAGCAAACTGAGCGTTTGTGGCCATGGGGCACCAATTAAAGTCCATAAATTAGAATAACTCTTGGTTCTGTAGCAAATTGGGCTGCAATTATGACAGTTAAGCTGCTTGTCCATCCCTTCAGACAAGAGGAATTTGGCACACTAGCTCATCACCCCACAGCCTGAAAGAGCAATAATAAGCAATGGGTCTTAATCCTTGCTTATCATATCTTGTTATGACTTTAGTACTCTTTAATAAAGCTTTAACATAGCTTTATCTGTGCTTGAAGTCAACTCTGGCTGATCTCCTCAGGGCGTTTTAGAAAAGGAAACCCCATTGCTAAGAGTGATGCCTGTGGCGTATGCATTAAGCTTTGTGGTCTTGGTCCTCATCTGCACCCGGACTTGCATTTTATGATGGTCAGTGTGTTACATCAAGAACAGGAGTGAGATGGCCAGCGGCAATGAGAAAGAGATATGGAAGAGATGTCTTTGATGAGTCTCTTCTGCACTTGTATCCACAGAAGTGAAGCAACGGAGTAGTCCTGCAGGAAACACACCTGTGACTTAATTATCTCAGGTTCATGCCTGACAAAACATTTAAGTATGTTCTTAACCTTAAATGCCTCCATAAGTTTCATTTGCATTGGCTAAATGTCTTAATAGAAATGGCAACAAAAAAAACGATGTGGACATTCGCATCTCTGTGGCATATTATTACTGTTAATTATTTCGACTAACACAGGTATTTTCAGCTTTCTGTGAACATCCTGTCTCATCATAACTTGCCTGTGGCTCTGTAAGTTGAGGCAGTAGTTTGGACTGAAAATCACCTGCTTTTATGTATGACTGTAAAATTCTAGTTTATTTTATCGTCACCCCACATTTTTTCCTCTCTCTTTTTTAACAACTCTGTTTTCAGGCACCCAAGCTGTCTGGTAATTATGCTGTCTTTGATAAATATTTTTACTGACCCCAATTTGTAAATACCTTGCCTGCTCTAACTGCATACAATTTATCATAACGCCTTGGGAAACCTTCACTTTCCCTTTTCTGTGTGAAATGAGGAGAAACAAGGAAGTAAATTCAAAGCTTTATTTTCAGTATACTCTTAAGAATGGGGCAAAGCTTCATAGATACCTTTTTGGCATGAGTGTGGCTGCCCAGACTTCCATTAGCAGTGATAATATATTTTCTCTCCAGGTTTTTGTACCTATCTCCATACCTTTTGTACCTATCTCCAGGTTTTTGTACTTATCTCACAAATCTCCATACAGTTTTCAACGCTCTGGAAGACCAATCTAACATATTGTTTAATTCCTTTCTTTGCTCCTTATTGCATAAACCTGCCAGAGCTGATGATGAAAGAAAAGTCCAAGTCCAATGGGCTTCTGTGATGCAGAATGAGACCATCTGTGGTCTCATCCAGACAACACACCTCTAAGTCTCTGCATTTAGTTGCATAAAAGTCACTGGGACTGTCCCAGAAGTTAGTCACATGTGGCTCTATAGTTAGTACCATAGAGTACTAGTACAAGTACTAGTTAGGCACATTGGCCCTATATCAGCCAATGCTGAATGAGGGTAAATTTGAGCGTAAGCTTCAAAAATCAAAAACTGGTGAGCAGAAAATACCAGACAAGATCAAATGCCTGACTAGGTCACTTGAGCATACTGACAACCTCACCCTGGCCCTACAGCTGTCTCCCACTCACTTGTATTTATTGACTTCTCCCTGCCAGGGAGATGTAAGCGCTGACATGCACTTTCCAGATGGCAAATTGCTCTCAAGAGGTGCATGGAAGTGTGGCAAATCTTTTTTTTTTTAAGTGTCTGAGGTCAAATAATGGTCATCCAGAAGCCTTTCCCTCAGTGACAGCTGTGGAGGGCAGAGTGCCAAAAAGTTGCTTATCTTCTGGAAATACCTCAGCACAGAGGATGTTGAGGATCTTTCTAAGGTTAAGGGACAAACAGATTGTAATAGGTGCATTGTTATTAACTTTGTTAAATGCAACTGATGATGTATAATTGTAATACTCTCCTTACCCCCGTTTTCTGGCTCCATAAAGCCAGCTTTTCTGATTGCTGATGTCTCCATCTTATTGAGAAGGACTAGTGACTTGTAATACTTGAAGGTCCTTGAGATCCCATCTGTCCTCAAGGTAGCCTTTCTAAAAAAGATTAGATAATTATTAGATAATTATCAGATAGATTAGATTAGATAATTATTAATGAAGAGTTTAGGAGCAAAACCCCACTTTTGCAAATGTTGCTTTCTCTCTTTTGTATGTTCATATTCAAGTGCAAGACGTTTCTTCCATATTTGAATGATCTTCTGAATAAAGGTGTTTGAAAGACCGAGGTCACTCAGTGGGAGAGTGACCCTGTAGGCTCTTTATTCTCCTTTGCTTTAAGCTTGCGTAATACAAAGCACATCTGATGCTCTACTGTCTGAATGTTTCTTTTCTATTCTACCTTTGTTCTCAGATTCTGTGGATATCAATGTTGTGGTTAAGAGCAGATCTAATCCTCACAGTCTTCAGATTCCTATGGCTCTGAAGGCAGTAGAAGGCCTCTGTGGTGCAGGACAGTGGGGGTCAGAGAAACCAACCCAGAATATTATTCCTAAGAGCTGGTGTGTAGCTAAATAACAGGGTGTAATTGCAATACCTGCCCTGTGTTTTTCCTCCTTCAGTTGGATGTTGCTTTTTTTGGACATTTTCCTTCATCTTTCTGTCCTGTCCAACAATCAGATCTCATTAAGGCAAGCTCATGGAAGCATGTGAACCAGAGATTGTATTAGAGTTTAGGTTTCCTTAGCTGTCCCTTCTATTGCTGTTCCCACCAATAACCTTGTTTCAACTTTTTCATATCCTTATCCTTGTCTCAGATATATCCTTAATAGTTAAGGCTTAGAATTAATAGCTCCTGCTGGCAAAGCAAGGGCCTTTTCTTGTCTGTGGTTGGCATAATTCTTGAGCCAGGGTTAGAGCTCTCTTCAAAGAGGCACTTTTTATACCTAAAAAACAAATAAACAAAAGCTCTGGGACAGGAGATGTCAGATTCCCACTATTATTGGACATGGCCTTTGTACTACTACTGATCCCATGTCTACTGTATGGGTCAAGAAATGATTCCTCATGGAGCGCAGAAGCTCATAGTGACAGAAATTCCTTCTCCAGAAGTTCAGGATGTTATTTTCTTCCCCAAGCTCCTTTAGGATCTAAGGGATTCTCTGCTGTTGTAGAGGTAAAAGCACTAGCAGTGCTCTTCTCATCTTTTCATTCTCATCCTCTACCACATTTTACTTGTCCCTTTTGGCTTTTTACCAAAATGCTTAGGTTTGTTGTAGACTGGAGCCAGATAAAAGGTGGTCTAGAGCATGGGGTGGCTGATCTATGGATTACTGAGTACCTCTTTCATAGTGCTTTTGTGCAGGACTTGAATTAGTAAGTTACGTGGTCTCTTCCAGATGAAAACCTGTAATTGTGACCCTTTTGGGAAGATAAAAAATCCTGCATGAAGTCCCTCATATCCTTAGGACTCCCTGTGGAGAACTGGAACCAATGCTTTTGCTTTCCCAATGCTGGAACCAATGCTTTTTTGCTTTTCCATAAACACACAGAGATGGGAAGCTATGGTGAAATTAGATTTAATGACTTATATAGGTAGGGGAAACCATTACAGGCTCACTTTAACCCACAGGATAAGTGTGGAGAAGTAAGCCAAGGAGAACACAGCATGTAGGATTCACTCTGGAACAGCTTTAGCAGAGTACAAAGCAGTAGAAGTAAGACTGAAAAGGGACAATCCCATATGGTTTGCCACCCTTGCTCATTATTTGTGACCTGAGCTATAAAATGCATCCACAAAAACCTCAGTCAAACCACCCAGCAGGTGGATTATAGGTCAGTTGCAAAGGGACAGTCCTTATTTAGCAATCCTCAATAGTTTATCCTGAAGCAATTTAGTGAGGAGTCAAGGGACACAGTGGGAGGAAAAATTCTTCCTGAGACCGACAGATGCAGCTGGAGGACATCATTTGAGCCTTGAGGCTTAGGAGCCCCTCATTAGATTTGAAACTGAAGCAGCAGGCTTGAAGAAAGGTACAGCTGACAATAAAATTACTCTAGATTATCTTGAGGGTGTTAACTGGTGAGATAATTTGTGAGGAAAGGCATATTGTACCTGTGGAGCACACAGGTGGGTTGGTGGGGCTGGGAAGTGCCAAGATCATTACCCTACAGGACAGAGAAACAGAAGAGAAGAGAATCTAGGATTATTATCTTTCATTAAATACTCCAGGAAACTGAGGAACAGAGAGGTGAAACAGTTTTCCTAAGGTTTTCCCACTGCCAGTAACAAATCTGAGAATAAAATTCAAGGTTTTGAGGCTCAGTGTCTTGCATCCGGGATTTATCTGTTAGAGAAGTTGCACTGTCACCCTTAGTGCAACCAAGGGACCAGCAAATGAGCTTTTGGCCTCCAGGTCTCTAACCTTCAGCCTTGGATACTTGGGGAAGTTCATTATACATAGCCAGGAGAATTGCTGTAGAGGCATCCCCTGCATGTCCTGGTAAACCCCAGGCTAAGACTGAAAGATATTGGCGTTGGGCCATGCAGGAGAGGGGTATCAGAAACTGCAGCAGGGAATGTTGCCCTCTGGCAGTGATCCTTTGGTCCAGTGCTTCTGAGGTGGAAACAATTTCCTAATTCATGGCAATTTATGAGTTGTTGGACACTTTCTGAACAGGGAATGAGGTTTGAACCTGGGGCTCCTTCTTTACATTCCTACATAATTATCATTCAATGCAATCTTCTCTCCTTTGCTCTGAGGTCTCTGCTGGGCCCTCTCAGCTCTTGGCTTGGCCAACTTGGGGCCAATATTGCCATTGGTAACCTGGAGTGGTAGATTTCTACCTTTCTTATCTTTAGTGCCCTTCAACCATGCAGACGACGAACAGAAAGTCCAGGAGACTGGACAAGATCCCCACCAAGATCCCTTCCACACTGAGTTATCCTGTGTTCACTCTGTAGTAGAGGTTCTCTTGAAGCCAAAAAAATAAAACAAAAATAAAAATCAGCTCAGGTCTAGAAGTTGTGTAAGCCAGATGAACAGAGTGTTTTTCTTATGGCTTTTGCAGTCAGTGTTTTCAGGGCAGGTATCTTGTGTGTATATGCATTGTAGAGTCAATATCTCTGCCCTGTTGACTTATATCCAGGCTTGAATCAGGGAGCACTTCCATGTTGGCCATCCCATAAGCTTCCATCATGAGTCAGTCCCAATTTAACTTTTAGAGAGAGATCTGATGAATTAATTGCACCAGAGGCATTCAACAACCTATGCGTTAATGAGCCAGAATTCACATATTCATGACTTACTTAGTGAAATCTGCAGTAGAAGAGCTGGTTATGAGCTTCAAGCAATTCTGCATTGAAGGGAGGAAGTGTTTGTTCCTGGTTAGGACATCAGTACAAGGAGGATAGAGCAGAATGGTTTGTCACCATCTGTCAGTTTGAACTGGAGCATAGCCAGGAGAGCTAGGCAGTTAATTAGAAACAAGAGCTGCTTCCTTTCACACACATATATAAGTTTCTATATAGGCATGTGTGTTGCCATTAGTGGAAGTCTCTCCTTCCTAATTAGAGGAGCTGCCCAAAATTTTGTTGGATGGTATTAGCTCTGGTGAACTTGCTCAGCCACATCAATCTACCTAAGCTTTTGGTTTTTCTTCATGAGCTTTGGGGCAAACCTAGGGAAACAAAGTGCTAGAGGAAGGGATGAAATAACACCCTGGTAACTTACTCTCTAAATGGACTTGAAGAGTGTGGCATAGGACTCAAGGAAGAAAGCCCTTCCATTTGTGTTGTAGAGGTTATTCTGATTGCTGGCATTGCCAGTAGACTGCTGTCATCTTCTGAAGTATCTGTGCAAGCTATTTGTTATCCTATGACCATGTGGTCCTGACAAAAGTCTTCCTGTGATTTTCTCAGGAAAGGCTTATAATGTTGCTGTTACTACTTCTCCATGTAGCTCTGAGCAGGATGCCTGAATGAAGCATGCACCTGCCCAGGAACCAGCCTATTTTGAGGTCTGACATTATTAGTTAAAATGAGAGATGATGATGGAGTAGGTCCATGTAGTCTTTAAGTTCCTCTAGAGGGCTTCCCAGAGTCTGCTAGTTTGATTTCTGCTGTCGTTTTTATGTATCACTAGAGACAGCTTGCCAGTTTCCTGCAGAAGTCCCACATGCCTTTGGGAATCTCATATTGCCCAAAAGATCTGTTTAGCAAAAAGTTCCTCGACCAAACCCAGGTCTGCACAGTTGTGTGATAGCCTCTAAGAGGAGCGAGAGAGAAGATAGCAGCTGTCCTCAGAAGATTTCCTGTTGTTCCTGTGAAATGACCTGCTCTCTTCTTTCTTAGACCTCAGCAAACCCTGGAGAGTTTAAATTTTTGCACTCCCTCTGTACACTCGACCGTATATTTGTGTCCGCAGTGATGAGATTCCCCCTATTCCTATCCCAATCTTACTCATAGTTGTTGCTTTACTCTTTCTCTATTTTCATTGTCTTCCTTTCTGCACCAAGGACTTTCTGGTGGACCTCTCCCGACTAGTTCCCAGCTCCATCCTTGTCAGAAAACCTTCCCTGTCCTTTGGGAAATGTCTCCCAAGGGAAATATGACATGAAGAAGACTGTCTCTGAGGCCCCTCTGTGGCCTGTGAAGTTTTCTAACAACGAGATGAAAGACCAGACAGATGCATGCATTCAAATGAAGCAAGTCTCCATTCCTCTGCTTCTTGCAGACATCAGTGTGCACGTGTAGATAAGAGACGATCTAAGGTTTCACAGCTCACTTGTGGAATGACTCATGCCTTTAATTGCATCCCTTTAATTACAAATTAGCCTCCCTGACCTTTTCTTCTTGCCTTCTCTTGAGTGCTACAACACAGTCTGATCTCTGTGCTGCCGAGAGCGGAAATGAGCGATGTCACTTGGTGGAAATGCTCTTTGAGCTATACCACACAGTTATCTCCCGTAATCTGATGAAATATTCCAAAAACGCCTCTTCTTCTTGAAAAGGTCTTTGTGATTTAGAGAGAGCTGGCAAACACAAAGTCCAAATCAGCACCTGAACCTGCAGAAGCAAGAAAAAGAAATGCAGCAAATTAAGACACTTAGATTTGAGCATAAGAGCTCTAAAGACTGTGAAAAGTGAAGAGTCAGAGTCAAGTGTTCCTAGAGTGATTCACTGCTTTGCTATCTTCATTTTGAGGTCCTTGGAAGTCTGTAGAAAGCAGTGACGTTACTTTGGCGCGGAGATGGAATAATGTAAAGCTTATTCATCATGAATATTCCAGTAAAAGAAAAATTCCTCTTGGCAAGAGCAAATGTAAAACCCAACCAGGAGACCTCCAAAAGAGGATGAGGAAAAGATTTCTAAAACTGGCAGTTCTTTGGCAGAAAAGAATACAGGAAGTAAAGATTACCTATGAATTCCCTTTCGCCTCGAAATCTTCAAGAACAGAACTCCCTAAAATAGAAAAAAATAAAATAAAATAAAAAAGGAGGCCACCTGCCTTTATTCATCACTGAATTCTGAAAATTTCTACCCTGTTAAAGTGTCAGGAATAAGACCAGATTCACCCACTCTGTGCTGACATTTAACTCATCCCGTTATATGTATTACACCACCACTCTAGCTTTAGCAAGGATATAATGTAACGAACATATACACAGATTTAGAAGAATATAGTGTCAGATACACTTATTTATAGATGCATATTCATTTATAATTATCTCAATTGTGGAGAAAGTTAAGTATACAGTAGTCCAGGAAGGGTTTGTAAAAATGCTTCAAAAATTTAATTTCTCCTCAGTGAAAAATGAAGATTTGTGTGAACACCTAATTAAGCTGGCAAATTTTCTCTTTTTTTTTCAAGTAAGAAAGCTGAAAAGAGGATTTTTTCTTGTTTCCAAGATTTTATTTTTAATAATGATTCAATTTTGAAGTTATTATTTTCTTTTGTTACAAAAAATGAGAAGAAGTTGTGAGGCTTCCTATAGAGTTAAATAAAAACTGTTGGTTGGCTGAGTTTTAATTTTAGTTAGGTTTTTCAGTTGAGCCCTTGCCTTTCCTCCTCCCTCCCTGACAGTGTCCCAAGTGATTTATTTTTCTAAATAACATTAGAAAAAAAATAAAGAGAATATTAAGTGACTTACCTGCATCTCTTGCTTGATAGGGGGTCTTAGTTTCTCAGGTGGAACAAAGGTGCACCCAAGAGTGCTGCACGAGTTGGCGGATGTTATTGCTAAGCCATTCTCAGAATCACAGAATGGTTGAGGTTGGAAGGGACCTCTAGAGATCATGTAGTCCAACACCCCTGCTCCAGCAGGCACACCCAGAGCAGGGGCACAGGGTGGCATCCAGGCAGGTTTGGAAGATCTCCAGAGAAGGAGACTCCACAACCTCTCTGGGCAACATGTGCCAGGGCTCTGCCACCCTTCTAGGAAAGACGTTCTTCCTCACATGGAGATGGAACTTCCTGTGTTTCAATTTATTCCTATTCATAGTACCCTTGTCATATCACTGGCCACCACTAAGAAGAGTTTAGCCCCATCCTCCCTACATTCTCCCCTCAGGTACTTGTACACATTGATCTCCTCTCAGTCTTCTCTTCTCCAGGCTAAACAGGACCAACTCGCTTAGTCTTTCCTCGTACAACAGATGCTCCTGTCCCTTAATTATCTCTGTTGCTCTCCACTGGACCCTCTAGGACAAGCTGCTCCATCCCCTTTCCAGGGATGGAGGTGAGGCTGACTGGCCTTTAGTTTTCTGAGTCCGACCTCTTGCTCTTTTTGCAGACTGGAGTGCAGTTGGTTTCTTCCAGTCCTCTGGCATCTCCCCTGATCTCCATGACCTNCCTCCCTCTTGCTCTTTTTGCAGACTGGAGTGCGGCTGGTTTCTTCCAGTCCTCTGGCATCTCCCCTGATCTCCATGACTTCTCAAAGATGATGGAGTGCAGCCGAGCAGTAACCCCTACCAGTTCCCTCAGCACTCTTGGGTGCATCCCATCCAGGCCCATAGATTTATGGGTGTCCAGTTTGCCTAAAGACATTTAGTAACTCTGCCTTCTTTGCATCCTCCGTCACCAAGACACCCTCCCCATTCAGCAACGGACTAACATTTTCCCTAGTCTTCCTCTTGCTGATGATGTATTTATAGAAGTCCTTCCTGGAGGGCTTCTATAGTCAGGGTTGTCCCTGACATTCTCTGACAATGTTCCTACATTCTTCACATGTGGCCTGGCCCTTCTTCCACATTATGCACATGCTATTTTTCTCATTAAGTTTACCCAAAAGCTCCTTGCCCATTTACAAAGGTCTCCTGCTCCCCTTGCTCCACTTCTTTCTTGTAGGAATGCACCAATCCTTGTGGTGTTTGAATATCAACCAGCTCTCTTGGGCTCTTTTTCCTTCTAGGACCCTTGTCCATGAGATTCCTCCAAGAAGTTTCAGAAGATCAGACCACAGCACTCTGCAGTTTGCACCGTGGTGAGAGACGAATGGTGTGAACAAGCTCCCGTAGGCTTTCTATTTGGTGAATCATCATGTTATGTTGTTTGAAAATGTTCTCACCATCAGGAAGAGTAGGAAATTCAGGTGTGGTTGGTTAACACAACTGAAACCCTCTCGTATTGCATACCGAGTAGGACGGAAATAACTCAGTGTTTACCAGGAAGCAAGTAAGAAATTCCCCCTTATGTAAGAGGACTTTTGCTCTCCTCCAGAGAGCTCTGTATGACCTATTTTCCCCAGGATTTTCATTGAAACCATTCAAAAACCTCATATACATGTCTTGAATCTGCAAGTTGAAAAGAAATGAATAGGAACCTTGCTTTCTTCTTTACTGCACATTGCATAAGGCTTTAATAGCGAGCAATAGCTTACATGGGTTTGATTTTATTACACTTAAATGGGTAATTCTTGTGTCTCCAACTGTGCCCAAGAGGGCTGAATAGAACAGAAGTGACTGCACTGCAGTACAAATGGGTCTTTGAATTCTTCTTACAATTCCACGGCCTAGATTATATTTAATAAGTCATGCACAGTAAATACAACCAAGAGATGTGAGGAGACTCATTAATATTTGCAAGACACTCAGGTGACACTTTTGCAAATGCCATAGGAGAACACTGCAGACGTAGTTAATGAACTAAGTGAAACCATTTCTATATTTATCCCTGCTCTTTTGTGAAAAGGAGACACAAAGTTGGAAATGAAAACCCATGTCGCTAGCCCTACCTTTGAGGATAGTTTGTGTCTGCTGGATGCAGGGCAAGGATTATGTGTCGTGGGCCGCAAGTCTTGCCACAATGGACACATCAAACAGCAATGTGGCATCAAGCAGCATAAGCGGCACTGGTGGGTGGTTGGGATCATTCAGGAGGTGTTTAGACACCCTTGTGCCAATCTGGTAGCCGAGACAGCCTGGGACTCTTGCTTCCCATAGTCATCCTGAATCTATTTTTGCTCTGCTGCTCCCTTCCCTGAGCATGGTGAACATCATAGGTATCTTTCCCCTTTTCCACCTATTCTTTCCCTTTTCTGCTGCACCACGTTTGAATTTCTTCTTAATGATCTCACAGTTGAGCCCATTTCCATCCCTGCTTCTTGATCTGTCCTCCCTGAACTTAAAGCCTTGCACAACCTCTACTTGTGGGGAAAGCAACTTCTCCGCTCCTTCACCTTGGTGATTCAACAGGCTGGCCCCATATGGTCTAGGCAAAATCTCCAAATAACCTACCTCTTGTAAACCTTATTTCTCATTGTATCTATTTTTTTTCAGAGAGAGGATGCTGAAATAGGCAGGCAATTGGTCTAGGGTAGGAGAGCTGGCTAGATGGGACTTTTCCATAGCAAGACAGTTTGTCCAACTGGGCTTTGATGAGACTAGTATGGTTGCTTTAGGTCAGATATTGACTCCTTTGTAGTCAGTTTAACTATGCAGAAAAAGAATTGCAGCGTATCTTTTAAAACTTTGTCAAAGATTCAATATTGCATTTCTCACAGTTCAATAAATGTTAACTAATACACAAATCAGCAGGTATTTTAGGGCCACCTGAAAAACCTTGTCTCAAGATGTTTATAATGCATGATACACACTTTAATATTTGCAACGTGTTTCATACTGGTAATCGATTGCTCGCCCTTTATAAAGGGAGTTCTTGTTAAACCATGACCTATTTCATGCTGGCTCTGTCTACAATAGTTAATTAAAGAGTATGAGGGGATGCTGCTGGGTACCAGAGCTGGGGTTATCCTGTTGGGCTACTCCTGGATGAAATTACACCCTACTCAGAAATTCCCAAGCACCAACAAGGAGACAGTGAGTGCTGGGAACCAAATAAAGCAGCAATTTGGAAGTGCTCCTCTACCTTGTTTTGGAGGGTAGGAGAATAACAGTATGGATGTGGGTTGTTCCGTGCCTCTTGGTCTCAGTGCCAGAAAATGTTCCTCTAATGCATTTAATTTAGAAGTACAGATGTAGTTTTGACATCTGTGCTTGACATTGACATTGAAATAACTGTCAGATGGAGGGACTTAGGGATAACAAGTAAATGATCTGGATTGTATTCAAAGATATGACCAAGACGACTAAAGTTCATTTTTTTCCAATAATGCTCCCTTCTTAGCCATCAATCAGGTGTTTCTTGAGGGCTACATCCCTTCTCATCTTTTCCAATTTGTGTTGAGTTTCCTAACTGCACAATGTCAGTTACAGAGAGCATTGCTATATCTAACTACACCCAATATCTCCTCATCTGATTACTTCTGCTCCTCTCACAGGGGCTTGGAGCTGTTGGTATGGAAATACCTCCAAATTAAAATCTATGTGGTTCTTAGGGCAAAGAATAGAATACTTGAGTACTATTATTTGAGTACTTAGAGTACCTAGAGTACTATTATTTGCATTTTTGAACCTTAGAGTGACAAGTACAGGGATAAAAATGGAGAAAAGAAAGTTCATAAATCCCATATACAAAAATCTCGCTCTAACGAATGTCCTTTCCTCCCTTGTCCTTCAGGATTTTGTTGTGCCCCATGAAGCCACCATTCCCATGTGCCCTGTGGAACTTAGGAAGATACAAGAGCTGAATTAAAATCACCAATACCCAAGTTTATTAAACGAGAAATTTGTACCTGCTACTTTTCCTTGTCTAGGACCTTGCCTATCCTCTAAGTTTGACTCCGGTCTAAGGTAGTCTTTAAGCGCTTGTGTCAGTTAATCTGCTTGAACAAATGAGGTTAAAAATTACTATCAGAGAAAGTAAATCTAATTCTGTTCACAATCCACAGTTGAAAAAGCCACAAGGAAGAAAGATGATCTCCCTGAAATTAACCTAGATTGAAACAGCTCAACTTTACTTGTGCCTACAGACCCTCTATACTACTGCTGCCAGACTCTATTCATGTAGGTGCTACAAGACATAGTGGAAAATGGATCAGTTTCATGAAAAGAAATGGCTAGCTTAGCCTAAAGTTAAATTTTATAGACAGGAAAGATTGTATGAATGATGGATGTAAGTCATTTTTCACCTATGCCAGGGGCATGTCTCTAATTGTTTTAGCACTTGCATCCTTGGTATGTGCTATTTGCCTTCTTTTTTCAGACTGGGAAGTAGCAATTTTATTTATTTTATCCGGTGAAAGTATTAAGAGGCTTAGAAACTTCAGATCAAACAATAATAATAATAAAAAAATAAAAAATGGACCTGCCTGGTGGTTTTCAGATTCTGGTCTTAGTGCTGACAGTGTATGCTTGAAAGCAGGGTTTCTGCACGTAGTTCTCACTTTTTGAAATTGAGAGAGTATAAATAAGCAATGAAAAAGCATCTAATTGCTATTAATAATAATATGGAAACTGTGTCACTGAATATGGACCAGGAGACTGTTGTCTTGACTATTGTCAAATGCCTTCTTAAAATAGATGTGGTTCCTTTACAATCTCCTGTTTGCTGATTATTAATGTCAAGCAAAGTCCATGCACACTTGGATGTTCCATCTAAAGCTCTGATAGTACCTTATCAAAGTCATCACTTGGGTGCTGGCCATCACCAGTCATCACCAGTGTGCAGACCAGGCCTATGAAATCTTCCTGTCAGACCCTGGTCTCATTTGGAGATATTGAATACTAGAGAACGGCAAATAATGAATAATGTTCCATCCCAGAGGGATGCATTACACTGATGGATGGAGTGATTCCATCACATTTTCTATCAAATCCTAAAGATTTTATTTACTTTTACCCAGGCTCTTATAGGAGTAGATCTGTCAAGCTTAAGGTTATTAGTGGTTAATCATTTTTTTATTTCAGTCTCATTTTGATCAAAAAAATAAAGACAAGACAGGATGGAGCCATGTTAACATCTACTGGGCAGGTGTAAGATAACAGCTATGAGTTTTTCAGTGGGATCTTGCCTCTGTCCTAGAGCCAACATTTCCCCAGGTGCCTTGTCTCCCAAATCCAATCCCATGCCCCATTCTGATCCTTAGCAAAAATGGATGGGATCTCAGAAAAAAAAAAAAAAAAAGGCAGGTTTGTTACCAGACCATTTCTTATCCTTGTAAAATCTCTTTTCTTCCAATTTATGCTCTGGGAGGTGGAGGGAGTGTTGCACCATTGAGCAGATTCATGAGGATAAAAAGGCATTAATGACCATGGAGACTTCAGACAGTCTCTTAATGAGCCACATGAGTCTCTAGATAGGCTAAGAAAAACAAAATCATATTCCGCAACCATGAATCTCATGCTATTTCCTATCAATTAATCACTAGCAAGGTGTCTCTTTGAGAAACATTTTTTATCCCACAGACTGCTGATTTTCAACCCATATGCCCCATTTCTTTTTAGGAAAGAAAAATTCAGTCTGGCTTCCTACCAATTTTATGCAGTCAGTCTTGAAACTGGACAATTTTTCCTGCCTTACCTACATTGACGTATTGACATTTTCCTTCCAATTCTTCTGCTTTTTTTTTTTCTTTTCTTTTTTTTTTTTTTGTGCAAAAGCTGTTTGGATTTCAGAAGCTTAAATTGAGCTTTCGCACAGAAGACTGGGGAGAAGATACTGGGGGAATATAAAGGAGGACAAACTGGTACAAAGCAACTCTCATCCTTGCTGAAAGAAGATATTGATCAACTCTACCTAAAGATCTACCTAAACCACAGATGGAAATATCTCCTTACATGCACCCTCTTTATCCATCTGTCAGTTCAGTCTTTTTCTCAAGCCTGTTGAAATTAGCAGCGAATTCTTGATGCCTTTTAGGGATGGATGAAGTCCTCTGTGCCAGTCCTGGTGCTATCTGGCAAATTCTCCAAGCATCACACTGCTGGCTGCAACGTTGATGTGGCCAACAAGGAGCAATAGCCCTGGTACCTCCTGTTCATGCGTTAGAGACTTCCTGGGTTCCCTTTGAATTAGAGAAGGAAACAAAAAGCTGACAGAATTTCTTTTCTGCCTCTCCATAGCTCAGAATCTCCATGGGTTGCCACTGCAATAAAGTTGAAAACTATTTATCTAATTTTCGCTATTTCACTATTTTCAAAAATTGTGTTTAATCATTATTTAATATTCTTCCTGTGCAAAAGAATGGCAGAAAATCCCAAGAGGTAGGGTTTTATTTATTTTTTTATTTATTTTTTGACCATATACCTGAAACCCTCTGAAAGTACCTTCAGGTGTCTCTAATGACCCTCCTTGGAGCAACAGCAGGCTCCCACCATTGGCTTGGGGATATCAGCTGAAACTTTAGGCAGCTACTTTCCTTTTTCCATATAATCTCCCCTATCTTTATCACCACTCTCCAATTAAGCTATGCAGTGCTCATTTTACATTGCCTCCACACAAATACAGCCGTGTCCTTCTTGGAGCTGGCCCCACTTCTTGCTTTGTTTCTATTGCACTGTCCTACCTCCTGGTTTGCCAGCAATAGTTACTGTGATGCTAGAGAAATGGGAATGCTGATTTCACTGCACAATAACTTGCCAGTTCCATCCTCAAGTGGAGGAAGACTAATTCTTTCCTTTTCGACCTTTCTAGTTCGGTGAACCATGCTGTGGCCTCAGGTCCTCTCTGCAAGTCAAGAAACTCCATCCCTCAAGAAGAAAAGTGCTTCCCAGAGGACTTGCAAGATTTATGCCATGGTAAAAATGGGAAGAACCTCATTTCAGCCTCTGCCAGCATATAAAAGACCAAAGAATAATCCAGCATCTTCTTTAATTCTTAGTTTAGTTTGGACTAAGACAATGTACTAGGCAAGCTTTGTAACCATGCCTTTGCAAATCTAGGTATTTATCTCCTTTCCTGCCCTTTAATTGCTTGTTTCAAGTAAGCATTTTGGAAAATACTTGTAAATCATTTTAATTTCTACCAAGAAAACAGCAGATTCATGTACTCATTTTTAATAAAAAAATAACAACAAACAAACAACTGATTCCTTTGGGTAGGGCAAGAGGAAATTTCTTCAAATTTGTTTTCTGCTGAACCAAGAAGTCCTTCCTTCACAGCCTTAAACCACCACTTCAATGAAAGTTTAGAAGGTGTCTTAATGCAAATTTTCCACTCAGTCATGACTGTTCTATCTTCTGGGTAGGAGTGGCATAAAGTAACTGAGGATCATAGTACGCACTGGTGAGTAATCTCATTATAAAAAAAATGTAGACGCTTCTGCTTCCATGGCTCCTGTGCATCATACCTGCGAGTGCGACTGAATTCTTTTGAGATCTGTCACCTGGAAGTGGCTCTGACTAATCCTCCCACAACACAGTCACAGTTTGCGTAATGGGGCTCGCCAAGATGCAGTTCCCTCCTTCCCCAGTGGCATCCTCATCACGAGGATAACCTCTTCGTGAGGTTCTACCCTCACCCAAGGTGACCGGTTCCTTTCAAGTTCTAAGAGTTCCTGAGAGAAAGCAGTAGAGAAGTGTCTTTTCTCCTATGAGGATTTGCTTTTTCTCCTGCTATCAGGGGAAATCTGGATCAGGATCTTCTCTTTCAACAGGGAAGACCCTTTGTCACTGGAGTGATGGAAGGGATACCTGCAAAAGAGGGAAGAAATAGCAGCTGCCACCAGTATAAGTATTAAAGCCAAGGGAGTCTCTAAAACCAAAACAATGACCAAAATATCCACCTCATCCCACCCCACCTCGCTGCCTGTTTTTGCTCTCTGAAATTTATGGTTATCACGTACCAGAGGAGTAGGGATCTTGCAGGCAGTAGGATGGATCTGTGCTGATAAAAAGACTAACAGAATTTGGGAGGCTATTTCATCTCTCTCTCTCCATCTTATCTCTCTTTTTGGTCGTATTCCCTCTGTTTTCACACAGTAGGAGCATTTATGTTACATATAGTCCATATATACATATGTATACACGCATACATATTTCATTTAATTTTGTCATTTGGTTCAATTCCTTTCTGTGAAGTAGGGAGATGGATCACAGTTTCTAAAGGTGACTTTATGGAAGATAAAAAACAGCAACTATTACCCAATGAGCTGTTAAACTAGTACAATTAATGCACCTACAATGGGTATGTTACTCTTTTAACATTTCATTGTCCCTGTGGTTCACTTGTTTACTTAAAAAAGGTGCTAAAAAGTGTAAAGCAATGTTATGGCTGTTAGAAGGGGAACTTTCAGCATATTAAAACATGAAATCCTATTCTATTTTTTAGGCATAGCTATAAATAAGTAATTTATAATTAAGAAATTATATACATCTTTGGAATTTTCTTTTCTTTTTGAACTTTATTATGTAATCAACTTTGCCTATTGAGTCTCTGTGGGTGAGTAGCAAATTCACATGCATTTTATACACACTATTAGGAGAATGTTTCAGAGAGTCGCTGCTTCAGAGATGCTCCCTTTCAATTCATTGTAATCTTGCTGTAAGATTTCATTAAGCTTCAGAAATATCTGCTTTCAGCCCATTTCTCTTCAGCTCCCGGTTGACTGTGAAAGAAGAGCAAAAGAAACCATCACTGGCTTTTTGTTAGTCATGATGAGTTTGGTGCACAAGGGAAATTATTTCTCCTTTGAATATTGTCATTTTTTTTTTTCCTTTTCTGTATGATTTCTGAATTGTAAAGGTTGAGGTCCCTTCTTTCAACAGGGATGGGGGATAAAATCATATGCAAATACAGCTCAGGTGTTAAAGTTTTCCAGCTAAAAAATTATTCAGGCAGAAAAATGCTTAACCAATACAGACTCAATTGATTAAAAAGTCAAAGTTAGTATCATTATACACACATATGCATATAAACACACACAGAACATGAAAAAAATCAATGCAGCATTTATGATTTTTTCTTCTACAATTATTGCTAATTCCACATTTTTTTTTCTGTCTTTTTCACACTGTGTCCTTCTCTTAACTCTCCTTGAGGATGTACTCCCTTACTGCATGTTTCTGGCTATCTGGTCATTGCATTTCATCACTACTGTCCTCTGGGAAGCAGAAGGTCAGAGAAGAGGCCCTCAGACACTCCTGGGCTTTTCTGACATAGAACTATATTTGGAGATTAAGTCTATGTAAAGTCTCAAAAGCAATTCCTTAATTTCAGCCTCACTTGGTAAAAGTACTAGATTTGCCCCATATACATTTTTATTTATTCATTGATTGATTTACTTACTTTTTCTCCCCTCATAATGGTGATTTACACTTCAGGCAACACTTTCCATTCCAAGAATGAAATGCATGAATTTGACTTCCTTTCTCTAATGCAAGTATTCAGGAAAAGACATATTAAAGAAAATTCAATCAAATCACACTCCAATTTATGTGCTTTCTTACAGGGAAGAAGCCAAGAAAGCAAAGTGCCGTGAGACACACCACCTGTATTTTTAATGCAAATAACTGTGTTTAAAGCACAAAATACATAGCATGCTATATTTTATTTATATATAAAATACACCTATTATATATATATATAGTACATAGTATGATATATTATATATATATGCACATAGGTAAAATTGAAGTAATTAAATGCAATATTTTCTCCCGAGAAACAAATATGGGAGATATTATAAGAAATAATAGCATTTATCTCCAAGTCTAGATACCCACTACTTTCCTTTCGTTGTCTGTCATATGATTCTTGGACTCTGAGCAATGCTAATCCCAAGGCTCTATCACAGCTAATCCCTTAAGAAGATTTCTGCAGTGTGCTATTTAATTAACAGTCATGTCTAATATATTATTATTGCATTTCCTGTATTTCATGAAGAATTAAAAACCTCTAAAATAAGGACAGGCCTATATGGGTAGATGCAGCTACTCAACAGCAGGAAGCCATATGGATTTTCAGGACATCTCACAGCACGTTTCTTCAGGTGATAGTATTTCCAAACATTCACTGTTCAGTCTCCATTCACCTTCATGCATCTCTCACGTGCAGCAACTGCACAATGTCTTTGAAAATCCATCAGCCTGAAAGGTTGAGTTTGGTTTTTGAGATCCAAAAAGGAGGGATGGGAAGTTAAGCTGCTAGAGATTCACCACAAGAACTCAAATGGCAGAAAAAAAAATACATGAAGAGCTGGGAGGAAAATTGACAAAGATTAGGAGAGATACAACATGCATCTTTTATGGAAGAATGCATCCCAACTTTCCTATGAAAGGTTGTGTTATGCAGAGGTGTAAGACTCCTTTCCTCACTTAACCTCAGCCTACAGTGGTTAATCAAACAAAAGCAGATGAAATGTGCCCCAGAAGTTCTTCTCTCCTGCTGCTGATAAAGTGAGTCTGAGGTGATAGGCTGAGGGGTAGATATCTGCTCTCCAGTAAGTCAGATAAGATCTGCTGGCCATAATGCATTCCTCAGCCCAGCTAAGCTCATTTAGTACTATCGCACTGCAAATAATGTCTTGTTTATGGGTCTCCTATAGTTAATCACAGAATGGTTGAGGTTGGAAAGGACCTCTGAAGACTTTCTCTGACCCCTCTGCTCAAGTAGGAACATCTGATGATTGTGGTCACCTGCTGAATGATTTCTCTGAAGGTCTGAAGATCTTGCTTGGGAGATCAGGAGTGATGTAACAGCTGGAGTTGACTGTATCTAACCAACTTGTTCAACTATTAACTTCTGCCTAGCAACAAGATCAGACACAAAAAAACACATAAGCATTTAGCTCTGTAGCACACTGTATTTTACCATATTTCAGGCTCATACTTTTCCAATGTCGGTTTAAATTTTAAATACCTTTGTCACCGGTTTTCTTAATTGATGAAAGAATATACTTCATGAAAAGTTACTATCCTGCCTGCCTGAATATATAGTCATTTTGTTTTTAGAATCAACAGGAAATGCTCAAAAAGACCAAGAAGAAATCAAAATGAAAGTGAATAGAAAAAAAATCAAGATAATATAACAACTTCAAGAGCAAAGACCCTTATAGATCCAATATAGTGTGTTTATATATTTGGGGGAAAAAGGGCTCAACATTTTTTTAATAATTATTTCCTTCCTCCTAGATGAACAAAAGAAGGAAAGACATCTTCAGCTTTGTCCTCAAAGGTAGAAGGAGAAAGACACCTTTCCTGATATTCTGATATTGGAATGAGACCAGGTGCCAGCGTTACAAACTTTGTCGAAGAGGAGGGCTGGGATAAGTGATACATAGAATCAGCAATGCAAGAGCATAAAGCCAGAAATCACTTTGGAGATGTTGAAGGCAAAAGAATCCCACTCCTAGACTGACAGAAAACAACTGCTTACGTTGTGCTATTACCGCAAATTCTGTTCATTTTGAGTTGTAGAAATGCGACGTGTTTTCTACCCTAAGTGATTTGGGTTTTGAAACAGCTCCCTCAGCACATTCTGTTCTGGAAAGTTGTTTTTCTGAAGCTTGCAGATGCTGATGAGTCCCGCTTCCTCTCTGCAGCTCCTTCCCTTAATTTTTGTTTGTTTACCTGTTTATCTGAGACTCATCCTCAGTAAAAGCATCACTTCTCGGATCTTATTAATCATCTCTTGATAACAGAGCCGGCAGGCATTCAGCTGCTAACATCCTAGACTAAGGGAAACCTTCCTTTCTCAGAGCTGGTGCATTCCTGGAAAGATCTCACATTTCAATGAATTGCTGCTGCATAACTTAAAACAAAACAAAAACAAACAAACAAAAAATCATGGAAGAGTTTTTCCCAGTTGGCTCACAGGAGCCAGATCACATATGCCAGTGGCAGGACATAGGATGATGCCACCAAGGGAGCCTTCTGGCTAAGTATTTACCCACTGTCCTTAAAAGGCCCTTTTATCTCCATTAAATACAGAATTTTTGGTCTGCATGAAAATGAATAACAACATCATCTCTTTAAAGATAGCCCAGTCTTGAACAGAGGGTTGGACTATAGCATTCCACAAGTCCCCTCCTACCTACTGTACATCCACAAATACTAGACATAACAGAGAAGTTTGCATTTATTTGAGCTCTAGACCCAAACAGCACATTTTGGCTTTATATTCAAGCCCTAACTCCAATTTTATTTATTTATCTATTTTTTCCCTGCTGCTCTTCCCTCCTGATCCAATGCTCAGAAGCACCACTGGGATCCAGTGCCCAATTTATAAGGCTCTTTAACAGCCTCGAGTTGTTACTACAAACCCTTTTTGAGACAATACTCACCCTATGGCCAACTCCAAGGTTTGTCCACCTCATAGGGAACTCATAGGGAACATGGTAGTACTCGAGGTGATGTGTCCATCAGTGATTTCTTCTTTTATGTTTCTGCTTCTGCTTCTTATGGATGGGAAATGTTAGATTTTCTTTTTTATTTATTTATTTTTTTATGACTCATCCTCTGTAGGTGTGAGAAAGGAGCATTATGCACTGCCAGGAGATATAATTTGTGACTCATGTAACCGTGGGCTATATGCTTTTGGAGTGATAATTAAAAGGAGGGGGTTGCAGCTGCCCGGGGGCTAGGTAAGTATGAGATAGAAAAAAAAGAACCTTATCCTTCCGCTCTGCAGCTGACTGATAGAGTGAAAAAAGGCCAAATATGTAAAAACACATGAACTTTGGCTGAACTAAAGGTAGGCTTTGTACTTTTAAACATTGCCTGTTTTTCACTAGGCTTGCCTCATTCTACTTAGGATGTCCATTTACACACATTAACTAAATCTACAGGTCCAGTAGTCACTAGAGCTGTTTGAAAAGGGTTTGATGTGGGAGAAAGGGACTAGGTTTTCAACAAAACTCCTTCAGTCGTTCTCCAGACCTCAAATTTGTTAGCTACTGTTAATTGTTTTAAGGAAGTAAAAGCATTCATTCCATATCTTCCCGTTAAGTTTGATATTGTTCTTCACATCATCCATTTATTCTATTTCATACCAAGTTTGTTTATCTGTGGTGTGGCCCAGGGGTTTCCTCAAATTACCTGCAAGGAAACCACCTTGGTAAAGGAAACATCTTTCCATGGATGATGCGAGAATGCTAGGATTAAGCTGCTTTATTGACATCTAGGAAATCTGGAATCTCTTCATCTCCTTGCTCTGTTAAAAACATTCTGTGAAATCTTAAGCACTACTACAGGTGAGATGTACATTACTAATCTGAGGATTAGGTGGGTTTATAACAGAGCATCTCTTCTCAGCCACTTGCTCAGGCTTCCTCTGTAGACAGGTTAGGCCCTTCTAGGATGTGATAATTTTGGTCTAATTCATACCCTTATTGAGCATAATAAAGTGACAGCTGTGCCTGGGCCAGTCTGAATTTGCCAGTCCAACTACATACTCTAGAAACAGCTGAAAGAGTCCTTGGTCCCATTATGTTTTATTTATTTTTTTAATCTTCGGTTAGAAAGTCTACCACATTATGGAGTTTGGGAATTTCTGTAGTTAAGAGGAATGTGGACTTTTTCTGGGAAAAAAATTACATTCACAGTACATATTTTTGTGGGAATTAGTTTTGATGGTACATCAAAACTCTCTCACTTGCATAGGACAAACAATAGGTAAATCTACAAAGCAGAAGAACTCAAACCAGCCAATGAATCTAATTATTATTGGAAAACTTTTAATCTAATACGAAATTTCCTTTTTCTCCAGTACCTCCATATAAAACAACAACAAAAAAAGGCAAAAAAACAACAACAAAAAAACCCAAGCCCCTCAAATCAACCAAACACAATGCCTTTCAGAGAAGGCAGATGGACTCTAAGTCAGGAAGTATAACCCTGTAGAATTAAAAATAATTGTCTGATCAGAGCACTCAGTGATTGCATCACCTAAGTAAAATGTTTCAAGCTCATTTTAATGTTGCAGCACACTGAAAAATGCATTGAAGTTTCAAATTAACACTTGTCTTGGGCTTTGAAACTATCTTGAGGTTTCCATATCAGATATCATCGTGATGTGAGGTTTAAAAAAACCCAGAGATGAGATAGGTGGATAGAGCCTTCTAACATTGCTTGAATTTGACTTCTCATCACCTTCATTGTAAAAAACTCAAGAAGGAAGAGTGGATTTTCTTCCTGCTTGACAGAACGTACTCCAAAATCTGATGATGTTTAGAATTATTGAAAAGGATTTGGATGGCAGCTGTTTGTATATCCACATCTCCCTCCCATGGCATATATGATGGCATTTAAGTGTACACACAGGCACATACGTGCAACTTAGCACAGATAAATCATGTCCCAGTGGTTCATCAAAGTATAATACTCTGAAATTACTGTGTTAAAAGTGAATTTCAAATTGGATGAGATTTGGTCATTTTTTTTCACTCCTTAGTCAGAGTGGAGGGGAGGATGTCTTACCATCCATGAGTAATTGTTCATCTCAGATTAATAAATTTGGTTGCCAGAAATGCAGGATTCTGTCCCTGAGCAAGTCACCACATCTAGAGTTCCTTCTCCATTTGCTTGCTGGGAAAAATTTTTAACCTGTAATAATTTCTTACCCATGACTAGAAAATGCATAGGAGAACAAGATTTTCATATGGGCTATTCAAACAACTGAATGGTGTGGAAGCCATGGCACTGTGGACTTTAATATTAGATATATCTCCAAAATTTGATCCTTTTTAATGATGGGTTTTGATCCCCCATCATCCATCTATCCATCATGGAAGATCTGTATCCCTCCAAGTATACAGAATATAGAGCAGGAGTTTTGGACTAGATAATCTCTAGATGTCCCTTCCAACCTCAACCATTCTGTGATTCTGTGATTCTTTGAAAAGAGATTTTCTATTAAAAAAAATAGTCTTGAAAAATGAGACTGAATAAAACTGCTGTGGAAAAAAAAAATTGCTCCTGCATCTGTATCAAGACCTCAGCTTTAGCCTCACAGGAAAAAGCCCATTCTCCTGTACTGACTACAATTATATTTTACAGGTCAGTTCTGACCTGTTCTTCCTTAATGCAAAGTTTGTGTGGTGAAAAATCAATGCAACTGTGTGAGAGTGGCTTTTGCTATGTTTTCCTCTACAGAAGGCATTGACTCTTAATGCTGCTGCCTTCTGTCTGAAATGTCTCCAATTCACCATCCACCATCTCCTCTCATAGACTTCCCCACAATAACCCTTCCCTGTTCACGCTATTGTTCTTTAATGAGCAGTAGTTTGGGAGGGGACTTATAATTCTTTGATCCTTTTAATTTCAAACAATTTTTATGGCAATTCTTTCTGGTACAAGAGGCTAGTGCTTTAGAGGAAGGTGGAAGGTACCCGGCTGAAGGATAAACGCTCCTCTGATAAAGCTTTTGTCTGGATTCATGTATTTACAATCTGTTTCTACACCCATTATTGGAAAAAGTTCCATCCCATTATTATCTGTGGGGAAATGTGGCCTAGGATAAAAAGAAGTTAGCATAGATTTAAGGCAATAAGAGGCATACATGGTCTAGGAGAGGAAGAAAGCACTTGCTGAGAAATTATCACTAAGCTCTTAGTTAGCATGAAATTTATCTGTACCTCACTTTTCTCATGTGAAAAAGACAGTGATTGTGCAAACTTTTTAAATTTCTAAGAGTAAGGCATGAATAATGTCACCAAAAATCTAGACAACACACTAATAATTGCTATATGGAATAAGGCATGCATCATATATACCAGTTATGCATAAAAGTTGAAATGAAGCTGAGAATTCTGATTTTTCCCAAAGATAGCCCTTCTCAGAAATCTTTTGCAGTGTTGGGTTTCAACATCCAATCCTGCTCTAATTTACAGTCAAACCTGTTCTTAAAATGTTGACATTGCTCACAAGAGAAAATTTTGATATTTCAACTGCATCTAATAATAGCACTTAAATTACTTTGAGAGGGACATGAAGATAAATATTCTAATAAATAGGACATACTATGTCACTCCAGTGATAGGGGCCAGAAATATATCTGAAAACAGCAGACTTTTATAGCAGTGCAATGCTGCAGAATTTAGTCTTTTTCGTGTTCCCAGTGCACAGGCGCAGATTCAACCCACCTGATTTTAAGCACTGAAATGAAGTACCTACATTACGGCCTATTCAGTTTCAATCAATGAGTGATGAGTGCCTTCCAGGGACCATTCAGCTTGTAGGTGTCCTGACTTGCCATCTGGATGTCCCCATTTCTTGTTATCGATTTCAGCAGGACTAGCATAAATGTTGGTGCTAAGAGCCTACATTTGGATGGGATGGGATGGGTGGAAATCTGTACGTGGGTAAAACCGCCACTCAGCTGTGAATCAGCTGCTCTCTAACTTGCAAATACTGCAGCATTTGCTGATAGCCATGCAGACTTCTTATGGGTAGAAGTTGGTTTTAGTAATAGTTTGCCTTGGCTTCCTAGCAGATTGGTCATTACCATGATTGATACTGATATTACATCATCAGAGCTAACTTAGCTAGGCTATTAAAACTAATTGCTGGTCAGGCTGAGCCAGAAGCAATTAGCAAGAGACATAGATTGTCTCAGAAGGGATTTATCCTTCTATCCGCTCATCATGGCTTTCAACTCTTCTGGCAGCTTATTTGAGAGACAGCCAAACTGAAGCCTGGGCAAAGAACTTAAGGTAATATAGCATAATAATAATGAAATCAAATGAGTAAGCTGGTTGATCGTATTTAATGTCCATATTTATTTAGTTAATTTTATTCTTCACTAGCTTGGCAAAGAATGCTGAGGAAAGAAATCATTGTTAAACAGAGTTGTGAGATGCAAAAGAGAAGGGATCGCTTGGGAATATTCGAAGCATTGGTGTGTTCCTACTGCTTCTTGAAGGTCTGGTCTGAGGAGCTCATAAGCAGAAAATGGGAATAAGAATTGCATCGTGTTCTTCCAAGAAATTGCTATCAGAAAAGGGAATTTCTTGGAGGAACTGTTTTACATCAGTGTTAAAATGACCCTACAGTAATGAAACTGATGTAACAACAGATTATTCAAAACTGGATACAATATTGAGGCCTTGGCCAGTTGCAGGTATTACAAGATTATGTTGTACATTCCCCAGCACATTAGGTGTATTAGCCATGAGACACATGATGTTCCACATAAAGTTGTACTTGAGTCTTGAAAAAATCACATTTTTTCTCTCTCTTTCCAAAATATGTTATAGGACTCTTCCTAGAGCTGCATTTATCTTATTACTCTAACTGTGAGTAACTACAGGGGAGGCAACTATCTTGGAACAAATTACTCTGGAATCCCTTGATTCAAAGTGAGAGTGATTCAATTAAGTCAGTGCAGTTAAGTACGGTGCTATTTATTCTTCTCATCTAGAAGAAGACATCAACATTTGGTTAAATTATTCATGTTGTTAATTCTGTCAGTTTATTAGGCAGATCCTTGTCAACTTAAAAAGAGAACTTGGGGTGATTAGCCCAGGTGTGACCATTTCTGTTGGAATCACCTAATTTTAAGTGAGGGAGATTTTACCCCACGGGGTTTGACTGATTCCCCCAGAAGCCTTTCCTTCACCTTTTCTAAGTGTCTACTTGTGCTTGCTGCTGGTCTTTGTAGTTCCTGTAGCTAAATTTCATCCTATTTCAAACCTAGTGGTCCTCAGGCTCACTTGTTTCTCTCATGATAACTCGATCCTTCTCACTTGGGAAAATACCTTCTAAATTTATGTGTTGAGCTAAGAACTCTCCTACTTTTTGAATCATGATCATTAATGAAAATATTTGGTAAATTTAGTCCTAGGACTTTGACTGAATTGACTAGTAACGCTTTTCTTTCATTCTGACCTCTTACCTTTTGCATTACTTGTATTTGTCCTGATCTCTTGGAATAAACAGATAAAGGGATGGTCTGCCTTCCTCAGCAGTAATACGTTTATACCATTTTAAACTGCTTGAGGAACCACGCTGGAAAATTCAGACACAATTTAAGCTTCAAATGCAATGTCCAGGAGCAGATTTTGCCCTTGGTATCTCTGATCGCTCTCTTTCTCGTTCTTTATTCACTTGCTCATTCACTCAGTGCAGTCCAGAAGTGCAATGTCCTGGCCTGAAGCATTTGGTTGGAGATCGAATTAAATGAGAATGATAGCAAAACAACAACATTTGGGGCTGGAAGAGAACTCTGGAGATCTGGTCCAGCTTGAAGTTACTTTCAACTTCATCATCCGATCTGGAATTTATCTGGTCAAGTTTTGAATATCTACAAGGATGGAGACCACACAACCTCTCTGGGCACATGCTCCAATCTTTGCCCATCATTTTTTTTATCTTCCTTTTAAACGAGCTTGATTGAAAGTTGTCTGTGATCAGGAGGAGACTGAGCAGTGAGCAGCAAACAGGACATTGGATATTCACATTGTTTTTCACACACCTCATTTTAGGGAAAGTTATAATAAGGATATCTAAACTAGGATTAGATCTGAGATACTATAGCTCAGAGAGCAAAGAATGTGATCTAGAAGAAATTTTTTTCTAAAATTTGTCCTCTGATAAGAATTTCTTTTTAGCAGTATGATTTATTCCTTCCTTAGAAAATCCTGAATTAAAATATACATACTTTTCTTTCATTCTTCTCTATTTTCCTGTCCTTTCTCCCTTTGTTGTCTTCATTTTCTTCCTAGAAGGATACAGACAGAAAATGAAGAAGTGAAAGAGCAAGAAAAAAACAATTCCAACCTTCTGTTTTATTGAATATGAGATAAAAAGGAATTCTGTGTAAGTCACCTTTACATAGAAAGAAACAGTTTTCTGTTTTAGGATTTCATCATGAAAAGTATTTCTCCTATCGATCAGCAGCAGGGTCAGTGTGGTTGTCTGCAACAGGCATAACTCCTGCTTCCAGTTGCATCTTCTTCCTTAAGTTTTTGATATAGGGTGTTTACTGTTATTCTGTGTTTTTGTTCAAGATCTTGAGAGGCAGCTTTGCTATTCCAGCTCTAGGCCCAAATCTGAGCTAGGAAGTAGGGAAAAAACTCTGAAAAAGAAGTGAAGAAAATTTAGAAATGATAGAAACAAGTTTATAACTGATATATAGAATACATTTCTTTTTTAGTTATTTTGTTTATTTCATTGCTATTCTTTTTAATTAGATTGTCAATTGATTTTCCATTGTCAAGAATAACTAGGTTCCAATCAGCAGAGAGTCTGGAATATTAAGCAGACTTAATTTTTTTATATGGAACCCATAATAATGTTAATATTAAAATGTCATCAGTCTCACAGAGGTACATAATGAGCATGAAACGAACATTTTTTTTATCCCCCTCCTTTAGCAGTCCCAATTTAAATTACAAATGCTCTTGATAAAAATTGCACAGACTAATTGTGATATCACAGACAATTATTTCCAGATTGGTGAGGGATAAAAAAAAAAATAGAGACAAGTTTGAAACCAAACGTTATGGCTCAGAAACATCTCCATTGTCACAGCTCGATCATGAGGAGCAGATTCAAAAAAAAAACCATATTCTTCTATGAGAAAGAACATCTTTTTCTGTAGGAGCAATCCAGATTAGTTTATCTTCTTCAAGTCTTCCTGTACAATGCACATATATATTATGAAAAAAAGAGCCTAGTTTTAATTTAACCATTTAATAATGGTGAATAATGGTCTCTAAATTAATCCATTTCAAAGACTCATTTGTTATATGACTTGTTTACTCTGGAATAATATCTTTCAAAAAGTGTGTTATTTAAGAGTGATTTTTCTCTATTAAATGAACATCCTGACTCAGTCCAAATTAACTTTGATGTGTAGATTCTGCACGCTGTGCATGAACTTTGCGGTACCTTTCTTAATTAAAGGGATGCCTCTCATTCCAGCTAGATGTGTTTTTGAAAACCCATGGCAATGGGGATTACTAGAGGTTTGCTGCGCTGAGAGTGTTATTGTCACTATGCAGAGATGAAGTAGTTTTTCTTTTTATAGAGATATGATTGTATCTTTAGAGAAGTATTCATACCCATATAGGTAATTCCTGTAAAGCACAGAGAAAACCAGGACCAGAAGCTGTTAAACTAGTCTGAATGTTTTCCAAGAGACTGTCCACTGTTATCATTTTGCATTAAAAAGATACATGCTCAGTTCTAATAATTATACCTGTAATTAGAATAGGTATTAGATGATGATCTTTTCATGGTAGGGTTTGTCATCTTATTAGCTGATCATATAAGCTAATTTATATAGGCTTATTACGTAGAACATGGAATAATAAGGGAACTGATTCATAACTAGCTACTGTGAGAAATAAAAATGATTAAAAGATTTTGTGGTAGCAGAGCTGATATAGTCTGAAACCATCCAAAGGATGGAAAAATTCATAGTAATATTTGGAAGCATTTTCTGTTACTGCCTTTCCTGTGTGTTTTCCTCCTCCCTTCTAGCCTCATTTTGGCTGTAAAAGGAGACCAGATGCCATCTAAGGTATCTTTCATCTCATCTAGCAGTTGTTGATAGTGTAGGGGTCTCTATCTGATATTCCTTTTCTTCCCAGCAGAGAGTTATTTAGGAGAGCTGGTGGAGTTTAGGACATGACCCAGTCAACCAAATGCAGTGAAATGCTATTGACACCTTCATTGGTGTCTGCACCAAGGCTCTTCCGAGCAAGGAGCATGAGCTTTTACCCAGGAACTCAATACAGGGCTGTGTTTAGGATGCTGAGAAAAACAGGAATAATCACGTTGACTTGAAACTTTACTCATCTAAGAGAGACACCAAAATTCTTTTACATAAATGTGTCCCTGTCCTTGGGGAGCAAAGCTGATGGCCAGGCAGAAAAAAAGAGCAGAAAAGAATGCTAGATCTGACCAGGGATACATATCCCTTGAAAGCATCTGCCAGGTAGGGACAGCTCACTGCCGTCACTCACTTGAGTGGGCTGCTCTCCTCAGCCCACACGATGGTGTCACTGCAGCTTCTTGCTGGAGGATGACGTCTTTGTGCCTCTGAAGTTCCTATTTAACCGGCTTGTGTTTCTTTGTGTTTGAAAGGAACATGCAGTCCTCCTCGCCTTGTTTTACCTTGGAGCCACTCAGAGGAGGAAGATCTGGAGTTTTCTGCAAACCTATGTCAAAAAAAGGAAATCCTGTTTTCACCTCATTTTCAGTAAGATAATAGAGGACTATGTATTTCCCTGTAACCTCTATTGCTCAGTTCCAAATAATTATTTATAATGGGCTTCTGAAGATATCAGCTTTTGACCTTTTGCTATCAAAAATTTTCCTCCAATTAGTGATGAGGAAGAAAATGCAACTATCACATTTTATTGGTTTTATCTCTGTTATAACTTGAGGGAAATCTATATTACAAGAATAGAATGGTTGGTATAGGAAGACATGGATCACTTCCTAAACTGTGTTCAGGCAAATAATATATGTTTCAATTAAGCCAAACGTTAACATACATCTAAGAGCAAATAAGGCAGATCACTCATCCATCAGGGTTGATTCTTTTCTACAAATTAACATATAGAGTGAATTGATTCTTTTTAGGACTTTTACATAAAATAGTAATGCTGAGAAAGACTCATGGCAGATAATCAGCCGAATATGAGCTCCTATTTCAATGAAGGAGCCAAAAAGAGCTATTTTTTTTCCTCGAGGCATAAACATGGATCCTCAGACTGGCTGAGGTTGGGTTAATTCTGCATTTGTCACTTGTGAGATTATGGCCCAGGCTACAGAAGGGGAAAAAAAAAAGTAGATAAATTGAAGAGGGTTCAGAGAAAGGCTATAAGAGTCATTAATGGATTGGATTTGGCTTAAAATGGCAAGAACAGTGCCTACTTATGGAAGAAAAGGTCAAGAAGTTGCTTGATCACTGTCTACTAAGAATTTACATTAGGAACAGGCTATACCGTCTAACAAACAAAGATATAACAGGATCTACTGAAAAGTGAAGCTGGATAAATGCAAAGAAGCTTTTTTTAATACTAAGGATAATGGACCAATAGATTTTTTTAAGCATTACAGGGAATTATTAATCACTGCCAATTTCTAAATCAAGACAGGATGCTTCTAAGAACCATTAACATTCAAACAGGTACCAACTTCACGACATTTTCTAAAGATCAGACCTGCCTGCAAAATCTGTACACTGAAGCACAGTGAACTTTGACTAATCCTGTGGAGAGCCAATTTTATGCCTTGGAAATGTAAGAGTTGATATATGTCATAAATTTTTCAGTGTAGAATGGGCCATTACTGATGGTGTCATCTGATCCCCATAACACAAGACAAAGGGTTTCACCCAGCAGTGTCAGCTCTGGATCCAGCTACTCCTGGCTGAACCAGAGAATATTGACAGAAGATCAACCAATTCTATATATAGGTTGTCCTGCAATGAAGAACACACTATGGCCTTTGTAAGATCATTACCATGCTGAGTCATCCAGTCTGTTCCAATGATTTTGAAATGATTTCTCTGCTTTCCCCCATTTGAATAGGTTTGTTTTCAACTTCCTGCCTTTAGATCTTGAAGGTAGGTATCTGATCAAAGCCTAATAATTTAAAGTCCTACGCCTTCTCCAATAGCAGAAAAGACCAGGAGTTTTCAAGAAAAGATCCAAAATATCTCTAATTTTGACCAGTCAGCAAATAACCTCTTCAGATGTATTTTTTAATCTTTTTTTTTTTCTTTCTTTTTTTCATATGTGAAGGAGACAGAAGGAAGGTAGTCAGCACATATTATTACAGAATAAAGCAAAATCCTGGATGTTTGTGATAATTGTGATAATGTAAGGTAAAGATGGTGATAGTTATTCAGTGTCTGGCTTGTGATAATGAGTTCATTTACCTAAGACAACAAACAGGCATATTAGAGTGTAATCTGTGACACAATTGCTTCTTCTCAAAGTGCCAAAAGGAAACCTGCAATGCCTATGGGGACAGTGTGTATCCCAAAGTGACAAACCTGCTTGCTGTTGAAGCTTGCATTTATTAAAACTAAAAAGTTGTTGAATTCCTTCAATGTGAGAGCTTGCAACTCTTCTACACTCACACTTCTCTTTAGCTCTTCCTGATATCTTTCTAGATATCTTTATTTGCAATGTCAAAATCCTTTCTTCTTTAAGAAAGACCTCTTAACCTCTTAACTAATTGGAGGTTTCTTCATAGTTGTTTTCCTTTTTGTTCAGTTTTATGTTCAAAAGTTATCTAGAACATCTTCAAATTTTCACTGGCTACACAGGTTCTTTTGAAAAGCTTTGGACCCTCCATAAATCAGTTGGAGGATATCTCATCCAGGGAAATAGGGAAGAGGGAGAAAGAGATGGGAATCATTCTGCAGGCCTCTGGCCAAGGACCTCCCATCCCTTCCATGTTTGGCATCTCATGAGGAAAACCGTGCCATCACTTCTGTTATTTTAAAGCAAAACAGTAGTGTTGAAAGTGATTCAAAATGCTGAAGTGCCTCCAGCAGCATTAGAAATGATCTATTTATGGAGGGATCAGTCAACACATTGCCAGCATGATGGCCACTGATATAGCGAGTTAATTAAAAATATGCATATTCAAATGAAGTCAGAAATTAAAATAGAAAATTAAAAAGGCATGTGGAAAAGCAAGACAGGATGAGAACTTGACTAGGAGGAAACTGCCTCCCTATGCACAAAAACTCCCCCCAAAAAACAATGTATCACTAGTCAATGAGGGCTGCCCTTACTGCATTGTTTGTGGGTGATAAAGAAGTGCCCGATCTTTTCTTCTGTGGGAAAAAAAGATAGGGTCTCCCTTTTCTACTGTGAAAAGTCCAGGGATCTGAATTTTTAAGACTTATTGTGCTCTCAAATTTGGGTCAAAATTGCCACCAGATTTTAGGGGTTCTTAAGAGGTGATGGAGAAACACAAGGCTTGGTTGAGTAGAAAGAAAGATCACTTTTTTTTAAGAAGTCACTCTAGGGACTCATAAAAATAAAAGAAGTGATCAAGTTTGAAAAGGTCTATATTTTCTGGGGCAATTGTTTTGTGTCACTAGGCTAGATGGAGATATATGGAAGAAGAAAAAAACAGATGTGGTGCAGCGGTTGAGAACAATCCTGAATGCAGAGCAGCTCGGATGGCAAAAGCACGATAAGGGATTTATCCCTTATGCCTTTTAGCATTGCTCCAAACACCAACCATCTCATGTCCTTCTCTAGGACTGTATTTCATGCTGCTTTTAGATGGCAACACGGATAATGTACATGGGTAAAATACTTTTGGGAAAGATAGTTCTTAGTTCCTGAAAGACAGCAGTAAAGTAAGGCATGCAGAGACAGACCACCAGCTAATCCAGCTATGAGTTTTCACTACGTAGGTTAAAAAAATAGATTAATCTGATTTTATAGAGGATTTGGCCATGGCAGCTGTATATGTTTTCATTTTTGGACTCCAGCTGGCGTCTTTCCAAAACAGGGGATGAGAGCTGACAGAACTCAAGAGGAAATGCTGACTGTCAGCTGTTAAGCACTTCTGCACCTAAAAACAAACGAGATATTTCATTATCCATGTCCATTTCTGGAGACACAGTCTTGGATTCTGCTTAATGTCATGTGCTCTGCTGGCACTGGGAATCAGTGGCTCTAGGATCAGACCTCTAGCCTGATGCATTAGACACGAGTTCATGGGAGCAAATCTTTCCACTTTTGAGCTTACCCACTTGCTTTTTGCACAGGGTAAACATAAGTGATTGCCTCATTTCTCTGTTCACATTATTCAGCCTTTCTATTTTTTCTTACCTGCATTCTCATCTGTAACACAATTAGTATATTTAGTATATTTAATTTTATAGTTCTTGTTCCTATTTATTAGTTCGGTATATCATGTTTGGTTTTGTAAATTTAGGTATAATTTATTTTAGTTGCATTTTGGTTAGATAACTTTAGCTAACTCTCTCCCTCGTGTAAGAACATAAAATCAGTCATACTTCGTTAGATAACAGCCCATCTAGAAAGCAGCCCCTCAGTGACTGAAAGCAACCTCTAAATGTGGGAAGAGTGTAAGCAGAAAGCAAGCACACAAAGATATCTCTTTTTATCTAGTTCCCCCCTCTTAAAACATTTTTATCTGTGAGCTTGCCTGAGCCAGAGATGGTTTTTGAGTTCTAGTAGCCTTAGATGGATTTCTCTTCCAGGAATTACCCATTTGTTCCATGAACCCAGCTAAGCTTTTAGCATCCATCATATCCCAGGACAGCTTAACTACACTTCGAATGAAGAACCATCTGCTTTTGTTTGTTCTAATGCCGCCTCCCGATGACCTCTCATCATTATATTGAAAGAAACAGAACAATTGATCCCTACCCTTTTTCTCCAAGCCACTCATGATATGCTCCATCAAACCCAATAAAACCTCCTAGTTTGTAGATCATCTGTTCAGTGAACCCTGGAGTCCTGGCAAGCACAGCTGAGCTTTCTGTGTGAAACCTTTTCATATGGCTCTCAGAAAAGGCTTGGTAGTGTGTAGAGATGTCAGTAGAGACTTGCATCGGAAAATAAAGTTTTGGGAAACACAATCCAGACTGCCATTAAAAAGCAATATATCTGTGTTTAAATTATACAAGGCTGCCAATCAAGCTCCTATTTACCTGCCAGAATGTAGATTTGGGTCTCTGACGTGAAGGATTGGCATTTGGAAAGCTGTAGTCGTTAGAAAACAACATACCTGTCATCAGCTCTGAATCAACCTGCTGGAGCTGATCACATAGCTTACCAGGAAAATCAAGCAAGCTCAGATTAAAGCTTCAAGAAATTAAATTGTGGAGATGAAGGCAAATTTCATGGGACACAGGGCATCTCAGAGTTATATAGAGACTTTTGGAGTTGCAGAAAACATGAGATAATACAATAGCAGAGCTCAATGCAAAAGTCCCCTGTGGTCTATAAGTGTTCCACGTTCCTCTTCCAAAAACTGACTTCCCTTTAAACACAGCTGTCATTCTGCTGCTTTTTACCTTTTCTTAAACTCAGTGTTAGTGTATCCAGAGTGACCTTTGGAGGCTTGGATTTTGGTGGTTTTGCAGAATGAAAAGAAGATTAAATCTCCAAAAATGAAATATTTTGAAGTCTGAGAGAGAAAACCATCTTCTTATTGTCCCAAGGCAAGAGTAGGACCAGGCAGAGTAGATCTCAGGGGTTGATGCTCAGCTGGTTGGAGAGATATCTTGGGTCCTTGCCCTGCTCGCATGCTTGTTATTGCCACCATCCCATCTCAAACACACAAACCTTCTAGCAAGCGGGCAAATCCTTAACCATCTTCAGTGGGTTTTGAAGCAGAGGGACTTAATTGCACGGTATCTTGGGCTGCCTGTCAGCGGCTGACAAAAGGTGGGTGCATAAACGCTTTGCTCATTGATGGGATGAATACGCCTGCCTCTAACAGGACATAATTGGATGATTGCTTTCCAAACAACACTACCTATAAAAGTACAACTGCCTCCCCCAGCTGGTGCAGAGCAACTACGCGTTGTCAAAATCAACATTAAGGGAATGCAGCAGGACTCTGTCAGCAACGCTGATTTACCCGCCTGCCCAAATTGCTTGGAGCAGGCGTTGAGAGGGCTGAAACGAAATCATTATCCGGAATGAATGAGAGCAATTGATTTGGGCAAAAACTGATTTGAGCAGGGGGGTGACTTCCTCTGCCAGGACAACCATTTGGGTTGCTAAACTGCAATTACAGGGAAAAGAGTTTGGGCCAAATAAACCAGCCCAGGGACCTGGCATTAAAACAGCATTTCTTATGGTTAACTGGAAAATGATTGTTTGCAAAAAGCACTCCTGGTGCATGCACACAAACACACACACCAATATATTGCACTTCATATAATTCAGCATCAAAAATAGCATTTTAAAACTCTCCCTTCCGAAATTCCTAGCCTTTCTAGAGGTTCTTCATAGATCACTTAAAGATCATTACTTAAAGGGAAATCTGCAGCCTTCTGTTTTTGTAAATAGCTTTTTTTCAGGCCTTCCAGATGACAGCACTGATTGACAGCTGTTTTACCACTTTTTTGTATCCCAGTTTCTTGCAGGATAGAGGCAACATGCAGAAAGAAAAAGCTCGGTCCTGCAAAAGCAAGAAGCATATCCCAAATAGCAAAGGAGTTTGAAAGAACNACTTAAAGACCATTACTTAAAGGAAAATCTGCAGCCTTCTGTTTTTGCAAATAGCCTTTTTTTCAGTCCTTCCAGATGACAGCACTGATTGACAACTGTTTTGCCACTTTTTTGTATCCCAATTTCTTGCAGGATAGAGGCAACATGCAAAAAGAAAAAGCTCGGTCCTGCAAAAGCAAGAAGCATAGCCCAAATAGTAAAGGAGTTTGAAAGAACAGCCAAGACAAGAAACAGGTAAGAAAGTTATTTCCCTGCTCTGTGTTCAGTGACAAGGGAGTTAATTTGCAGCCCTTCACCATCATTATTTTGAAGACTTCTAGCGCGGCTATTGATCCTGTCGATAAAGAGATTTTTAGCAGGAATCCTGGTCATTTTTTTTTTCGCCTGATCCTTTTAACTTGCAGTTGGGACTGCCTTTCTCTCATGCTCAGGACTGATGCCAAGCTGCAGGTTTTGCTGCTGTGCATGATCTGATGCCCAGCAACTCATATCTGCTCTCACTTATTGCAACAAAACCATATATCAATAGGGATGGAGTGGTACACAGAAAATCTGCATATACCAAGTTCTTTATTTTGAAACAAGTAGTGACTATTTCTATTTTACTGATTATTTACATGAGAACCTTTGGGCTGTTGTCACTGTAATGTTCCTCTCCCTCTTTTTATGCTTTCTCCATTTTTCCATCTTTTTGTTTAGAATTGATGGCAAAAAAAGAACTTGCTGTATATGTTAGCAATAACAGCCTCTATGGGACCATATATCCATCTTCTGGAGCCTACTATTATGAAGTAAGAATTACATAACAACTAATACAATGTCTGCATGCAGTTATGAAAGCATAAGAGGAAGAGAAATAGAAAAATGACAAACCACACGTGATAGTAATGTGCTTCTGGAGCCACCTCTAACTATGGACAAGGTTTTTTACCTGTTTAGCCAGGTAATCTGCATGCATACGCCACATATGTGCCAGAAGCAGAGCAGTTCTTCATCAACCTCTCTTATCACCAGCTTCTGCTTAACATTTTCCTATATGTTTTCATGGCCCACCAATCAGACATGAGTAATGGCAGAAGGTGATAGAGGGACATATTTCTTCGACATCTCAGACTTAAAAAAAACACTAATTCCATCTATCCATCATCTATCCATCCAGCATCTATCTATCCATCCATCCATCCACCCATCCATCCATCCATCCTCCCCTGCTATACAGTGGGTCCCTAAAGGGTCCACCTATCCAAACACTGATGAATTGGTCTTTATAATATTATCTTTCATCCATCTGGCTCCCCTCCATACATACAAAATAAGGTTTTAACACTGGTATTTTCTAAAACAGAACCAAGGATCCTCAGGAAGCAATGCAGATCTTCAGGTGTCGCGACTGTTATATACAGGGGTCTTTCCGGCATGTTCTACTTGCTTAATTAGCACTGATTCACTCCACCACGACTGCCCACGCACCTGCCCTCTGGACTATCTGGTGACAGACATAGGAATAACAAGGACTTATTCAGTTTATAGCTATTTGAAGGAGAATGACTGATGGTGAGTGAGGGTTTTACTGGGGAGTGCCAGGGCCTGCTAAGTCTACCTCCAGCTCAAAACTAGTAATAAAAAAGAGAAAGTGTGTGAGAATAATTAGAGAGAAAGATTTAGAAAGGTAGAGATCTAATAGACAGCCTTGGAGTGATAAAAGAATTATTGAGCTGTGACAAGCCAACTAAGGCCCCTGAGGAACACCGTGGAACATAATAATAAGATAGTTACTG
Organism: Crypturellus undulatus; assembly: GCA_013389825.1. Classification (NCBI taxonomy): domain Eukaryota; kingdom Metazoa; phylum Chordata; class Aves; order Tinamiformes; family Tinamidae; genus Crypturellus; species Crypturellus undulatus. Next base: position 86,255 of record VWPW01014750.1, read on the forward strand.
GAGGGAGAGAAGAGAAAGGTGAAGGTCATTACAGCTGAAATATTTAGACTATCTTATTACATGTCATCTCCCTTATAATCTTCAGAATATATGTCTGAAACCTCCATCATCCCATAATGTACTCAGATAACTAGGGAGGGACTTAAAATACTGAGTATGTCCCCTGTGGCTCTCTCTATCAAATGCGGCACCACCAGGGACCCAGGCAGAGCATAGAGCAATGCACAGAGCTGTGCTGTTGGTGCCAGCAAGCTCTATCTGTCATCTGCTTTCTATCTGCTGTGTGGTTGAGCAGGTAGAAAGTAGCACATGGACATGGTCAATCAACAGGAGATGGGCAGGAGTCTGCATGGATGGACATGTTGAGGTGTAGGGCTCGCATGGTGTTGGTTTTTTTCCCACGTAAGTTCTTGAGATGAAATCAGAAAACAACTGGAAACTTTTATGATGTCCATCTTTACAAGTAGAGCCTCAGTTGAACGCACACAGAGCTGAATTTAGAGCCTGAAAACACTCTGTTAACTTCTTTATAAAAGCTTGTGACCAGCTTTTAACTTACTTTTGCATAAAGTCGAAGCAGAGAAAATATGGTGAGATATTCAGGAATCAAGGAAACTCAATGATTATTTCATAAGTATTCTTTCCAGTACTAAAGCTACAGTCTTTCCAGGAGATATTTTAATGAAAATAGTACTTTTTCAGACAAAAAAAAGGTTTTTTTGGAAAGGTCATCAGGTATACTTGTCCATGGGATCCAGCAGCTAAAAAGTAATTTTGCAGAGGGTATTTTCATACTGCTAGTATGTGGAGGCTTCCCGCTGACTGAAATTCTGTGAAAAAACTTACAAGGATTGTTTGTGATTAATAAGAATGTTTCAGTAAGGTAACTTCCCCAAATTTCATTCTTATTTTCCCCTTTTGAAAATGTCTATGTTTTTTAAATAGAAAACAAACAAACAAAAAATCTTTCTGTTTCCAAAAGTGTTTTCAAAATGGAAATGTTTCATTTTCAAAATTCAGGAAGATTGTGAAATTTTGAACTTTGAAATTTTAAATAAATAAATAAATAAGTTAATGGAAATCCAATGCCATCCATGCACAAATCAGAAAAAGGCCATTTTCCCTCCTTTTCCCTCCTGTTCCCCATCAAACCTGGTACTCCCACTCCAGACCTCCTCTTCTGCCAGCTGTCCTTCTACCACTATCCATGGAATTGCTTTTCTCATGGTTTGTCATCAAAACTGTGACGAAAGACATTAAAGATACATAAAAATATTGCTAATTCTGGAATACTAAAGCTTTGTAAAATAAAATAAATTTTGGTTAGATGAAAAAGAAAGAAAGAAAGAAAGAAAGAAAGAAAGAAAGAAAGAAAGAAAGAAAGAAAGAAAGAAAGAAA
>VWPW01014750.1:87671-109138 GCA_013389825.1 Crypturellus undulatus
AAGAAAGAAAGGAAGAAAGAAAGGAAGAAAGAAAGGAAGAAAGAAAGGAAGAAAGAAAGGAAGAAAGAAAGGAAGAAAGAAAGGAAGAAAGAAAGGAAGAAAGAAAGGAAGAAAGAAAGAAAGAAAGAAAGAAAGAAAGAAAGAAAGAAAGAAAGAAAGAAAGAAAGAAAGAAAGAAAGAAAGAAAGAAAGAAAGAAAGAAAGAAAGAAAGAAAGAAAGAAAGAAAGAAAGAAAGAAAGAAAGAAAGAAAGAAAGAAAAATAAGGAAGATCTCCAAAAGCCAATATCACACCGGTAAATGTTTTTGTCAGAATATTTTTTGTTAATCACCAGTGCAATCATTTTCAGGGACTGAAAGTTGCTCTAGGAAGAAGCTAAGAGATAGAAGTGCATCCCACCATCACCTGTCCCTTCAGGCAACCCCATGTAGGTACCTACTGTGTCCAGGGAGCAGAGGCAGAAACAGAAAATCTCCAAAAGCCAATATCACACCGGTAAATGTTTTTGTCAGAATATTTTTTGTTAATCACCAGTGCAATCATTTTCAGGGACTGAAAGTTGCTCTAGGAAGAAGCTAAGAGATAGAAGTGCATCCCACCATCACCTGTCCCTTCAGGCAACCCCATGTAGGTACCTACTGTGTCCAGGGAGCAGAGGCAGAAACAGAAAAGTTCATGCCTTCTGCAACTGCAGTTTGTCAGCACTTAGGAGAATCTACTTTATGTTATTGGAGGTTATTGTCCCTGTTTATTTCTCTGTTTATGCAGAGTGCATTCCATCTGTTTAACTCAGCTAAATAAGTTAAGAGTGATTTAATTAGGCAAATAAAGCCTTTCAGAGGAAGAAAAAAAAACAAAAACAAAACAATTTCCTAACAGCTTGGTAATACAGCATAAAAAAAGGAGTAAAAGGAATCAGTGGTTGGAAGAGAAGTAAAGTTAGAAAAATTATAATATCAAACAGGGCAAACATTTCAAACGTGTACTGATGGATAATTACTGAAGAAAAGGACTCTCAAGAGGAGAAATGATTTCTTCTTTATGTAGAGAGGAATGAGCACATCCGGGGGTAATTTGGTATTGGGTGGCTAAGATATGAGAAATGAAGGCTCCTCTGAAAGTGTTTTTGTCCTTTAGTGTTTTGCACCTTTAAGCACTGAAAACACAAATAAATGAAATTAAATTCTTTACTGGAAAGGGTAAGATGGAGTCTTCCTAGAGACAAAGAATTTGCTCTGATCTTCTAATACGAATATTTGCCTTCCTGTTGAAATTTGATCATGGCTTCATGATTCATTAAGATAGAATAATGAAGGAGAGATGAGTAGGGGGGAAACCCAGTATTTTGGATTCCATTGTTCAGAATTGTAAAAAAATGCCATGTGCTTTGGGATCATTCTGGGAACAGGGAACTTCAAGAATATGAAATCATTGTATTTCATTATCTAGATGCCTGTCATAGCACTCTAGTTAGAACTTAAAACATGCTTTTAGTATAAACATTCATTAAACTGAGAGAAGAAGAAGGGATTATTGTGATTAGTCATAGAAAGTTGGGTCTTTTCTATTTCTTTAATTACTTTTGTAGTCAGTAAATGATGTTAAATCTCTACATATTCCCTTTATGTTCCAAGATGATCACAGTTGCTGCTGTTTTCCTACTTGGAAATATCACAAGGAATTTGTGTGCATTTGTGTGCATTTGCCCATAAAGACTGATTCACAATAGAACATAAAGTCAACACCAAACGGAGTTTGAAGTGTTTAGCAACTTTAATGTTTAGTCAATAATACGATGTTTCCCAAAACTGGAATTAGGAGTCCTGAGAAGATTTTCAGATTAAAGGTGGCTCTGCAAATATTCTTAAAATTATATAATCCAATGAGTATACTGCAAACCTTTCAGCTCAGACAGAGCTTGCAACAAGCAAGCCCTGCAGAGCCAGGGATGCTCCAGAAATCTGCTATATTAGTGCACTGCAAAATATTTCCAGCTCAGCTGACAGTTGTTGAGGAGCTGAGCAGGGCCAGGAAATTATTTCAAGTACCAAATACAAAATGCTGGCACAGATTTAAACTCCTGAGCCCCTCTGCAAGAGTGAAAACTACCTCGCAATGTATATGACAAACCATTTTTGCTCCAGACAGATTAATTGCTGCAGACACTGAAAGGGGCAGATCCACTGGCAAGTATTCCTCAGCCCTGAAGATCACCTTCAATGTCTCCATGTGGCCGATGGGTTTATCTGGTCTGGCCATCACCAGGCCATGGCTGAGTTGTTTGGGGTATAAAACTGAGGCTGGTTTTAGTGTGTAAATTATAGTGCGCATAATCACATCAATGAGGGATGATGATGGTCCTCCTCAGTAGCATTGGTATCTTCTTTATGGGCTCCTTGAGTTGTTCTCCATCAACTAGAAGTTAACTAGTTCTTCATCACATAGATGATCAGAATCAGAGAATGGTTAAGGTTGGAAGATGATCTTTAGAGATCATCTAGTCCAAACCCCCTGCTCAAGTAGAGTATGTGTCACAGGGTTGCATCCAGGCGGGTGTTGATCTCCAGATCTCCACAGACTCTCTGGGCAGCCTGTTCCAGGGCTCTAACCCTCACAGGAAAGAAGTTCTTCCTCACATGGAGATGGAACTTCCTGTATTTCAGCTTGTATCCATCACCCCTTGTCCTTCACTGGCCACCACAGAGAAGTTGGGCTCCATCTGTTTTACATTCTCCCCTCGGGTACTTATATATATTGATCAGATGCCCTCTCATCTTCTCTAGGAGAAACAGACCCAGCTCACATAGTCTTTACTCGTAAGATAGATGTTCCAGTTTCTTAATCATCTTAATCATCTCAATTATCTCAATCAGGTAAGCGTCCACAGCAGAAACGGATGTATTGCTGTCTGTCCAGGATGGTTAGAGTTAATCTCAAAAGTCTTCTTTGTTTCTGTTATCAGCACACAAGATAAGAGCTAAATGGAAGGCGAATCATTACAGGAGATGATGCTGGAGGGAGAAGGGCGTTTGTCCTGGTCTGTCCCCACCTTCCATTCAAATCTACTCTTGGCAGATTCCCATTAGATGGTTGTTTAAATTGTCCTAAAAAACCTTCATTGCTGAGAACACCCCACAGTCTCCAAGCTACTGATTGCCACACATTACTTAAAAACTTATTATTTCTTATTTCTTGGGTGCCTCTGTTTACTTCTGTAGACATGCAAGAAGAGAACGTCTTGTTCAATGAGTAAATCGTGCTTTTCCCTCACAAGCTTATACAGCAGTGCAAATATTTGTTTTGAAATTGGGCTGCACTTCATCACGATTTGCAAATTGTGGGGCATCATCTCAGTACAAGGACAGGGAAAACAGCACTGGACTCTTTTCCTTCCTCAGTAATTGCCTTCCCCAGCTTGAGCTCTTGCAACAGTGCAGGATTTGAGACTGAAGGTATGGGTTTTGCCTTGAAGCCTCTCTCAGTGGCTTAAAAGCAGCTCAATATCCCTTAAAGCAAACTGTTAAAAAGTGCTCCTGGTGAAAGGCGTTTGCTAACCAAAGAGGTGACAGTATGTCCTTACCCTTGATGACAGGGTTAGAATGAGACCTGATGGTATCCTTGCCGAAGCCATCTCCCTTATCTTGCTAATTGCAAATGGAAAACAGTGGAAACAGCCCTGACTAATTTGGGGGAGGAGGGAGCAATATATATATATATGTTTTAAAATGTCTCCTAACATAAAAGCCAGAAATGCAGTCAGATCCCCACTTTTTGGCCCTTAAGTCACAACAAAAGCATGATTCTTGCCTGGGAAGGTCTGTTCACCTTGAGGGAAATCTTCACTCCTATTTTGGGTGTTCAGATAAAACACACTGCAGTATTTTCTTAGCATACCTTGGAGGCACTGAAAAGTCAAGATCTCCAAAAAATCTGAAATAGTTACAGGTTCTTCATTAAAGTGTGGTCGAAAAAATCTGAAATAATTATGGGCTCTTCATTAAAGGCCTAAGAAGTATTTTAACTTTAAGATTATTCCTTGCACAGAGCTTAATTTCACCCTGATGACTGGGTTTTGATACTATTTTGTGCGAGCTGTGATTTTTGGTGACAGACCCTTTGCTATATCAACAGCTTCCGTCTCAGATGAAGATTTTTTGGGGACTGTAGGGAATGCTGTTTTGACTGGTCTTCACTTGATATGCTCCAGGCCATAAGATAAAGGAAAACTGCATGAAAACAACATGTCCTACAAGCAAGGAAGCCAGGGAGATTATTAAATGAACCCCTACTGAATTTTTAAAATCTTGTCATTTTTAATCTTATCTCATGATTTTTGAATGCTTGTGGCTGACCTAATTGCAAGCACCTGGCTTTGCAAACACATGGCTGTGACAGTGCACGGTTGGATTTTACTAACGTGTTCACAAAAAGGACTTGGAAAGATGTATCCTGATTATAATCCTGAGCTGTTTTCTTCCAAGGAGACACATTCATTACACAACATTATTCTCTTATTATAAAATCACATTCTCTCTTGAAGAGTTCTGCCCCCATCATCTATGACTGATTTCATATTTCTGTACTTTTAAAGAAGCTTTAAGATAGAGTTAATGGCTCTAGCTGGATGTGGGCATAGCAAATGAAAGGCAAAGACATGACAGGTTATCCTTGAACTTATTCCTGGCTATAAATGATTATTAGTATTTAAAAAAGTAAGAAGGGAAAATAAAACAACATCTTTACATATTTGCTTACCTCCATTGCATGGAAACCCATTTTCTCAGCAGTCTGCTGCATTAAAAAAAGCCCTTTGCATAGCGTGAGGATGAGATCATACACTTCAGTTTGACCTCTTTCATCATGTAGTTCTGTTTTTTTGAAAGTTTTCCCAATACTGAGTCCTCCTTGGACAGAGCATGTTCTTTTTTTTCGGCAAATTGCAAATTGGGTGGATAATTGGTAGGTTCCTTTTTTAGGCTCTAGCTGATGAAGCCAGTTAGAAGGATTACAGAAGAACCAAAGGTAGTATTTTTAAAAAATGTTTCTCTTGTATGTGACTGGAGAACATAGCTTGAAATTCTGATGTCAGGGAGAGCAGAAGAGCAGAATCAAGTAAAGAGACAACCAGGTTTATTATCCTCATCAGCAGCAACAGTTGTTGCATTTCTTGGGTATCACAGCAGTATCAGGACTGAGGTGGAAACAGTTAGGAGCAGGGATTACAGAGCTAGAAAACTTGATACAAGCATCAGAACAAGAAGAACAAGGAATCAACTAGTTCTCTGAAACAAACAGAAAGTAAATATGCTTTTCTGCTTGCAGCTGCAGAGGATGGGTCTGGACATCCAGTTTTTATTTGTGATTCTGCTATGTGTCACTTTGGAAGTCTTTTTTACCTCTCCCTGCCTCAGTTTCCTCGATCACAGAATCACAGAATGGTTGAGGTTGGAAGGGACCTCTGAAGTTCATCTGGTCCAACCCTTCCTGCTCAAGCAGAGACACCTAGAGCTCGTGGCGCAGGGTGGCATTCAGGTGGGTTTGGAAGATCTCCAGAGAAGGAGACTCCACAACCAATCTGGGCAGCCTGTGCCAGGGCTCTGGCACCCTCACAGCAAAGAAGTTTTTCCTCACACGGAGATGGAACTTCCTGTGTCTCAGTTTGTGTCCATTACCCCTTGTGCTATCACTGGCAATCACCGAGAAGAGTTTGGCCCCATCCTCCCTACACTCTCCCCTCAGGTACTTGTACACATTGATCAGGTCTCCACTCAATCTTCTCTTCTCTAGGCTAAACAGGCCCAACTTGCTCTAGTCTTTCCCTGTAAGACAGATGCTGCAGTCCCTTAATCATCTTCTAGTCTCTCCCCGTAAGATAGATGCTGCAGTCCCTTAATCATCTTCTAGTCTTTCCCCGTAAGATAGATGCTGCAGTCCCTTAATCATCTTTTGTCACTCTATGCTGGACCCTCTCGAGAAGTTCCACCTCTGGGAGCCCAGAACTGCACACAATAATCCAGAGCTGAGCAGAGTGGGAGGATCAGGATCCTCTCCCTTGACCTGCTGGCAACACTCCTCCTGATGCAGCCAGGATCCCATTGGCCTTCTTGGCCATGAGGGCACGTTGCTGACTCATGGTTAACCTGTTGTCAACCAAAACACTGCCCTGGACAGATGACATCATTAAGAATTGAGGGACAGGCCTGGACTGTGTGTTGTGATGCAGGAACACAAAATGAATGACAGAATAGCTGAGTTTGGAAGGGATCTCTGGAGATCATCTGTTAGGCCCCAAGACAGAGTGAAGTATGACCTGAATGGAGGCAGCTTCTATCACAAGACATATAAGAACTTTATAAAGGTTGGAGGGGACATGATATTGCTCAGGGATGCAATTTAAAGTGCTTTGTAGGAATATAAATGTTGTGTTGTACAAATCGTGGTAGATTGAAAGCAAGCCATGTCAGAGAAAATATTAAAGGGAAAACAAAGTCTATGGGATAGTTCAGATAATGGGAAACTGCAGATGAGATAGGACATGTTGAGAGCTTCTCAAAATTAAACTCAGAAACCCAAGGAACATTAAGACCACATAAGCTATTTTGGGTAAGCTAATATGGGTGTGAAATTAGTTAGTCTGATTTATCTTCTCCCTTTCCTGCATGCACTTATTTCTTTTGCCAGATCTCTTGCACCCAACTGTCTCATATGTCTCTCATATCACATGTTCACATAGGTATGTGCAATGGGTAGAGGTATCCTCCATAAGCAAAGCTGGCATATGATTGTCTGCTTCACATCCTTCCTGGTGTTCAAGGGGTCAAACACACAGAAAACGAGCAATTAGTACAGAAGACAAGATTGGCACAGGAGAAAAAAAAAAATGTGGCATGAATGCGCTTGTACTGTACATGAGAAGGTCCCTGTCATCACAGGTGCTGCAACAGCATCACTTGGAGAGTGGTCCTGCTTCCAGGTCTCACTTGTAGGCGTAGCTTGCTGTTTGCATATTGCTCCTGGGTAGCAAATTGTTTCTCATGGGTCTTCTATTCACCTGCATATCAGTTTACTCCTGCTTATCTATTTAATCAGTGCTTTTTTGTTTGTTTGTTTGTTTCTTTTCTTTCTTTTTATTTTGAGAGGTGAAATGTTCTCCACAAATTCCCCAATGCTTCTTCAGAGATTTCAAGACTCTTTCCCAGGAGTCACCCAGCAGGAGTCTTTCTTTCCCCTCACAGATAAATTTCTGCAGGAGTTTTTATCTTCTCAGTATACAATTCCTTTTTTTTTTTTTTAAGTCTGCTCTGAGTTTTAATGATTCTCCAAAGACAATATGCCATCTGAATATCTTACCTACGTGTCTTCTTTCATTTAAATGATGATAAATGCCACTAATGAGTTTTGAAAGGAAGAGACTCCAGGAGAATATGGAATGAGCAGCAGTAGGAGCCGCCTGGAATCTCAATTAAGAGTCAGATAAGAAAATTGTGCGAGAGGGAGAGAGGAGTAGCCATGAGAGCAGGAAGATGAGCACTACTAGAACCGAGTGCTGGCTACCCCGCTCCTAATCCTGCTCCTATCACTCATGGATGGGGTGACCTTGAACAAGGGCTGCAATAGATACTTGGTCTGGAAGCAGATATAACAGAGGAAGATGTTATTTTCCCTTGCCTGGTTGCACCTGAGGCTGTTGGATTGCAATATTGCCACCTCCACTGGAGTGCCACCTCCACTGGAGGTTTCCCTCTCACTGGTTGACTCAAGCAGTTTGGAGAGCACTCAAGCGTTCTTTTCTACCAGCCCCTAGCCCTTTTCTTCATTTAAATATATCTGACATATCAGGTTTAATTTATGAATCATCTTCTTTCTCTACCAGATGCACAACTGTAGTAGAGTTCAGGCATCCCCATATGACAAGTTCAAGGTCCAAGGACTCCATGGATGAATGGATGTGCTCCAGGAGTACGTTCCCCGGCTGGGTCTACCATTGTGCTGCTCATTCACAACTCACAGAGTTAGCAAAAGGAATTACTGGTTTTGTATGGGGTATGTCAGGCATGGGATGAGGCATGTTGGTTCTCTACAGCAGATATCATAGGCACCTTCTGATGAAATCACCTTTCCAGAACTTTGTAAGCAGAAGGCAGGACATGTAGGAACTTACAGCTCTGGATCTTTCTTTTTAGCCCAGATGAAAGACAGAAGTGCTGGGACCCCAACATTTACCAAAGGTGCTGTCTGAAATCGCCTCCCTCCTGCTCTCCCTTGTACAAGCCAAAGGCAGGGTAGAAATATTGTTTTAGCAAAAAAAAAAAAAAAAAACNATGTCTGAAATCGCCTCCCTCCTACTCTCCCTTGTACAAGCCAAAGGCAGGATGGAAATATTGTTTTAGCAAAAAAACAAAAAAAATCAAGATTAGAGTCTTAATGAGTCTTTAAGTGGAAACACCTGCACTGAGTGTTGTTAATGTCATTAACCGAGTGCCATCATGGCTATTGCCCTGGAAATATCATAAATACAAATACCAGGAAAATATTTTGCAGTCACAGATTTTGCTTTCTGAAGCTCCAAGTAGATTTGGCCTCACGTGAATGAGGCCATTAGCTGGAAATGTTTTCCCTCTTATGAGCACAACGGAAAAATATCAGTTCCTGCAGCCTTTAAGCCCTTGATTCAGAGAGAGGAAGTTCCTGATGCAGACAGATGTTCCATTAATGCTGCTCAGGACTGTTATCTAATCCAGGCTCACTTATTGTGGCTTTTCCAGCAAAATGAGCTGCGCATGGCTGCATCAAAATAAACCCCACTTGCCTCAGAAAAGAGCCAGACCTCTCTAGACCAGAGCCCTGACTTCTATATAACCACATTATTCTCTGCTTGAAGAGAGTATGAGTTCCTGTTTCCTATGAGATACAGATGAAACCTGCAAAAGGAGCTGGAGAGAGAGTGTCAGAAGCAGTTGTAGTGTTAATTGCACGGGAAAAATATATATATATGTGAATTCTGAGTCTTTATAAGCGGTATAAATGTTTGTAAAATATCTATCAACCTACCCATGAATAATAAATGTATATTTATCTCAGTACCCACCTCTGCCATTTCCGTAGGAACTCTCTTATGTACTAAAAATCCAAATCCATATACTTAAAGGGAGAAAAACTCGGTTTGAACCTATTTGAACCAAATCCAAATCATTTCAACCCAGCAGGATTTCCCCTCTGAAGGGCTAAATGGCTCATTCAATATTAACTTGTGCCTTGTGCTGACTGTCTACTAAGGTTTAGATTCTCCTGAAATAACCGTAAAGCTCTGTCACAGAGACAGAGTGGGAGAAAACAGCAGCTCAGAAGAGCCTGTGCCTTTGGTATCTTGAATTTCACATTTCATTTTGCTAGGATATGGCAAAAGGAATTTTCTTAAGCCTGAATTACTATAAATGTTGTTTCTCATCGGACAGCAGAGCTGGCATAGCTCTGTGTTCTATTTTCTTTATTAATATTATTCAATAACTCCCTTCTCAGGTTGAAGGGAGTAAGGCCCGTAAACTCTACCCAACGATAGTTACAGCCTTGAAGTTGTTGAATTATGTAAACAACCTGCTGCTGCACACAACCTGAAAAACACGCTGAAATCCTGTATCAGGCTGGGAAATCACAGCACAGAACAAATAAATAAAAGCTATAGCAATAGCTGTAGCTATTTTGATTCATTTTATCTTGTTGTGCTTTCCAGTTTATTTTCACAGCTAGGAAATTGCACAATGTGTGCTAAAGAAATCTTAGATTTGCATTCTGTAGCTAGAACTTTAAGAGAAAAATAATGAATAATTCAAGACTCATGATAAAATAATGAAATATAATAAAAATCAGAGGACATGTCAGTGTTTCTATGTCATTAGTGTAAAACTGCAGAATGAATTGCTTTTTTTCTAACTCCAAATGAGGAACATTATTAGAAAAAAGACAGATTTTGTGACCCGTTCCCAGTTTGCTACCCGGTCGTGCAGGTGTATCCATTACAATACATCAGCTTGTGCTGCTAAACCATGAGAAATGAGTGAACCCATGAGAAGAATATGACTTTCTCCCTTATTCCCTACTTGATTGGCTTTCTGAGGCAAATTTCAATAGTGATTTTCCTACTATTGGATCTTTCCCTCCTCTATGAGCAGCAGGTCCTTGACTGAATGGATCATACACAAATCCCAGACCTAGGGACGAGGCAAAATATCTATAAAGTATGTATATATATGTACATACTGTAGAAATACATATGTGTGGCATAGAAATACAAATGTGTGGGTTATGTGATGGAACCTGAAAGAAAACAATGTTTTTGATTACTCATTTTAGGTAGATAGTTCATTCACACTGTGCAACTGGATCAGATACAACAAATAACTAGATTTAGAAACAGATTTGATGTCCACATATGAGGTAGCTGTTGACGAGGGTGTTCATTTTACCCAACATAGGTATTTGCAGGCATGGAAATATGCCTGCCTGGCATATTCATGTCCTTGGATATGCAAGTATCTTCATGCGCTTTGATTCCCACAGCTTCCTTGACAATCAGTGACTGTGCCCTTAGGGCTGGAGTCACAGAAAGCACTAAAGACATCATTTAAAATAAGGCCAATCTGTCAAACTCTTGCTTCATTTGTTCTGAGATTTGAGCTGACTGATGTGAAACAAGAATCCGTACACTCATCCTTCAAGGAACATGTGCAAGAGCAAAGTGGATGAAATCACATTTAAGTATCAGGCACTGGATGTGTTTTTGCCACAGTCTTATATGATTGTTCATACTAGAAATTGCTGGTTTTAATCCTTTTTCAGATCTCTGCAGCTCACAAGAAGAGGTGTCCATTCTCTGCTGCTCTACAATAGTCCTCCTAGTCTTCATTTTTAAAGGTCTTTATAGTCGCAATTTGATGAAATTTTGCATTGAAAAAGAAAATGAGGCCTTTTTTTCAAATCTATGGAACTGTGGTACTGAGTATTTGGTGTAAATCAGTTCAAAACTTGGTCCTGTGAGCAGTGAGCATTTTAGGCATCTGCATGCAAATAGATGACCATCAAAAATGTGCATTTCCTTCAGCCCTGGGAATTTCTAGATCTGGAAAAGGAAGCTAAATCTGGATTTTTTTTTTTTTCCTGACAGACATAACAGGGTGCCTCTATGAGAGGTGATCCAACATTACGGGGACCCAAAGCTGACATGATTCATCATGAACCTCTTCAGATGATAGTGCAAAAGCATCATTTTTTTTTTTACTCCAAGGCTTCTTTTAGTGCCACTGGGCTGTGGTGGTAGGGCAGCCAAGGCAGGGAAGCTCAGAGAGCAACAGTTTACTGATAATACTGAATATATCAGAAAAAAATGCGAACCTGAGGCTTGCTGCATTCCTGAATGTCACAAATTTATGTGCCAGGAGGTGGGAGAACTGCACAACCCACAAATCTCTCCTTGGGCGCCAAACTGAATCAAGTTTTATTTTTCTGCTGCCTGTTAATGCAGGAGAGTATTAAACCCACACAGGAGTTCTGTTCAGCTGCCAGGTAGTTTGCCATCTAAAGAAAGAGCATCAGCAATGTGTCTACACATATCTGACATATTGTCACCTTGTGACTATGCCAGGGTTGTACTTTGCAGCTTTTCAGTGATGCAGACTTCACGTGGAAGTAATCTATGGATTGCCCTAATATGATGTCATTTGGGTCTCTTCCTTGATTTGAATTCAGATTCGCCTGCCAGGAAGCAACTGCTGGCTGGAAATCCAGAAATTAATTTCTCTGCATCAGCATAAGGCTCCAAAAAGTCCAAGGGATTAACTGGAAGCATATTGAGCCTTGTGACCTCTCTGCTTTCTACCTCTGCTGCTGACCACCAGCCTGGCTGTGTGTTAGGTACCAGGAGTGCAACTGCTCTGAAAATCAAGTAGACCTGTTCTGCCTTGCTTCACCAAAGGCTGAAACTTAATTATAGTTAATTCTGTGTGCTGGGCATTGAATCTTTCATCACCAAGGTTCTTCAAATAGAAACTATCCTGACTCCAGTAGGTAATCTGGCTGCCAGAGCATCCTATATGCAGTTTTCTTGCAGCTTGCAACAGCTAGTTCAGAGCCAGCTTGCTATCGATACACCACTTCAATCTGCAGGACAGACATCCCCATATCACCAGAATGATCATTGTCCTTTATGTGAGGTTTTGTCCATCAAAACCAGGCGATATAGCTCAATTTCTAAATTCTTCTCCATCCAGGATAATGTACTGTTTTTTCCCTGTCACTTTTGGCACTAATAAAATTTTGATTTAAGAAACAGGGATTATGACTGAACTGTGGCCACTTGAGAATCAAGTTGGCCATAGGAATTGATTTTTTCTCTCTCTCGCTTCTGACCAATACCTGCCTCTTAGCTAGGACATTTTCATTCATACCATTATTATTAAAAACAAATATAATCCTTGAATTACAATTTCAATAGCCTATTGATTTTCTTTGCTCTCATTCCATGTACTGTTTATCTAATGCTGCCCTGCATGTGCTTTATTTTGATACGTATATTCTCAAACTGATTCCTTCCTTTTGGATGAATCATCTTGCCCAACAAAGCCATCATTAAGCTATAAAGCACGGAGAAGATATGGTAGTGGGGGACCAAAGCAAGTTAAGACCAATGAAGGAATGAGTTAAGGGCTGAAATGTAGCTCTAGTCATTTTACATTGGATTAATTCCATATTCACACATCTTGGAAGAAAAAAGAATCAACCAGGAATTACCTCCAATATTGGACTTAGTTATATTCTTTTGAAGATATTGTCAGAGTCACAGTAAAGCATTTCTGTAGGTATTTTCTAGAAGCTCATTTCTTGCTTGCTTGAAATTTCTTGCTTGAAATGGCAGCTTCAGAGAAAAGCCTTGGTTACACTACTGATCAATCAGAAACTGGATAGAAAGTTGTCATCACGGTTTGACAGAGAATGAGCATGTGTGAGATCATTCATTCAGAGGTATTAGCTCTAAAAGTTCTTTAGAGATAAGCTAAGCCAGTTATATTGTGTGGGAGGGAAAAGAGAGACACAGGAGCAAAGCAGTGATCAAGTGGGTAGGTTGTGAGGAGATTTGCCCAAATGTGGCAGAAATGTGTCAATGGGTCAGAAAAGGGAAGTCTTAAAAGTGCAATACTGAAGGAATCAGCAGAGCCTGGACACATCCTAGCCCATGTTCCCATGCAAGAGAGGTGCTTTTACACTTTTTAAATGACTGGCTTTATTCATCTAGCAATGCGAGAAGTCTGCATTTTCTTCATATTCTTCATATTTCATTTATAAAAAAAGAGAAGTCTGTCTCTGCAAATCGATCTATTTTAGACCAAAAAAAAAAAAAAAAACCACACACACACATGAAAGAAATTCTGACTGAGAACACCATGAATTTCTACCAACACTTCGGTGGAGGTCTTATATTTTGCCTCTATAATGGGATGTAAGCCAGAAGATTTTAATAAGATAAAACAGTTAATTCTGCTACCTTTTTGGCACCATGTATCATCCTAAAAAAAAACTCTATTGTGGTGTAAGAGAAAGTTTTACTGTCAACTTTCTCTAAAAATATGTCAGCCATGCATGAAATATTCATTTAAATTCCTGAACATGCTACTGAATGAAGACATATGTGCATAAGGGAACATGGCCAATGCAAGTAACATCCAAAATATCTGATTCACCAAATTCTAGTGCTGTTAAATCATCTCGCAAACTTGAGTTCAGGTTTCAATTCTTTTAACTTGAAGAAGAGGCTTGTTATGCAGCATTTATGACAATATATCAAAGTATTAATGAGACAAGTAGCGAAAACACATACTATTTTCTGGAAACTGAATTTTCTTAAAGCTTCTATGTATACTATCCAATAACAAAATTCACATTTTTTTTTATCCCTAATCACAACTGCTTTGATTCAGGGCTTGGCTCAAAGAGCTCTGAAGTCAACCAGAGTAATTTCATTCACTTCTTTATATGAGGCCATATATGAACATTTTCCATTCTTAGATGGTCTTGCAAATCAGAATTAACGTTCCCTACTCTCTGCATGATAACATTTTGTTAAAGGAATAATAAGGTTGCCAAGAACTGGGAACTATCAGCCTTTGGGTTGCCTGAACAACCTTAGTAGACAACTTTGATGTGCATTGATTTCTATGAGAGGTTCAAACAAAATCCTATCCACAGGAAATATTAGAAGAGACTGTGGTGAGGTCTGATTACAGAACTCATGTTATAACCACACAAATAATGCCTTTTCTTTCAAAAATCTTATCCCTTTAATATCTTGCACTGGGGCTTTCAATATGTTGAAGTTTCTGCAATGAAGTTGGGAATCTGAAAGATTATCTTTCAATTTCTGAAGACTTGGCAAAGTCCCTCGAAGAGGTAGAAGGTCTGGGAAACGCTGTGGAGGCTGGGAGACTTATGAAGTCCTTGAGGCCCTAGATGCCAAGCCTGGACTGGAAAATGCATAAGGGACACATAATTCTTTGAGAGGAATGATGTATGTAACTCCTCTCTACTTGCCATGTAGAACAAGGATCCTTCTTTTATGCATCAAATGTCCCATGTGATTTTCAGTGCCTGCCGATGGCCTGGGAGTAGGGATGGACAGGGAAACAAGGTGTTTGTAGTGCTTGTAAGTAAATAGGTGAACTGAGACTTTTATCTCTGCACTGAGGTCTTCAGTTGTAAAACGTTGATGGCATCCCTATGGTCTCCTCATGCTGTGGAGAACTGGCTATGCAAGATAGTGGAGATTATGGACACAAATGGTCCTTATGAAAATCTGGCTAGATCTAGACTTCTCAAGATCTTTGTTCCATGTCCCATTCTCTCCTTGATTAGTCTGCTGAGAGTAAATACATGTTTCTTGAAAAAACAGTCCTGAAGGTAGTTTGAGTGCTTTCTGAACTTGAACTTTCTAGTGATAATTTTCTAGTTTCCTCATTAGAAGAAAGTTCTAAAATTCCTACTGTTCCTTTCCTCTCTCCATTTCCTCACTCCTTACTTTCCATCCATTTATTTTGATAGAATTTATCATTAAAATGGTTTATCTCAGAAGGAATACAGTAGCTTCCTGCAGATCTCTTAAGGTCCATGGAAGTGACACTTGAACAGAGTGGAGCTAAGTGGCAGCCTAATGGTTTCTCATTGCAGCTGTGTAAGAATACCATCAACTCCTCCTTATGTTTTTTTTATTTCAAAGTGATTACCATATACATTTCAGCTACACCAAGGCCCTTCCTAGCCTGTCCTTGGAAACCTGCCAGTGAATGCGAAACCTGTGATAAGGGCAGCATGGTTTTTCAAAAGAGCATCTGTTTCTGAGAAGGGAGAAGTGCAGCTTGCAGACAGGCTGGTAACACAGACAGGAAGATTCAAGTACAGGGAGTCATATAGCTTGTTATTTGTGTGATAAGAAACAAGGCTTTAAAGGAAGGAAGAGCTCCAGGAAGGAGAATGAGATAGGGAGGAAGGAATGGGTGCATGATGAACGGGTGGCAGGTTGCAGTTGGTGTGGCCGTGCAAGGTGATGAGGGACTCACTGCTCATCTCTTCTCTTGCAGTTCCCTGGTCTTGGAACCATGAAGAAAAAGTGCTTGCAACAGGGCTGGGTGGCATGAGGAGAAGGAGATCATACTGCATTGCAGATCTTCTATTCCTTGTTTACTGGTTGACCATTGGATATCAACTATAACCAACATTTTGTCATTCAATTGCATTGTAGTTGGTCCACATAGGGGTCTTCCCTTTCTGCTGTGTGTATGATTCTCTCTTGACCAGAAAAAAAATTGCCCTAAATCAACTAATAGTAGTAGAAGCATCTGGGACAACAGGGAACATGAATCTCTCATGGTGGATCAAAGATCTCACCATCCTGCATCCGTCAGAAAGGAGAGATGAACAGGACATGATGACAGAGCAGCTCAGTAGCAGGAAGGCAGAGAGGGAAAAGCGCTTGCTCAGGGACATGGAAAGAAAAAAACATACCTCAGAGTCCAGTTTCAGTCCATGTAATTTTATTTGCTTGCATACAGGGGTAGAAAAGTGGCTGCCTACATTCAATGAGAAGCTAAGTAGTTCCAGAGTACTCTGGACTTTAGTGGGCTGAGTAGTCTTGGGTACCCATTTCTCTCCCCTGTGAACAGGAGAAGTTTAGAGTGAATATAGCTCTGACTTGAGAGCTTAGAGCTGGACAGATAAACGTATGCTCAGCTAACTTTTATTTTTCATGGTCCCTGTATGGCATATTATCTGTGAAAATAGACTAATTTCAAAGGAATTCTGCTCCTCCTGTCGCATTACGTATCTTGGACACTTTAAGGAGTTTGTAGAAATTTTCACAGACATTAATTCCTCCCCACATTCCTCCCTACCATACCTCCGTATCACAGAGAGTTCTCTCCAATTAAGATAAAAGTTAAGATGTAGAGGCAGAGCTAATCTTATTATGGGCACAGTTTGTGACTCATAAAATTGCGACAACTGCTCTACTCCACGTCAGTGGTGGGGGTAATTAACCAAGATCATCTACAGCACCAAGTGGTAATTCATTCTAAACAAGAGCTAACCTGAACGTATAGCAGAGCTCAAGTGCCCACTAGCCACTGCTGTATATTTCACAGGCCATGAAATAAGCTTCTTTATTTTTTTTTTCTCCTAAGCATGCCAGTAAGTTGTTTTTAATAGGGCTTTAAATATTTTTTAATTGGAATTTTATATTTCCCTCGGAAATAGGCCAAGAAGCTATACCAAAATGGGACAAGATCATTTTTACAGTCAAATCTCTCTCAAGTTCACAGGAAAATGCCAGCGTCACCCTTGCGTGCAGAAAAAAAGGAGCAGGTGGAATTGGGTGCCAAAAGTCCCAGCTGGGATTTAGGAAACTGAGCTCCTCTGAGGCTGTTCTGCTCACAGATGAGTAATGCAGTGAGAAAACAAAGTTATTGAGTTAGTGTGGGATCAAGTCTGGGTCCATTCTCGTGGTATGGAAGATAACCTACTACATCAGGTCCTGTTTTTGGACCTTTTCTTGCTATACTGAAATGATTTTTTGCAACTATTTGGAGGCTACTTTCTAGTCAAATATATAGCATTCTGACATCCTTCTCCCTTGAAAGTGGGAGTTGGTTATTACTCTCAAAAATCGGATACAAAATAAAATTATGAACTGTTGATTTGGGAAGTTTTATTTCCAAAGAGTTCAGAAACATTTTTTCCCTATTTTGAAAATGGGAATTCACACACTTTAGAATCAACCCATACTCCTACCAGGAGATTTGCTTCCCAATCACATGAAGCTACTGATGATGAACACAAGAATAATGCATTTTATACTAATGCCAATTCCATATTTATACCTTTGTCTAACAGCTTTACTGTTCACTCCGAGATGTATAGTGGGAAATGTTGTGGTTGACTGCAATGGATAATAAGACTTTAGAAAACTCCTTTTTCTCTTGGATCACTAAAAAAAAAAAAAAAAAAAAAAAAAAAAAAAAATGAAAAAGGACTTAAAATGTTGGACCCGGCACCTGTGGACAGGGAATATTCTAGGTCATCTCAACTGGCCTTGGGTGTCCAAGCAACTAAATTACACCTAGATTATTTGCCTGGCTTTAAAAACTTGAACAGATTTTTTCAATACTTTCAATTGCCTTAAAATCATTTTTTTAGGTTAAAGTCAAAACAAATAAAAGGTATAAAACAGGCACCAGCATTACAAGGGTTCATAAAGCCACAGGTGTTCAGAAATGAAAAATAACACCAAATAATGTAGTATATAACATCAAGATATGGGGTTTCCCTTTGAATACAGTTATTAAACTGGAAGACACTCCATGCCTTCTGGAAAGAGGTCAGTTCCTTTGCTATTCCCAGGATCTGCTAATTAGGGAACACTTTTATTGCTTTGCCTGTGGATTATTCTGATGAAAAGATCCCTAAAAATTTTAACCTTAAAATGTGACTTTTCTGTGCTCTTCTGCCTGTTTTGCCTTACAGGTTTAGACATGCAAATGTCCCTTGGTACAGCTAAAAGTGAGGAGAGTAAACAGTATCTGGTCAGGGATTTGCCTAAAGCAGTAGCAAAATCTTCCTCCTGAGAGAAGGGAAACACCTTTCTTCTCCTGTTAAAGTGAAGTCTAAAGTCCTGTGGGAAGTTTTTCATGCATTATAGCTTCTGTTTTGCATACAGATGGAGAGAGGTCTCAGACACATTGAATATACTGAGAAGAATAGCTCATCTGAGGCCTAACGAGATAGATGAGCCCCAGGTGTTTTTAGTTATATGACCCAGAAGCATAAATATTCTGGGGTATCTGATAAGCAAGACTGACTTCAGCGTTATGAGATTTCATGAGTTGAGGATGGAAAGAGTTAAGTGGTTTAAAACAGGCAAAATGAGCAGGACTCATCCAGACCGCCTGCTGGGGACTGATGGGCAAGAAATGACTTTGTCGGAACATATTTCATCTCCCATTAACGGAAATGAGGCACAGTTCTACTGTGTAATCATTCGTACCTCCCTGGTACCTCCAGTTTGATGGGTATCGCAATGATCAGTTCAGTTAGTGAGCAATTAAAGACTAATTTGCATCTGCACATGAGATTAAAATGTTGGATGGATTAATTTTTAAAAGCTGCTACCTCTCACGGAAGACAGCGCTAATTGATTGGAGGTACACATAGCATAGGACAGCATTTCTTCTCGCAAAGTGAGGGGAATTGTGGTGAAACTCAAGAAATTCTCTGCTTTGCTCCGCTCACTTATCTCAGATGATAAATGTTTTCATCAGCTCTTCCAGGATAAGGCTTGTTGCATATCTTCCCTCCAATGATCACATTGTGTATGGCTTATCATGCAATATAAGTTTCAATGAAGTAATTTTCATGCTGACCAACATTAAATATATCAGCTTCAACAATACTTTGTAACATGGGAAATAGAGGTGCTCCTCCGGTAACCTGATGTCTTTGTTTGTGTTAACGACGTGGGAAAATGCAGTCAGCAGTGCAAGGACAGATCTGGGCGGAGGGCCCAGGCAGGCCCTGTTTTCAGAAGGAAAATGTTGATTTGTCAATGGCAAAACAGCAGATAGGAGTCAGATTTCTCCTGGTGAAAATCAATGGGAAGGAATTTTTATATATGCTGCAACATCCAGTGAAGCTGTGCCTAGAGAAAAAAAATAAAAAATCCATTTTCAGGGCTGAAATGAGTGTCTTATTGTCAATGGAGCAAGAAAAAAAAAATGGAAATATATATATACACATATATATAAAAATAGATTACAAAGATTTTTGACAAGCTGAGGTGGAAATAAATTTCAAAACAACTGGCATTTAGTTCAAACTATTGAGTCATTTTTATTATTTTTTATGGGTTTGACCTAATATGGAATAAGGAAAACACGAAATGATGAAATTTCTTGTCTGAAAGGGATCCATTGGGTCCCTTACTACATTTAGGATATGTATATGTTTATATGCGCATAGACAGAACCACATGAAGAATAGGTATCTCTCTCTTTCTCTCAGAAGTGCTTTATATAGCACAAAATATCAAATATACTGCCTTTTAAATATATATATTTTTTCTGAATCTGCCACCTTATCAAAAGCTCCATTCCATCAAGAGAATATATATTTTTTTTCCCCTCTGCATGTTAAACACTTTCAGGTCACATTGGTACCTGGTTGAAAGATGCTCTTCCTGAGTCAGCAGCAGCTGGGTTTTGCAAGGATATTTTTTTTCCTGCTGGAAAACCAAGATAAAATGTGGTCCTATCTGGTCTGACGTGACCACTGAGTAGCTGCAGCTGCAGTTTGATAGAACTGGGAATTACATCTCTTAAGAACTTATTCATCAGTGACTTGGATGAAGGGACAAAGTACATCCTGAGCAAGTTTGCAGATGATACCGAACTGTGTGCAATGGTTGACACTCCTGAGGGCTGTGCTGACATTCAGAGAGACCTACATAGGATGGAGAGTTGGGCAGAGAGGAACTTCATGAGGTTCAACAAGGACAAGTGCAGGGTCCTGCACCTGGGGAGGAATAACCCCAGACAGCAGAACAGATAATGGATTGATCTGCTGGAAAGCAGCACCGCAGAGAGGGATTTGGGAGTCCTGGTTGACAACAGGTTAACCGTGAGGCAGCACCTTGTGGTCAAGAAGGACAATGGGATCCTGGCTGCATCAGGAGGAGAGTTGCCATCAGATGGAGGGAGGTTATCCTGCCCCTTTCCTCATCTCTGGTGAGGCCGCACCTGGAGTATTGGGTGCAGTTCTGGGCTCCCCAGGACAAGAGGGACGTGGAGCTTCTAGAGAGGGTCCAGCGGAGAGCAACAAAGATTATTAAAGAACTGCAGCATCTATCTCATGAGTAAAGACTAAGTGAGCTAGGCCTGTTTAGCCTGGAGAAGGTCCCTTCCAACCTTAACTATTCAGTGATTCTGTGAAAATCAAACCAAGGTGTTTTAAACACTAATGTGGTCCATCGGTCTGGAGGCACTTCTGGAAAATGAAGGTGAAGTACTTGGGTTCATCCCATCCCAACCTGCCTGCTGAGCTGAATAGAGCCAAAAATGGGAAATTATAGTCAACCTTGTTTTGTCTCCATCTTTGCTTTGAATCTAAGGGGTCAATATTGCTGCTGAACAATGGAGACAGCAATGTCAATCAAGACCCTGGTGAGAAGGATGGACTACTGCACACCCCCAGGCCTGGGATCTGGCAATTCTCAGCTTAGCTTGGACTCTGCCTTTGCTTCCATGGGTGAGAAACTGAAAATAGCAGGAGGGAACTGAAGGAAAAAAATAAAAAAAAGAAAGGAAAAACAATCAGAAAAAAAATCTCCCACAAACCTGAAATTCACAATGATGTGCTTTAATTATGATATAGCAATGTTAATAACTCCTTGATAACAGATTGGGAAATTAATTAGCATATCAGTTACAAAATGAAGCATTACTTTTCTTCTATTTTCGCTTTCCTGTTGTTAATAAGACTGGTGATGCTATCAGCGTTCATGTCCAATCTAGTTAAAATTGTAATAACTCTTGAGAAGTGATGATTTTTTAAAAAAAAATGTGTGTAGATTAAAGGAAGCTGATATCTCTCAAGGTTATGTGATTCTCCTGCTGGAAATTTCTAATTTGCTTGCTAAATGGTTGTAAATGGCTGTGTTTTTTTCACCCTAGCACTGTTTCCTGGCCATCTCACTCTCAGAGCAAACTTGGCACTAAGTTCGGACAATTTACACGGCTATTCACACGTGTTACAGCCTTGCACTTTATCCTGAATGTCAGAGCTCTTGGGAAAAAAAAACTATTTCAGTGACATTGGGGTTTTCCTGACATGGAGATAAAAGGACAAAAGACCCTCTGTGGCCCTCAGGGCTATGAAGTGTCTA
>VWPW01014751.1:2011-38529 GCA_013389825.1 Crypturellus undulatus
AAATAAATGAAATAGTAATAATAATGGGGAAATAAGCGCCGTTTCGGCCAGGCGGCCCCGCGATCCCGCCCCAGGGCGCCCCTCCCGGCCGCGGCGGGGCGGGCCCAACCGCTACCGCCGCCGCGCCGAGGCCGGCCGGGCCGAAGCGAGGGGAACGGGCGGCGCAAACCGCCGCCTCCTCCTCCTCCTTCACCTCCTCCTCGTCGTCGTCGCCGTCGCCAACGGCCGCCCGCGCGGGCCGCGGCGGCTCCCGCCATGGGGCTCTGCCTGCCCTGCATGGGCGGCGCCGTCAAGGACGTCGTGGAGACGCCCGACCCGGTGAGTGCGGCCCCGCTCCCCCCGCGCCGCCATTTTCCGCCCCCCGGGGGCGCCGGGGCGGGCGGAGGCGCCGCGCCACAGCCCGCCCAAAATGGCGGCCGGGCGGCGTAAACAGCGCCCGCGCCGCCGGGGCTTGAACCGAAAACGCCCGTTTTAGCCCCAAAACGGGGAGGGGGGGAGCGTGAAAAGGCGCTTTTCTGTCTCGCAGGCGGTGGCGTCTCCAACGCGCTCTCGTACAGCGAGATGTCCTGAAGTCCCGCGGCGTTAGCTTCGTAAACAAAGTAGCTTTT
Source organism: Crypturellus undulatus (assembly GCA_013389825.1). Taxonomy (NCBI): domain Eukaryota; kingdom Metazoa; phylum Chordata; class Aves; order Tinamiformes; family Tinamidae; genus Crypturellus; species Crypturellus undulatus. Next base: position 2,620 of record VWPW01014751.1, read on the forward strand.
AAAGCTTTTATTTTAATTATTTTTTAACAAAAAATTAATGTTTCCCACGCTTTTGAACCCCTCACTTTGACGGTTTTGGGGGAGGAAAGCCGAACTCCTCCCATCTGCCGCCCTGGGCCTTCCAATACCCAGCTACAAAAGCCTCCTCCCCTTCGCGTCATTTTATTTTACTTTATTTTATTTTACTTTATTTTATTTTACTTTATTTTATTTTACTTTATTTTATTTTACTTTATTTTNTTTGACGGTTTTGGGGGAGGAAAGCCGAACTCCTCCCACTCTGCTGCCCTGGGCCTTCCAATAGCCACAAAAGCCTCTTCCCCTTCGCATCATTCTATTTTATTTTATTCTGTTCTATTCTATTTTATTTTATTTTACTTTATTTTATTTTATTTTACTTTATTTTATTTTATTTTACTTTATTTTATTTTATGTTATTTTACTTTTATTTTCTGCTTTGGGGTGGGGACATCGCACAGGCAGCAGGGTCCGGATGGCTGGCGGCGCTCGGCCCACGGATCTGTCAGCATCTGCTCCTCCACCACATTGTAATCATTAAAAAAAAAAGGATTTTTTTTTTTTTAAGAAATGTTCGAACTGTTAATTTAAGAATTTCACCCTCTTTCGCTTGCCCTTTAGGAAATCAAGAGACGACAGCTAGCGGAAGCTGCCGAGAAGAGACAGATGGAGGTAACGTTGGATTAAAATGCCATTGACTTGGCTTGGGATGACAACTCTTTTTTTGGTTGAAAATAGCCAGGAGTTACGCGGGAACGCACCTTGGTGGCACACGTGGGTTGTGGGCAAGGGATGATTCAAGTTTCCATCGTGTTCATGTCTTACCCATATTTACACATTTATTCGATGCGGATTTCCTGAGTTAGTTGAACGCAGTTTCAAGACAGTTGAGTTTCCTTGGATGGGAAAAAAAAGCTTCATAGTGGCCAGGCAGAGGATATAACACGGTTCTGTGATGGGAGAGGAACGTGTTATTTGAGTGTTATTTGGATACGTTGAATTAAAAATGGATGGTTATTGATGGGGGCGGCGCAGACCTCATTCTAGTGGAATTTAGTGCTCAGCAGTGAGTGAAGGCCTGTAGTAACTCCCCCTTCTGCGTTTTTCTCATGCATGTAAAATTCCCATTGATTTCTGCAGTAACTTGTGGCCTCTCCCCATCCATATATTGAAAGTTTTCCATAGGTCCCCGTCCTATGTGTCCTACCCCCGGGCAGCCATTTGATGAGGGGGGAATGGAGAAGTCGATGGGATGATGAAACAGCTTAGGTTCGTCCTGGATCAGCTCTTCCCAGTTAATCCTAATGTAAGGAAGCCCCTGACACTGGGAAAAGAAAACAAAACCCACAGTATAAAAATATATATAAAAATATATATAAAATATATATATAAATATATATATAAAAATCAGTGGGACTTCTGGGATGGGAAGCTCTGACTCTACATCTTAGATATGAACCACGTGAAATTAATTGCATTCAAGTATGTCTACCTGGACAAATAAACCGAATGAAAGAAAAACATCTTTATGTAGCTACAGAACCAAAAGTTTATGACGAAAATATAGAGCTGAAAGTCCCAGTTTTATGTAACAGTAGCTTTACTTGCTGTTTCATTTTTTTTTTCTGGAAGACAGAAGTTCACAAGATGGTGTTGCAAAGAGTGGCAGTTTGGTTTCTGTCCAAAAAATAATTAACTGGTCTCCCTCCAATATCTTTTTCTTCCAGGCTTCCTCTCGTGGTATTAAGAATGCTTATTCTGTCGAGCAAAAGAAAAAGAAGCAGGAAGAAATAGAGAAAAGAATGGCAGCCTCGGGTTCCGGAGGAGAAGGAGGACTGAGGGTAAGTTTAAAAGAGAAGCAAGTTACTATGGTGCAACTGCCTTAATAAACTGGCATTTTGGGGTTGTTTTTATGCCTTCGTATAACCCTGTGGGGTTGTTTTGTTTTGTTTTCCCGTTAGTGGCAGGTTGGATAAAGAGCCCAACTCCTGAAGAGAAGAGAAATTAATGTTTACTGCCAAAACCTTGCCCGTTTGTGCAGCTGAGCAGCACTTGTTCACGTAGCTTTTGCTGTTTGCATCCGAAGACTCAGCAAGACTTTGCCAGCAGAGGAGGGCAGGTGGTGCAAGAGCAGAGTAGGACTATTAAGTCCTAATAAAGGACTCCAGCCTCTGAACACAAAGTCCTGGCCAATTTGTGTTTTTCCGTGCATGTTTTACTGCTTCCCTGGCAGGGAGGGAGATGATGAACCCTCTCCCACGTACGTGGCCTCCTTACCTGCAGCAGTCGGTGTAGATCATCTTGTCGGTTTATGTACGTCTGTCTCTGTAACCAAACTGAGCGTGTTTCAGAAGAACACTTGTTCATGACATTGATTTCTAGCTGTGCAATTAAAACTTTCGTGTCCTCGTATAGAAAACTGTTGTATGTGCAAATATACGGATGACAGCATTTCAGTTCCTTAATGACTGCTGAACTGCTTATGGATTTAGTGCCTTCTTTAAAGGAAAGGAGATTCATGGTGGCTCTTGAAAAGTGGAAGCATTTTGTGACACTATTTAATAATAATAGCAACCTTTATAAACCCTGTACACTTACCTGGAGAAAATGTTTTATTGAGTCTAACTATTGTTGATGTGAATTTCTTTAGAGTCTGTATTTATAGTGTATACTGGAAGTTAAACCCAGAATTAAAAACGCTCTCTATTAAATAGTTCTCCTTTGTAACACAGGAGGGCAGTGTGGCACTTTCGAGGATTTTGGTGGGGGAAAAAACCTAACAGTAAAACACTATTACATCATCTCTTGGATGGTTGTTTTCCTGCAGTGTCTGTACTAGCTGGGTGGGTTGCTTACAGTGCGGTAATATTTGCCACATGCCAGAAGCTCTTGTCGCTTTTTTTTCCGTGGTCAGGAATGTTCCCCAATCCTTTTCCCAAGTGTGAAACTGCCGTTGATTTTTTTTTTTTGCTACCGAAACCGTGGCGTAATAAGCAGAGCTCCAAACCAGTGACCTCAGCCTTGAAGGGATGCTTGAAACTTGTTGCAGCGTGATCAGCACGGGGAAAACTCGTTCTCATCTCCCCGCAGGAGGATGTCAGGGGCACTGACCCCATTCCTGGCCTCGTTTGGGCTATAGAAGCCCTTTTTAGGTAAAAAGAAAGCTTTTATTTGGTCTCCTCCAATAGCGTCTCACACTATTCGAGGAGTCCACCCTGACCCAGCTAACCAGCGTTCAGAATCTGGTTGAAAACAGACTTTTCAGTGTTAATATTTAATAACATTTGGGCTACGAAGCTGCACCTGTGGCAGTTACCAAACACCTTCTGTTTCACCTTATTGTTGGAACTTGTTCTCTTCCCTGCATTGCTCTGAATGTTTGTCTTTTTTTTGAATCTAATGCAAAATGCAGTTGAAATGTAATAAAACTCACCGGACACTATTTTGGAATGTGAGTTTCAGTCCCACACACGTCGCAGCAGGTGTTGCACGAAGGAGTATCATCCAAGCTGCCCGTGGCTTCTGGGCTTTGTCACTTGGGATATTTCCAACAAATGCGTTCTCTTTTATCCCACTCTCCTCCTCCTACCACAAAACCAGAGAGTAGGGAAACAACCTGGTTTGCCATCAGCCTGGATAAAATCACTAGCTAATAATAATAATGATGCTAATAATAATAATGTGTCCCTTAAGCCATCATGTGCAGGTGTGGGCTGTGCTTGGGCATCCAACAACCTGGGGATGCCAAAACCTTCACTCCATCCTCCCATTTGGGCACATTGACATCTCGGTGTTATAGTCATCAGCCCCTGAATGAGGTTGCATCTCTCTTCATCTCCAGTTTGTCAGGAAATAAAAGGTAGAATAAATAGATGCATAATTATCACTGCAGTTAATACAAGAAATCGGTTGCACGGATAAGTCCTGCTTGGGAGAAAAGCTCTCGACTTCTGAGGACTTCATTCCCTGGCTGCTTCATTCCCTGCTTCGGGTTCTGTCCTTGATTTAGCAACATTTAAACATCCTTAGTATTTTAAAGGGGAAAAATGGTCAGTCTTAATCTTTATGGATGGTAAAGTAACAACTATTTATGTTTCTACCTGTACTGCAGGCATCCCATCAGCATCCGAGTGATTACCAGGAATAAAACTTCCAACAGGCAGGAGTATTTTACAAAAAAAAGTTTCTGTTTATTTCATTGCTAATAAAACCACCAAGTTCTGCTCAAATTTATACAGTCAGTCAAATAATCCTATATAAAAAAAAAAAAAAAAGGCTTTTTTTCTAGGACATTACCAGGCACATAAATTACCAAGTGCAGACATAGAAGAAGAGCCAACATCCCGACCCAAGCGCCCATCTGCCTTGAGCTCCTTTTGGAGGTGCGGATGATTTTTTGGGATCATGACTCACTCTGCTGACAAGGTAATGCGGATTTTGCATTTGGCGTCGCGAAATTTTTTAAAAAAGGGAAAAAACGGGGCAGAGAAGGCTGTGATCCGAGAAGAGCGTTGTGTTTGCCGAGGCAGGAAGGGCTCCCATCCGGGTGATGGGAAGGCTGTCCCGTAAAAACACACAACTCTCATTCCCTCTCATTACCAAAAATCACCAGATAATTCCTGCAGATCCTCCTTTCCCTACCTGCATGGATACTCTTCAGCTAGCCTACCAGTCAAGGGCTCAATGTCGTAAGGTTTTCATACAAATATACTGCGTACTTTCTTCCATTAACATGATCCGTTCCTTTACGTAATTCTAAGCATACATTCACGTATTAAAGAGTAATAATTTGGCTAAAAAATATACGTCTATTTCTTATCTGATTGTAGTAATCAGCCTACCACGGGTAATCAGCTATAAAAGGCACAGCAACTGGCAATAAATAGCTCTACAACTCAAAAGATCTTCCAACCGGGCTGCCGTTTCCAGTCTGTCTTAGTTTCCCCAAGTCCTTTTAAAGCTCAAACTAAACTCACTACGCTTGAGAAAACCCCCCTCGGACCTACGTACACCGAGCGCCGCCGCCGCCAAGGGGGCCTCCCTCACTTGATCTCCTTCTTGGCTTTGTAGTGGGCCGCCACGACCAGGTAGTTGTCGGGGTTGACGTCGCGCAGCGTCGGGGACTTGCTCTGCACGGGCGACGTCTTGCCGTCGGCGCGCGAGATCTGCAGCATGCGGCACGGGTCGTGCTTGAGCAGGTAGCCCGCGAAGGTCTCCCAGCCGCCGCCGACGCGCACCATCACGTGCTTGTTGTGCAGCATCTGCAACGACACGGGCGCGCGTGAGCGAGCCGGGCGCCCCCGGCCAACGCCAACGCCGACACCATCGGTTTACCACGTCGCAGCTACGGCCAGCGGGAGGAAACGGAGCGAGGGGATGGTTCGCGCCTCCATTTGGCAGCCGCGTGAACTGAGGGATACCGCAAGAAAACGAGGTAACGTGAGGTGAATGTGAGGTGAAATGAGCTAAGGATTACGTGAGGTAAACGTGACGTAAAATGAGGTAAAGCTAAAGATTACGTGAGGTAAATGTGCGGTAAAATGAGGCTAAACTAAAGATTATGTGAGGTAATCGTGAGGTAAAATGAGATAAAACTAAGGATTATGTGAGGCAAATAGGAGGTAAAATGAGGTAAAACTAAAGATTGTGTGTGGTAAATATGAGGTAAAACGAGGTAAAACTAACGATTATGTGTGATAGATATGAGGTAAAACGAGGTAAAACTAAGGATTACATGAGGTAAACGTGAGGCAAAATGAGGTAAAGCTAAGGATTACGTGAGGTAAATAGGAGGAAAAATGAGGTAAAACTAAAGATTATGTGTGGTAAATAGGAGGTAAAAGGAGGTAAAACTAAGGATTACGCAAGGTAAATGTGAGGTAAAATGAGGTAAAACTAAGGACTATGTGAGGTAAATAGAAGGTAAAATAAGCCAAAACTAAAGATTATGTGAGGTAAATGTGAGGTAAAATGAGATAAAACTAAGGATTATGTGAGGCAAAAAGGAGGTAAAATGAGGTAAAACTAAGGATTATGTGAGGTAAATAGAAGGTAAAATGAGGTAAAACTAAAGATTATGTGTGATAGATATGAGGTAAAATGAGGTAAAACTAAGGACTATGTGAGGTAAATATGAGGTAAAATGAGGTAAAACTAAGGATTATGTGAGGTAAATAGGAGGTAAAATGAGGCAAAACTAAGGATTACGTGAGGTAAATGTGAGGTAAAAATGAGCCAAAACTAAGGACTATGTGAGATAAAATGAGATAAAACTAAGGATTATGTGAGGTAAATGTGAGGTAAAATGAGGTAAAACTAAAGATTACGTGAGGTAAATAAGAGATAAAATGAGGTAAAATGAGGTAAAACTAAAGATTATGTGAGGTAAATGTGAGGTAAAATGGGGTATAACTAAAGATTTTCATATTTTACTTAAACATTGCTATGTTTTCCCCACAGCAGGGAGCGATGCTGTTCTTCACCTTAGGGAATCTAGAGATTCTTGAGATTTCCTTTAAATATGTGAGCAAAGACACTATTTGGCATATCTTGAAACTGGCTTTTCATTACATATAAGAGAAGCAGCAAAGTCAAAACCACCAGAACAACCTCCTGTCTCCTAAAATACCAGAAAGCTACCAAAAAAGTAACATTTATCAAACACCAAAAAGTTCTCACATCCACTTTGAACACTGCAGTTCAAGTGCTGACGTAGCCTTGAGATGGCCAAGCCTATGGATTTTTATTTTGCCATTTTCTCCTCTTAAAATACCTCAAAAAAAAAAAGGTATCTGAAAAATGGCCCCAAATTTTTGAGATTTTATATTCCACCCAGTTCAGTTTTTCCATTGCAGGAGGGTTTTGTGCACAAAAAGGGCTGGATGCTACAAAAATGATGGCTATTTGTTGGCAATCGGCGTGAAAGACATTCGTGACAGCTGGGTAGGTTCGCATTGCTACCCAGCAATGCAGGGGGGTAAGCAAATAAAACTAAACAAGTCAAAGTCCAACATATGCTTATAGTTGACATAGATCCTCGTTTCGGTTAGGTATGAAATAGGGTGGCCGCAAATGCTGTTTTGTCTAGAGTTGGTCTTTAAATTAGAACATCGGAATCCGTGGCAAAATAGGAGAAATAGGTGAAAATAGGAAAAAAAACAGAGTACCAGAAAAGAATGGAGGAATTATGTAGTGTACTCAGAGTATATCAATGTGCATTTTGGCAGACAGTCCTTCAAACCTGAATGACCAGATGATCTTATTACATTAGGAAAAAAGTATCTTCCCACCTGAACAACAGGAAGAACGTGCTCCTCATTTTTCATTCTTTCCAAATTCCCCTCCTTACATGACATTTTGTCTAACCCTCTCCTAACACAGGATTATACAAAACTGTTCTGTGTTATCTCTCCTGGCTGAAAAAGTTCCCAATGATGCAGCTTCTCTCTGCCCAGATATTACATATGGTTTGTATTAAATATTTTTAAGGACCTCCTCGGAGTTTTTGCATCGCAGTTCTCAACCTCCAGTAAAGGAGCCTGTGCTTTCCCCCACTGTAGACACTCTAATGATATGGAAAGGAGCCAACTTGCTTGATTAACATTTCTATCTCATCTCGAGGGATTTATACGTAATAAATCACACTAAGTGAATCTCACTTTGATGGAAAAGGCATTACAATGAAGTTGAAAAAATAAAGATGTCAAGAGCTCATGATAATTGTTTGTCATAATATTTCTACCTGCATTAGAGTTGATTTTATAATTAATGCTTTGCTCATAAAGAGAATCACCATAAAAGATCATAAAGAATTTTTATATTAATGTTAAATCACAGGCTGTAACAAATACATTAAGAGGTATTTGCCTGGGTTATTGAAACTAGATCTGATTTGTGCCTGGGGCCGCAAGACAGTATCTCCCCATGAATAAGAAATATTTTGATATCATTTCACTTATTCAACTCCAAGCTTCTTTGGATACAGATACTACACTCACGTTTGCAGTGTTTTATATGTTTCATTTTTTTTCAATAACAAGAATGATATAGAAGTGCAAAACAGGGAATATATTATGCAAAATGTCTTCACAGATACTGCTGCATCTTCAAAGTTGACCCACAGTTCATAAAAGAAAGCAAGCTGCTTAGCTTCAACTAAGTTAAGACATAATGAAAGATGTGTGAGGTTTAGTGAGCAATTAGCAGACCCCTGCAATAGTCTCTGTTTTATCAAGGGAAAAACGCTCAGCTTTTGAATTCTTATAACTATATTTTCATCAAATTGTCTTTCCTCTGCAGATATTTGACCGTTTTCTATCCCAAAGATAGTAATCTTCAATAATAAAATTTAAATTCCTTATTTGTGAAGTGAGAGCAGATTAAAGCAAGGTAGTAAATAAATAGTACTTATTGTTTAATATGAAAAAACTTAATGGATTTTCCAGTGAAGTAGAAATTATACCACATATATATATATACATACACACACACATACACATATATATATATATACACACACACACACACACACACACACACACACACACAATCATGAAGGTCCACTGCCCCAATTTTGGGAACCTATTGAATTTCTGTCAACAAATAAAATAGTTAATAACATTATTGTCTCCTATTCCTTCTTCAAGTTTAGAAGGACTTCATGCGTGTCTCCATTTGTCACCCAAAAGGCCAGTTTTATAACGATGAGATGGATGTTTCTCTCTAAATAAGGATTTTATTTTAGTTTTCTCTTTAGAAAGAACTACACTAGGAGGGAATGAATTGAAAATTTTTGCCTAGAAAGTAATGAGGGAGGTAGAGTTACATAAAGAATTTTTTATTTTTTTTAAGTTCTGCTTTCACATTTCAATCGCTAATATCGGATCTGAAGTATGTAATTTTGGGAAATTTTTAAAAATGGCTGGTGGTCTCAATGCTGCATTTAGACCCAGTGCCAAATTGTAAATCACCAGTCTTCTTTTTGATGATCTTGGTGAAAATATGAGACTTAGGCAGCTTGACAGATGATTTACACATTCCTCAAAACTACTCGCCAGTTTTGGCATCTGTCAGTACAACCAGGGATTTTTTGGAAGCCAGTGCTACATGCAATATATAAACGTATGTATATATAATACCGTAAAGTTGGCCATTACCTGTATTAAAATTGTTTGGCTTTATTATTTCCTTGCTCCTAGGATTTTCTGTGCTAAGAGAAGGTGATTTCTTCAGATGACTCCACATAGACGTGAGGATATCAGTCTCAGCCAGCAAAAGGAGAGGTGCTTGAAGCATGCACAGGTGCAGATATATATTACTTAGCCACAAAAGCAGCAGGTTCATTAGCAGTACACAGAGCATCATGTTTGGAAAGTCTAAATATTTAAACATTTATAACCAAGGCCTCCACGTGAGGTAGCTACATCAACAACGTTAACCTGGGGTCTCCTAACACGAACCAGCACATGCACCACAAACTCTCCAAGGACACATAGAAATCTAAGGAAATGGAGTGACTAGTCAGGCTACATTTTTTACTTAGTGACTGCTGAAGCCAACGGACATTAATCTAATGCTTCCAAATGTGCTTTGGGTCACAGTTTTCTCAAATCTAAACCTGATCCTTTTGCTCAGATAAAGTTTTTTTTTTCTTTTTTTTTTTCTTTTTTTTCTTTTCTGAAAAAGGCCTTGAGGATAAACATGTAAGACTACCTATCCTGTCCTTTCTTAATTAAATCTATTAAAGCTCTCAATCTCCTTTTCATCTCACCGCTGATTCTGTGAAAAGATGCAGAACAAAATCCACTGCTTGACTTCACAGAACCACAACGCAGATCTATCTCTGCAGATTTCTCTTTGTTTAGAAAACAAGTCTCTCCCAGAATTAATTATCTTATTCCTTGCTTTCAGCAAACACATCCTCATGTAGCTGGTCACAGCCTTTCTACTTTTATGCTGCTTTCTTTTTTTTTTTTTTTTTTTCTTTCCTCTCTCTTCTAGAGTGACATAGCTGTCCATTCGGTGACTGCTTTCATCTGCAAAAAAAGCTCTGAAAGTAAAATCTTTCTGAAAAGGAGAAGTGCAGGGAAAGCTGACCTAAAATCAGCTCACCTTTGCCTCTTGGGACTCTGTTAAATGCCATTTGCAATCTCCCTTTTACAGACTCTCCGGGGGTTCATTTGGGATCTATAACCCAAATTTCCAGCTTCTTTTTCCAGTGCTTATACCACCCTTACACTACCTTATCAGTCACCACGGTTTCTCTCCAGCGCTTAGGAAGCAGCACAATGTCATATTTTCAGCACAGGGCTGGTAATGCAGCCAGGAACTAAAGATACCTGCGCCCTGCTGAAGACAGAAAGGCACAAAAATAGCATGTAGGCATGCAGCTGGCATCAGATTGTAGGAGGGCACAAAAAAAAAGCCTTTGTATGCTTAACATATCTGTAAGTATGACTTATATTACCTGGTCACCTGCTGAAAATAGAGTTAAAAAGTTCTATCTGTGCTGAGTGACCACATAATCCTTACCCAATTACAGCTTCTGCATCGGAGCACTTGGATAGGAAAGCAAGGAGGGTTTCCAGGACACCAGGATCAACAGGGAGGGTAGTGACAGGGTAGAAAGGTACAGTCCCCATGCAGGGAGATATCCATGAGCAAGGTGGTAAGAAATGGGCAACTTAGCAGGAAAAAAAACCCACTGAAATGATATAGGAAACAATAGGGAAGATGTCAGAGGAAAGAAAGGTTCTTTGGGACAAGCAGCTAAAAGATGCAGAAAAGGTCTGGTCTGCCAAGGTTAAATTTAAGCATTGTGTTACAAACACTGCACTTGATGAAGGTTCAATCTTCATTCCTGTTTACATACTTATGAAAATAACTACTCAAAGTATTGCCGAATAACTACTTGAAATCTCTGTAGGACTTTGGATATGAACCAATATAAATAATAGGAAGATCTTGGACTCTCACAGCCCTGATAAAGTTTTCCCTTAAGCCTCGCTGCTCGTTTCCTTCTGACACACTTTTACGGAATGTGGGAATAGCTTTTGCTGTCTAATTAACACTAGATGTTGCTCGTTGTTTAGAAAAAAAAAATAATAAAAAAAATTCTGGTGTAGGCGAGCACTTTGTGTGTGAGAAATGACTCCAACGCAGACAGAAGCAAACACACTTGTTTTTTCATTAGGAAACAAGTGAATTTCTGTCAAGTGGAGGCTTTTGTTTCTCAGACTGGGAGAAATAATGTCAAGGAAAATTAATTAGATGGGGTAGTCACATGTTCAGCATGGCACTTTCCATCTGGAACACAGGACAGCATCAGGTTGGGGAAGGGAAGAAGCATTTGCAAGGACTTTGGAGTAGACTCTGCATCAATGCGACTCGAAGGGCAATGGGGGTGGCCAAGGTTGTCACCTCCCTTCTAGGTGTTGATTTAGAGTCCAGGCATCAAGTAAATCCACTCTTTAGTAATTGAAACGGGGGATATTTAACAGAAACTGAGCAGTTCTGGTGAGAGGATGGACTCAAAACAAAAGCTTTATGCAAAGCTCGGCGGAAAGGAGGGCACGACAAGTAGATGGCATGTGAAGAACGAAATCAGGCAGAGTTCGTGAGGTGAAACCAAAGGAAAAGTGTAAAGTGGGTCACACAGTCTCTGGATGGAGGCACAGAAAAGCAGTGCGGCTAATAAGCAATGCACCAATTTAAATTAGAAGACTCCGCAAATACCAGAAGAATTTACTTTCTCCAGACTATTAAAATTTCCCAAATTTACCTTCCCCTTCACAACGCTAAATCATTTACAGAGTAATAATAGACAGAGGGATCCTCGGTTTAGATTTTGCCATCGTTCCGAATCTTGGATCTCACCAAGCAAACGTGTGGGCTGCATGCGAACACCCCGGCAATACCGGATTTCAGAAGCACATGAAAACACCCTTTTGAACCCTGAAGGGCCATCTGCTTCCTAGCTCTTTTCTCAAGACTCATTCTGTCTCTCCTTTCTGAGCAACAGCCTCAAAACAGCCAAAAAAAGAAAATCCATCTTTCCCTCAAGTGAATATTAGAAATTTTAAAATTTTGCCTAAAGCATTTTGATGAATCCAACATTCAAGATGAGTTTCAATTGGAATAGGTGTAATAATTTTAATATTTCAATTTACCATACGGAATTCAGTGTCATAGTATTTGGGGGAAGAAAAAAAACCCAAATCCCACATCCTGACACAAAGCAGGATCCCAACAAAGGTGCCTCCAAGCATCTCTTCCCACTGGCTTCCTGAGTGGAATAAATTTATCACACACCTTTCACTTAAGTAATCTCATCATCTGAAAATCTAAACACGAGTCAGCTTTTAGGATGAGCTTGTAGAACGTAGAGCGACAGAACTGATTTTTGATACTTTTTAAAGATTTCCTATAGAACAAAACCAGAAGGTATAACATTACTCAAACGTGAAATGCAAATGCTCCATTTTCTTCAGCTGAAAACTAAATGTAAAAAATGTAAAAATATAATCACTTTGCCTTGTCCCAAAGAAATGTGAAGTACGCATGATAAAAAGTCTTTCAGGTTTGTCACTCTGATGTGCTCCTGAAAGGGAAACAAAAAGCATCACGTCTAGGGTCATCACGATATGACCAACCCAGCTTATTAAACCACAACAACAAAAAATAAAGCCACATCAGGACTGCAATTCCAATGGAAATCACAGGGAGGCAGACAAACACTGTCACCAAGTCATATGCAGGTGAGAAGGGAACAGAAAAGGAGGTTCAGGACAATAAACCAGCTCAGAATAGAGAGTTAAAATGTTTTCCTTTGGCCATACAGGCACATTTTACTAAATTTAATATAGAAGCCCAGAATTTCCAGACAGTTTAGCAGATTGCAAGAAACTGATTGCCACGTTTGCAGATCTTAGTGAATAACTAAGATATCTGACACTGTGTAGCTATTTTTATTTTATTTATTTTTGCACTTCTCACTATAACTTGGCTTTAGTTAATTTGCTGCAGCTCCCCAGCCCTAGTGACCACTGCTCCACCCGGCAGCATCTCTGTTTGGTACTCTAGTGACACGGCCTTGCTTTCAGAGTGCACATACCAAGAGGTTTCATCACACCTTTTCCCAGGAAAGCAACTAAACTCAGGGAAGAAAAACCACAAAGCACTAAAATCCCTCTCCAGAAAGGGCCACAGCAAAAGAAGAGCATGTATTTTTCTAGATATTCCCAGAATATTGAGGAGCGGATGTTTTTTTCAATAATAGGATCAATAACCTCTTTCTTACTCAGATGCTACCCCTTGGCCATCTTATCTTCAAGGATGGCACAGGGCTGGGGTGTCTGACACAGCCACAGGATTAGAAATTATAAATGACAGCGATAATATATTCCTCTTAGATTAGATTTATGCGAGATATTTAGTTTTCATCATAAGTTCTAATTAAAAAGACATCTAAAAATGGGGAAGCCCCAGGACGTGAGCCCGGCCGAGATCACATGGCAGAAAGAACAAAGATGGTTTTCAGGTCTGAGGAGAGCTCACACTGATTCCATTTATCCCCAGCGATGGAAGTATTGCTAATTTCCAAAGCTTTTCAAGGCACACAATATGCAGGCATCAAGTCATTTGTCCTTGGTTGCTTAGTGATCTCCAAATGGAGGCACAAAGAAATTCATTGGGCCCTTATTCTGCCTAATTCAAAAGGTTACATATTACGGTCAAGTCCATCATTAAAAATATATAACAATTCAATCTGTAGAGGGAAACAAGCCCTATTCTCCAGGAAAAAGACTTATTAGAACGTGGATACGTTATTGATACTGCATTCACCACCTCTTATAATGGCAACAGAAATTAGTAAATGCCACTGGGGTGCCTGTAGCACATTTAAGAGTGGGTTACATGGCAATAATTGAACACATCCTTTTTTCCTTCCTCTTTCCTCTGCAGCAGCAATCACACTCCGATTTCCTCTACGGCAGGTTGTCTTCCTTCGCTTTCCGCATCTTGTGGCTACTGGGAAATCTCTGTTACAGGTAAGAAAAATTGTACGTGGCCCACCGACAGGAAAGCACAGAGGAGGAAGAGGGTCCTTCCAGACGCCCCATGGCCATGTAACACTCCAAAAGGACAACGAAAAGAAAACAGGGAATTGCTCTTGCCACTGATGGCAATTCATAGAGATCACCCCTTATAATATTGTTCAGTAATACAATATCCTCATTGCTGTCAAATTCGAGCTCTACTTGTCTTCATTTACATGGCACAGTCTTACACAACCCGTAAATTAATGCAGGTTGGAAGCAAGCAACACAATAAGAGCATCAATATTATCTAAACCAAAGAAAACTACGAGCTGCACTGGAAGTGACACAGCAATAGCTTCTATGGGAAAGATATCCTGAAGAAGAATCCCCTGGTTATTAGCACATATAATCGGGAGAAAAGGCTTATGAAAATAGCTGTGGGATGAAAACATTCAGGAAACATTGCTGCAACCAAAGCTGATTCATGAAACCTGTCAGGATTCCCTTGGATCCTTGAGAAAACCAGTGGAAATCACAAAGAGTCCAAGATGTTGATAGGGCACCTATAAAGGGCCTCCAACACATTCTGTGGTGTGACTTTTAACTACGTTGCAAATCTCATCCATGAGCTTTTAGGTAAGATCTAAAAGACAAAGAACACAAAAATCTCAACAGAAAAATACATTTGGAAAATATCTAGAAATACATCATTTTAAGCAAGATTCAATAAGAGTAAGGCCAAGTATTGCTCTTTCAAATAAACAAGCCTGATTTAAACTTGTTTGACATGATGAGTTCCATCAGAAAATCTTCTAATTTACCTGGGTGTAAATGAGGGGAGAAGAAAGGTAATGCAATTCTCATAATGTTTATATTTAGACTTAGTACAAAGCATCCTCTCAAAGTTTTCAGAATGAGGTCAGTCTACAGTGCACCACATCACAGGGATGGAATGAAATTACACCAGGATAAATCTCTGAAAGCAGCACTGTAAGCAAAGACCCAATGTTATATTAATGTGTTTTAAAAAATGGGAAAAAAATGAGTGCAATAAATAACTTTGAATAAAGTCAAGATGATATTACAGCGCAGAAATGATTTATCCAATATAGTAAACATCAGTCTTGACTGCAGATACTGAGCCAAACCCGGTCAAGTCCAATCTGTAGTAGATTAGCCAAATTCAGCTACAACAAAGCTCAAGTAATTGTAGCTTGAAGGGAAATATTTAGGTCAAATTCAGTGTAAGGAAAACTGGAAATTACTTATAGGGTGCAACTCGAACTGCTGAGGAGGGCAAATGGTTGGAGGATTTTAACTTGCAGTTACTTGGACAAGGTGGAAGCAGGAAAGAAACATCTGTTTATTCTACCAGTTTTGAAAAAGAGTCTTTCCAGCCTAAATTAGAGGTGATTTAATTGCATCGATAAGTGAATGTTAATACACGGTGACGTGGCCAGCAGATCTTTCACTATTAGATGCTTTTCTTGGTCCACCTTCCTCCTTTCCGGGAGCAGGTTTCCACAAACGGTCACGTTAGTCCCAACGCGTTGGCATTTTAAATGGATTTACTCTGAATTCACAGCAGTGTAGCAGAAGCAAGGCTCTGCACTTCCAATTATGGAGGCTATATAACTAATTACCACATTTTTACACGGTGAAGCTTTCAATTTTGTGTCACGCACAAGCACTCGGTTGCAATCATTACATCCATTTCTGGACCACCCTCCCAGCACGCTGCACGTTCCCTACGCTGCTATTCCAGCCATGCCGCGATCCCAACTCTTGGAGATCTTAGCTAATGCTCCAGTCTATAAATATCGGAATCATCTGATTTTTTTTCCAGGCATTTCTGCTAAATCTCACTGTCCAGCCCAAAGTTCGAGTCAGCTGAAATTGCAATCTCCTTTATTTTGGTGTGAAATCCTGACTTTTTAAATGGTTTTCATACAAAACAATGCATTTCAAATGGATATGAACCTGGCAAGATCAACTCTTCTTAATTTGGGTGACAAAAGAGAAAATACTGCCTGTTTTGTTCTCTCCATGTCAGCTTTGACAGCGTGTGTGATACTAACTTGCTGCCTAACCCTGACTTTTCCATGGAAGGATCCAGGAAAAAAACATGGTAATGCTATCACTTTTGTTCTGCACATTTCCAAGTTTATCTTTGGATTGAGATTTGGGACCGGGTTACTGGGTTACATTTTGGGGGAACTCGTGAGCAACTGACAAGATGCCAAGCCCTGAAATCCACTACCAAAACAGATACCAAAAAAAAAGAGCCATTTCCTCGGTGTGGAAGTTATGATAAAGAAGCCACGGGGCCAAAGGTAGAAGTAAACTAACTTAAGCACATACAGATTTCTCATGCACTAAAAATATTCTTACTCTTTGGGATATTTAATAACTTTAAGTCTCTGATAACTCTCTTGACCTAAGAATTAATTATCTGAATTTAGTATTAGTAATCGAGTTTGGTTTTGATAGCTGCCAGCTGTAACCTGATGGGATGAAGTTTAGTCACATGGAAGTCCCTCGTTGTAGATATTCTAGTATCCTGGATCTCTTTGCACTCATCAGTTTTATATCTTTCTGCAAATACCAGAAGAAAGGTCTTTTTTAGGCTCTGGCAAAGATCTTGGAACAGGAAAATGTATTAGTTGCCAACAACGCACTGATTACTGTAACAGAGTATCCTGAAATCTCTACCCTTTTCCTTTTAATATCAAAACTTGATTCTGATTTAGAGCTGAGCCGTTTGACAGAAGGTGTTTCCTCAGTGATAACCTGTGTTGAGGTTGACTATATGTGACTATTGTACAAGGCAAAATTCGGCGACTTGGAATCACAAATAAATTAAGTCTTATATCATTTACAAGAGTTTTTTGTCAAGGGTAGCCCCAAAACAGCAGCCCTAGACAAAGTCACAGAGATCTTCTCCTTAGACCAGCACTCATGAGGCTAAGCACCAAGAAATTCCTCCCATGTTATTTTCTGCCCAAAACAGATATTGTGAATGTTACAGTTAACATAACTCCTCCTCTTGAAAATGACAGTATTAACATAAATAAATAAATAAGGGTATCTACTTCTTCATTACATCATACATTGTTTTTCTATCTGATTCTGGACTTCTGTATTGGCAAAACAGGAAAATTATGTAACAATTCCTGGACTATTAAATGTCTAAATATTAAATGTCTCTATATTAATACAGAATATAGACTAGAATCTGCAAAAAATTACTCGATGGCTCTAAGCCCAGGACAGCCAGACTCTTGGCTTCACAAGGGAACGCACTGACCGAGAATGGTTAAAACATTTGCTACAGATACAGATTGCCAGGCCTGGATCAAACAACAGCTCTCCACGTTTCCTGCAGCAAAGATTTCACATCACAAGCACCAGAAAGCACTGTAGAAAGTGCTGACCATGAAGACATCTTCTCTGGGTTACGCTTTTTGGACAGGATAGGAATCGCCGCACAGAGGAGTCAAGAACACTAATTAATCTAGTTAGGACATTTTGCAAACAAAATGCTTTTCACGAGCTGATACAAGGGATCTGGATACACAGCACCTATAACATGAGGTCTCTTTCCTACTATTCTAGCATATTTAGACAGTGGGCTCCTCATTTACGGGCAGATTATTTCTCCTTACTAGTTTTGTTGCATGGATGGGACTTGCTAAGACACTAAGAGTTGGCTTCACTCTACAAGGGAAACCTATGTGCTTGAGTATTTAAATCATAGTATTTGATCAAAACCTTTAAGAGGTCTTCCATTACCTTTTCTTCATCAGAAAATACATCCAGAAACAAGTGAGACAAAAACGTTAACACATGTATAGAACACTGAATTGAATATAGTCAAAATTAAGTTGAATATAAGTCAAATATTGAAGACAGTTCGAAATAAAGTTGAAATTCTGACCTGTTGTCATTGAACAGATTGCTGTAATGCCAGAAGCAGCCCAACATTAACATGCTGCCTTTCTATGTTTTTGCTTCACTTTGCAAATATTTGCTTTATTTTTGCTTCCCCATGCACAGCAAAATTAAAAAGGACGATTCAAGATGGTCCAACCCAATTCTGCTGAAAAAAGAAAAAATGGCTGACGTGATAGGCATGTCAGCAGAATGAGCATATGCCCTGGCACAAAAAGCAGCATTTAAAAGCCTGAAGGAATTATTTAAAAACTTTTATAGTAACACAAGAAAGCATAAAAAAAATGCTTATGATTTCAGTACGTTTACATTTGATTAACTAAAACATTCCAGACTTGTACATCACCTCTCATCTCCTTACAATCCTCAGCTCACTTTCGAGTATCAGATCCGGAAAACAGGTAATCCTGACAGATTTATTCTGCCTTCTACTTTTGTCTGTACCCAGGCATCTCTAGAGATTTACTTATTTCATATCATTAATTGTCTTATTTTAAAAATTTAAGGACATATTTGTATTATTCCTTCCTTTTAAGTCCATCTTAATGCCTACAAGCTCTCAGCATACTGCAGAATTTCAGCATCATGCATCTTAATTAGTTGGAAAGCGCACACTATATTATAGAAAACCAATTAAAAAAAATAATTGCGATGGAGTTTATTGTGGACTTCATGTGACTTACTCTGCACCTGATTTTTGGAGAATCAAACGATTCTTTTTAGCTCTCCATGCAACCTTATTAAGGGTCAGCTTCATCCAAACACGCTTCCCCATAACTCTTGCACTACGATTCTCATTCTTGTGATTTAAAACAAAATTTAAATTTCTCTGCAGAAAGAAACACTGAAAGGACTAGGAAAACATAAATAATTGTGTGAAATTGTCTAAAAATGTAAAACAGCCAGAAACATCATGAATCAAATGCACACTAAGGCAGGCAGTTTCTATGGAAACTTTGACTGCTTTTATTTGCTATGAAAAAAAAACCATCTTGCCCAATACAGTGAAGACAGTTTAAGAAATAAACCATACAAATCATTGCTCTGACGAACAGATAAGAAAATAGGTAAGAAGTGGCAATAGCAGGATAAAATGAGGATTTTTAAATCCTATCATATTATTTTCAGAGTTCATTTTACTTTTCAGAAGAGCTTTCAAGTGTCATTATTGACTACAGTGTGTGAAGCTAACTGACCCTTCAAAGTTTACCTGCTTGGGAAGCAGGATAGCTAATGGCAAAAGGTTTCCTAGGTCCAACATGGAAGGAGAAAAAATTATACAGTAGCAAGAAGAATTATTCCAGTTTTAAACTTACTCAAACTAGATGTTTTCTAATGATAGAATTTAAAGGAAGATCTGCCTACAAACTAAACGTCTTCCCTCAAGTTATTTTAGTGTTCTTTTGAAAGCAATCACTACCTGAAAATCACCCATTTTCAGTATGTGTTTATCTAGATGGAGTGTTTCTGAGAACTAAATAGGCATTCAGCATTTGTGGCCCTGACTGGGATGTTATTTTGATAAAAACTGATTTTTAATCATCTGTTGGGCTATCTTTTTTCTTCAGCTAAATGAGCTAAAAAAGAAAAAAAGAAAAAAAAAAAAACAAGGCCATTGCCATTTTCAAATGGCACATTACAGAAGGAATAAAACTATTTAGAAACTAACTCCCATGAAAATTCATTAATCGACGCACACGGTTTGGAAGTGGATTTGCACTCATAAATGCTGCTTCCAACGCCAAGAAGAAATGAAAGAAAAACCTCAGGAAATAAAATCATCTCAAAGGGGTCTACATGGGCAGGAGAAGGAATCAGGCTATGGCAGAGCCTGCCAGTATCGGCACATCCGAATACTGCATTGGAGATGCCCTTCTGCTGGGAAATTTTCACCCAAGTTAAATACAAACATTGTTTCAGTAAAAAGAATTACATCACTTTTGCATTAAACATCCAAAGAACTTGACTTACGCTGCTTTTTGTAGAGAGAAGGTTTATAAGCAGCACTTTTGCTTAAATAGGCACTCCAAAATATACCTGATAAATGGAAGTTTTAGACATTAAACTCACATGAACAAGCCACGTGAAAAATAAAAATGTCAAGGGACAAACATAGGAAATGAAATCAAGGGGCAGGGAGAAAGGGGGAGAGTTATTTAGTTTCTAACACTTAATGTGTTTGGCTAAAGCTCATTGAAAGTCTGTTAGCCATTTAATTTAACTAGAAATGTCTAGTCATCTTTATAGAGCCAGTTAGTTGAAGTGTACCTGTTCCGCCCTCGACAGACACAGCATCATAAAAATGTAACATAAACAGAGAGATGTCTATGGGCTTCTGTTCCAGCATGACTGGGAGGCTGCAAAAATGAGGCTGAAGGCAGGAAACAAAACAGAAAAACAAGCAAAAAACAATATAGTGAATATATATACACACACACACATATATATACACACACATATAAAGCAAAAAGCAAGAGCCAAGCAACAGGACAGAATGCGTAACTTATGAGAACAAGCACGCTGTAACTTAATCCAAGGGCTGGAAAAAGAAGGGTCTGCCTAATGTCACTCAGCAGATTAATGGGAAAGTAAAGAAGAAAACAGATTTCCTGCCTGCTCGAGAGCCAGCGCTGCGCTGCAGTTACTCCACTGCCACGTGCTCAGCCTCACTGCCTGCCCAAGACCTTTATAGCACTGTACACTGAATTTTACTGACCCTTTAAGAATATTATATATATTTTTAAGGGTATTGTATATATTAGTTGATATATATGTATAGTATATTGTAGTTTAAAATCTAAATTGGAATTTCTGATTAATTCTGTGTGCACATAAAAATGAAATGCAGCAGCTACTCAGGAAGGGGAAAGCAGTGGGAGACGAACGGCACACAGTGAAGAAGTGTTCAGCCACCATCTGCGGGAAGATTTCCAGAAAATAATCTATCTGCTTTCCATTTTCCCTTATTTTCACTACTTACGTGGTCCATCAGCCCCACCTGGATGGTAGGAAGTAGCTTGTTCTTATATATTTATATGAACACACTTTTCTCACGAGGAAGGGGCTATAACATAGCCCAGATTGCTGTTTACAGAGTAATCACAGATGCATATCCACACATTTGGAGAGAAGAATTATTTTGTTATTACTACCACACAATAATACTAAGCGGTACCAACAATTCACAAAGACACAAATTCAAACTTTTTCAGGCAGATTGCATACTTATTATTTGCTTTCCCAGGTACTTTAAATCATAAGAAGAATAATTGATTTTAAAGTCAGGAACCGTACTATCATTTAAGTTGACTCCAGTTTCATGAAGACAACATATTTGCCCTGTGCAGAACGATATATTCATATTGTATTAAGTATAAGGTGGTGTGAAATAAGGGTATTTCGGTCACTAAAACTTAAAGCTTAAACAATCACCTTTTTCTCAATTGACCTGATTTTCTTGCAGTAGTATTCTTTATTAATCTTTACTGCCTTTTGAAAGAAATAAGCACTTCAAACTCTGTGACTCCATCTTCCGAGTTATAAAACACGTCTTTTTATGCAATGGAAGTTTTCACATCTTATTATCCTTTTTATTTTTCAACATAGGTTTAGTATCTCTCAATTTTACTGGAATAGGTTGGATTCTTAACAAGCAGCTAATATCTGGTTGAGCAGTAATAGCTTAGAAGGTTAATGCAGAAGTACCATCTCTTATCTGGTATTTCACAGACAAGATGTAATTGATGACAACATGCAGAAAACCCTACTCTGCTGTATATAGAACATATAAGGTAGGAGAAACATCTCAGTAGCATCAGAATGTGTCAACCGACCAAGGAAATTACATGTCAACTATGCACCCATTTACAGTGTCTCCTCAAAAGACAGTATTTAAAAGAGTCCAAAGAAAACTTCATAAATCTATTCATGTGCCAAATAAAAATAAGCAGAAGGAAGGGTGACAACTTACTGTAATTTAGGGGAGTTTCATAGTGAGATTCCAACTAAGCAAACCCAAGGACAACTGTCTTAAATTGAGGAAAATATGTTCACTCTCATCTAAGTTAATAGCAAATTTCTGTTCGTATCAAGGCTGTAAGAAAGATCTGCAACACTGTAGTTTAATATCTAATCTATATTACTGCTATATTTTTTGGCACAGTTCTACTTGGAATGCAGTGGTGTGACATGAAAAGTGTGTTTTGTTTGCAGACTTGGAAGGAAATCTGAACTTGAACTAGATTGCACAATGAGGAAGCCAGCAAAGAAATAATTTGATACTCACCATTTTGATAGGAAAAAAAAAAAGCAAGAAAAAACCCACAATTTATCAAAATTTCAAAATTTAGAGCACTTTGTTATTTGAAATTAAAAGCAAAAAAGAAAAAAAAAGCCAGAAGTGTTAAACTGCCAGATTGCTAAACATCCATTTTGTTGTTGTCCATTTCTAATTTCCATTTAGAACCTAGTTTTCAGTTTTCACAAAATGAACAAAGTTACCATAAATTATAAGCAGAAATGAAGATATGGGACCTTCGGTTAATGGATGTGAACTACTTCAAAGCAGTTTGGGGCTACTAGGTTCAATACCCTCCAAATACTGCAGAAATAAAAAGTAGTTCCACTGGTTATGAAACAGAAAAGCTACTAATCCTTTACATTAGCACATTAAATCTCAAAATATTTGTGACAAATTCCATACATCTTCTTTCACTTCAGCTCAATTCACTTCAGCTACTGCTGAATTAACGCAAAGTCTGCAGGGTCTGTTCAGCACAGTACTTTAACGGGCTCTCCACATTGTACACTACCTAAACCCTTATCTAAATTTGATTTTGGTTTTATTCAACAGGCAGCTTGGCTTGGGATGCGCTCCCTTCGACTCTTGTACAAGAGCTAAATCCCCAGTTTTAGCACATGAGAGTTGTGGGCCTTTAGGAAAACACTTCTTCATGGAGCAAGAAAGAGAATTTTCTCAGAATGGCATGTGTGGAAGTAGTGGTAAATGCAAAGCACAACATGAATCAAATTCTAGTCCTGCTTAAAAAAAATCAAATTATTAGAATATTTTCAGATTATCACTGTAAGCAGATACACAAAAGATGAAGAGGATCAAATGAAGTTTGATGGTATCTTGGTGCTAAATTCAACCAGATAAGGTTAAGCAATACTTATATTAACAGTTTACTTTGTGGTATGAGAGTTTATATGCTACATGTGAGTTACACATGCAATACTGGAATACTGAAATATCTGTTCATCAAATGAATCCATATGGACATTACAGTTTTGCTCATCCTCCCTCTAAAAACAGGTCTTTGTTGTGCCTTGGCAACACAAGGATCAAAGTCTTGGATCTCTTTCCCAATCCACCAAATATCGATGCCAAGTGGGAGAATGGCAATTAAAATGAAGTGGAAGATATTCAAATTGGACTGGGAGGAAGCCACCATCTCCATTCCCAAAGAATTTTGGTTATCATTGGTCAAGGACAGAGCAAACTCCATGTCTTGGAGTTAGGAGGATCTACTGCGTCAAAAAACTGAATGATCGTTGGCTAAAAAGAAATGCTTTTTCCTACTGATCACTGATACCATTTCCAAAAGGGAAGGAAGAAGGTGGTAGCAATTCTCTATGAAGTGAAAAATAAAACCTTTACCCTAATAAAGAGAATCTTCTCCCCGACTCTGTATCTTCCTTGTGAAAGGCGCTCCACACAGAATTTATTAGGGCATTTACAAGGTGGATCTTCTGAAATGTGCTTAACCTGAAAAGTTAAACAAAAAGAAAGCAAAGATAACATTCAAAATAATAATCATAGCCAGGTAGGGAAGATAAGATCATTGTTGAGAGGAAAGTTAACAGAAAGTTTTAGAATATTTTAGATGGTTTGCCCTTGGATGATTCCCCAAAAGAGCAGATCTGTTGAAGCAAACTCCTTCTGGACATTCAAATTGCAGTTCTGTTAAGGAAGAACAAGTACCACATTTCCACGTACTCCATTTCTCTGGAAGAGGAACCAGTACGCTGGGGGCAAAGAACATAAAAAGTTGGAGGAGCTTCCTAAAGGTTCTGTCCACTTGGGGTAGTTTTCCAGTGACCTTTTCAGATACAGTTTCTGAAATGATTGTTATCTAAATAATTTTAGCATCTTGTAGAACAATAGGTGGCAATTAGTCTTAGCTTTTCTAAATAAGGTGGCGATTTCAAAATGAAAATATTTCATTTTAAAATTAAATGTAGCACAGGGCCTATGTGGATATTTGACACATAACAAAAGTGATTCTCAATAATCAGATGAATTCATTACTCGCTATTTGAACATATTTAACTATTTTAAGATGATCATTCCTGCGATTCCTATGAAGAAATGAGATTTAGGCTCCGTTTCAGGAGAACCAAACTACTGAGACAATCGGGGTGTAATAGAAATAACTTTATGGGAAGCAGGAGCTGATAACTTAAATCCAATATAAGTTGCTTAGGGTCTAAAAGATGCATTCCTGTGTCTCCTGGAACACAGCACAAAGTCACTACAGTCAACTAAAAGCAAACTCGGGCCGAGACCTTCACTGCCCATCCTGCTGCTGAGGCTTCCATACCTTTCCAACCCCAGAGGACCCACAAGTTATTATCGAGTGGAATTTGGAAATCAAATAAGGAAGCAGAGCGAAGAGGTATATCCTATTTTATTTTGTGTCTGGACTATATGAGCGCTGCTGCTATTTTATGTTGTGAGTGTCTGGGGCAGTGGGGGTCAGGAATCTTGCTGGATGAATTCCATT
The DNA here is from genome assembly GCA_013389825.1 of Crypturellus undulatus. NCBI lineage: Eukaryota > Metazoa > Chordata > Aves > Tinamiformes > Tinamidae > Crypturellus > Crypturellus undulatus. The sequence goes on from VWPW01014751.1 coordinate 27,413, forward strand.
CTGCCTCTATGCTCACTGCTTTCTAAATTAAAGAAGGTGCCTGGAGACAACCTTCATATTCCTGCAGGATACACAACTGCCTGCCTCCTTCTACACATAAATATAAATAGAAAAGGCAAGAAAAACGTAATTATTTGCATCAAGCAATACAAAGTTCTCCAAAAAAAAAAAAATGACCAAACATTATATTCCATCTGCTTGCTGTAACTGAAAAGTGGCACATGGATTTTTCAAGAAGTGCTTTGTAACTCCCAGGTGGCATATCTACCATGGAATACAGCAGTTACTATAGTAACTGCTGCTTTTTACGGAATATATTTGTACTTTCCAAGTTTAACCTCTTCGTGGTCGCAACATGTGCCCTTTCATCTGAATGAAACGGCTTCAAATGAAAAGCCCTCTAGGGCTTTTAAGAGAAATGAGCGCTGCAGTATAGGGCAAAAAGTATAATTAAAAAAAAATCAAAGCTAATAATGTGAAAATAAATCTCGATTTTCTTACTGAGAAACGTGCAGAGTTGCAGCCTAAAAATTAGGCTGAGATTACTCAGAAGTATTTGTTAACAATTCGTACAAGGCACGATGGGCCAAGTCTCATAATCCCGATTCAGCTCTCAGACACAACACCAAGTGGGTGTTGATGAGTAAGAACTGATTTAAAAAAGAAAAAGGAATGGAATAATAAGAAGGGAAGTTGGATGGAGACACAAAGTGAGCCTAAACTGCTGATTCTCCTCCACAATGCTACATTTTTTCCAAACTTCGGGCATAAATAATTGCGGTCAAAAATAAAGGAGGAAGAGCTTCCCCATGCACTTACAGCATCATCCAAGAGCTTCCCTGTGCTCTTTTTCCCTGGAGACTTTGTTGGTGACGGTGAAGGAGATGGAAGGGGGGCTGAAAGTGTTTCCTCTTGCTCAATCTCTTTTTCCAACTTTATTAATCCGGGCGGCTCCACTCCAAACCTGTTGAAAAACACGTAAACAAATTACTAGGGCTTCTAAAGGATTTCATATTTTCACCATAAGACGGCAGATAGAATTTATGCTCTCTATATCACGCTATCGAGCAATAACAAATTCCTAAGTACATTAATAAAGGAATACAAAATATATCAGGTACATCAATCATTGATGCCATCACCCTCTTTACAATGGCAGAATACTTGTAGCCCAGCTAAAACAAACACCTGCTGTTTTGGCATAGAGTGTCTCATATGCAGGACTTAAGAGGGAGGCTCTAAAAACCAGCGCCTGCTTCTGAAAGCTTTATGGCCCACGATTAAGTCAGTATCTCAGCAAGAAGCAGAGCTTGGAAAAACGTCAGGAGTCCAAGAGCCCATCCTATTTTCCCAACCATTGATAATTCCTCTCTGCTTTTTACTCCGGCAACATTGAACAAAAAAAGATAAAAAGAAATCAAGAGATCTCCTTTTCCAGGCGTCAGCTGCAAAAAGTGATCATATAGTCTTCCTAGCAAACTGCTTGTGTGAAAGAAACCATATTTTCTTCTGTAGTAGGAAAAGTCTATAAGGCGGATGCAGAAGTGTGCTGCCTTCTCCTAGCTGAAGATCTAGACACTAAAACAGCGAGGCAGAATTTATAAGAAATACAAAAATTTAAGCTAAACATCATAATGTTAAAATCAGAAATAGAAAGGGCACGAGCGTATATATTGCCTCTTGTATTTTGCTGATAAATTTTAATTTAGTCACCCTAGTGCCTAGTAAGTTAACATGAAGAGAACTAAGAACCATGAGAAGCGAATCTGTGCTTGTGTTGGCTTCTAACCGCCGCAGCCTGCCGAAGGAAAAGGCAGCCAGCGCCGAAGCGAGCGCTTATATCCAATCCATCTACTTCCTGTCTGTCTGCAGATGCCGACAGGCTGTAAATCACTAAATTCCCGGCGGGCTCTAAGCCTACACCTGCACGCAGCCTTACTCATCAGCGAAACCTCCCCTGCTCTGTGGAACGCTCTTGCTGCTTTCCGTAATCTCCAGTTTTCATCACTGCGATGGACTTTTACAGTTCCCGCTGAGTTCAGTACTCTGAATTTTTCCTCCGATGAACTGAATAAAACAACCCTATACTCTTCATCCGCCGCATCGACCTGAAGCAAAGTTACGAGAAGGCTGAAAGGGGAGAAAAAGCCTCTTCGGAGAGGGGGTTGTCAGGCAGCAAAGGTACAAAGTCTGCTCTGGAAGGTATGCTGAGAATTTCCTTTGCTGCTTTTTTCTAGCCTGCCTTCCCATAACTGCAAATGAAGCAGCATCAGACTGTAACATGATCCGCACTAGGTTTCTAAGAGCACCACTTCCCGTTTTCTTTTTTTTTTCCCCCAAGAAAAAAAATGAATAAAATAGCAGAAACATTTTCAAATTGCTCAACAGACTAATTTCACAGCAAAGTCATCTGGGGGTTATTTAGCCTCCCAGAGTTTAATAGCTGCATAAGTTCATTGTTTTTGCAGAAAAGGTAACTCAGCTGTTGTCCATCATATAACCTCGCTCTATACGCACTCGGACAACCCATACCCACACACTCAGGCAGCCCACACTCATCTCTTAGCAAATAATTAACTTTTCCATGAAGTGCTCATTAAAAACATAACGTGGGCAAGTGATTGATTTGGCCCTCGTATCGTTTCAGTTGAAATGATTCTTTAAAATACTTTCAAATATTGTACAGGAATGCTGGACGCATGCAACTTAATACCAGAGCGCTGTGTATCGCCAAGGTACAATTTTATCCCGTGTGACCGAATCCTTCCTTCTCTCACAAATGCTCTCATCTGTCCCACATGAAATCTACTGCAGCACACAATGGCCTNATCGCCAAGACACAAGTTTATCCCGTGTGACTCTTCCTTCCTTCTCTCACAAATGCTCTCATCCGTCCCACATGAAATCTACTGCAGCACACAATGGCCTATTTCATTTATTCAAAGTTGACAGGATGACCTCAGAATTTGGTGTTCATCCCCAACCAAAATCCAGGAGAGTTGACCAGGCTATTCTGCTGCCATTAAGTCCCTGTTTCTTGCAGAATAACAGTTGAGGCTGGAAGGTACCTCTGGAGATGGCTCTTCCAAACCTTATCTCAACGGAGGGTCAAATCCAAACTTGCAGCAAGTTGGGCAAGGCCTTCTCCAGTTAAGCTCAAATTTACTAGATGGAATGAAAAATCGATCTTCCCCTTAAACAACCCACAAGCTCGTTAGTTTATAGTCCAATCTCAAGTCAATCTGCATCGATATGAGAGAACTACATTGACTTAGGAGTGCTTTAAGACTGACAGCTAACAGCAATCTAACTAGGCAAATTGAACTAAGGGGCTAAGAGCTGGCCTCTCTGTGAACGGGCCAATTTCTGCTTCCAGAGCAGAACACAAAAAGGAATAATAAATTATTCAGGGTCTCTTATTCTTGCGGTTCCATAGATATTCATTGAAGCAGCTTTTGAAGATCTCTATTTATAGCTTCTCTTCCGGAAAGCAGAACCCAAGACTGTTAGCAGAGCTAGTTTGCTTTATACGGCAAGAAAATACCTGACTTTTCGCTCCTCCTTGGAGCAGCACAACTCTAAGGTCAATTTAACATGTTCTTCCATATGCTCAGAGAAGGCAATAGATGAAATCCTGTCTATTTTCCTTCTACATATAATTCTAGTTAACCACAGCTCTGGGCCACGCTGGACTGAACCAAGATTTTAGAGAGAAGGAAAAATAAAGTTAGGAAACATCCCAAGGGAGCTGTACCTAAACTACAGCTACCTGTAATTCAATTCTCAAATTAAAATATTAGTTCTTAAAATAAAAATAAAGGTCTCTTTCACATGAATTGGAACTAAAAGGGATTCTCCAGAAACTAATGAGACTGCCCAAACAGCAGAACACTTGGAGACAGATATAACTGTGGTTTCCATGCAAAACCAGGCAGCTGCACAGATATGTTGAGACAAAACTGCACAGGTCAGGGGAAGATCAGTTTATTAGCAGTTAGGTTAATGAAGTCCCTGTTGTTTATATGCAGAAATGATTGTCGGAAGAAGCAGCTCAAAGGATTTATTTTGGAAAAATAACAATAAAAAAAACAGAAAACACACACAAACCTAGGAAAAAAATTCTTTCATCCCAATATGAACACAGCCAAAAAATACCTCAACTGCATTAATACAGATCCCCTTATATTGCTCAAACAACTGCCCATAACATCTTCTCAAGCAAGATTTTTAAACCTAATCTGGGTAAACGCTAGCTTGAGATGCACCGATGTAGTGGCTGGATAGTCACTGCTTCAAAAACATAAATATTTTTTAATACTTTAAATATTTGCACCAACCTTGCTGCAATCCTTCCAAGCTCCAGCAAACAAAGGCACACTTCCCTTGGCTGCTTGTGGAGAACTAGAAAAGCAAAATAAAGATGGAAAATATTTACAATAAAAGCTATTTTAGAGCTTTTGCTGATAAACAGAACGTAATCACCAGCATCTAAACTCTTGACTGCTAAAGCTTGGTTTCCTTTTGCATCTGTGAAGAGGATGTGATTAAAGATTAAAGTACTGTGGTCTCAGAGTACAAATGATTTAGGAAATTCCTATTCAATTCCTATTTGAAAATAAAAGCCTAAATCACTGAAGAATTGAGCTATTTCACAACCTGCAGCTCATAACTATTTAAAAATAATCAAGAGCTCTGACAGAAGGAAAAAAAATATCAAAAGTAAATGAAGGAAATTAAAATAATGCTTTTCTTTCTACAAGAGCATTCTTATCTTTCAAATAGCTCTTATAAATTACTTTTTTCTCCTGTATATATACACATACATATATGCAAGCTGGATTCAGCATAAGAGCAGGGGAGAACTCCTGTAGTTTTTAAGCTTCCTAAGCAGCTGGGCACCCAGTATGAATTTCTCTTTCCGAAGCACCACCATAAGTCCAAGAATTGATTCATTTTTTTTCTTTCTTTCTTTCAGGATTGACATAAGCAGTGCTTTGTAGAGAAGTCTAACAAAACATATAACAAAACCCCAAATCAACTTATGAGGAAAGGTTGGTGGCTGTTTGGACCAGTAAATCTCCTATTGAACAAAAACCTTTGTGTTTTGGGTAAAACGCAGGTTTTGAAAGCCTTCCTGATATCCAAGTATTCTTTCTTGCTACAAAGTAATATTTGCATGAAACAGTTAACTAGCAATCAGTGGTTTTTAAGTGTTAAGTACATGATCCATGAAATATATTCTGCTGCTTTGATTCTAGAGCAGTTGGGACTATGTCAAAATAAAACCCGATAGTAAGAAATAGGCACCTTCCAAAACATAAATGATACGATTTTAAAACCGTCAAAATATTTCTGAGTTCCAGTTCACACATTTCCCCATTTAAAAAACTTGGAGGGGAGGAGGAGAAGAGAACAGTAGTAGATGATCATCATCAAGTCATGACATTTGCAAACAGATCTATAGGGGGGACCAAAAGACCTGAGCACAAAGGGTAAAATGTTTCTATTAATTCTGAAGATCTTTTATGCAAGTGAAATGCAAAGCTCTTGATCTAGTCACACTTCATGCACTACCCAATGTGGAACGGTGAAATCCTTGTTAGAGGATGAGGAGTTGTGCAGGCAACAAACAACTGTGGAAACGAACGTGTGGTCGTGTGATAACAACACCAAGTGCTTCCGAGAGGAAAGGGTTAGCATTCCTGAGGACTATACCAGCATGCAGGATTGGGAGCTTTGGAGAAAAACAAGCATTATTTTGAATAGTGCAATACCCCCACTGGAAATAATTGAGATTATCAAGAGTTTGGGGGGGCTACCAGCTTGGAATGGAACATTCAAGAGGGAAAGCCAAAGCTATGGAGATACAGGAATAGATTTCTAACCCTGATTTGGTCTCAGACTTTCAGAATTACCTTGAACAAGCAAGACTGACCACAGCCTTTTGACCAGGTACAAGTGCCTCGAGATTTCTGGGAGCTCCTTTTCAGACACTGGATGTCTGAGAACAAATCTCATTTGATGACTAGAGGAAATTCATTCCGAAATGAATGATTTATAGGTTCAGGTTGAAATCCAACACTTCTAGCTAGGGTTTTCCATAGCTTCCTGTGGGAGTTGCATCTCTCATGCGCTGAATTACTCACTACAGTCTATATTAGTATTTCCTTTTCAATAAAAGGCACCAACTCCACTTTTTGACCTGACAAGACACTCCGTCCCAAGCGCCTTAAATATACATCTGCCAGGCAGCATATTTTCTGCAATGGCAGCAATTTATATTTAGCTTGACAAGGTAAATATCAGAAAGTAGAAGAGTAAATATTAAGGAAAATATTCATTTCTACCACAGCTTCACCTAGATAGAAATTGCTTTGTCTTTAGCTAGAGGCAAATAATCATTTCTCGTCAGCTATTCGGTCAGTCTATTTTTCAGAACTTGCAAGTGGGCACTTGCACTGTAACCCATGGGACTCCAACTTCATGTCACATCCCACAACAGTTTGTACCATTCCCAAACAATCATCTGTGACTGCATAAAGATAGGATGTATCATAACATTTAAATGGATTTAGTGAAGGTGGCACAGGCAGGCATAATTATAGCCTTTTTAAATTACAGAGTATTGGATTTTGCAGTTAATGCTGTTTCTGTACACCACTTCCTTTAAATTTTCAAGCTTGACAAGAAGGTAATAGGAAGATTTAGAAAGAGCAGGTAGAACTCAAGGCATCCTGACAGCTACAGATCCTCTCCTCCTACATTTCTGCCACCTCCAGCCTTCCTTGTCTGCTGTATCTTGCTGCTCCTGGCATCTTTTCCAGATATTCCCAGTCACCCTTTGCAGCTCCTCTCTGGCAATAGCTTCTTTCCTCTACACAGACCCGTGTTTTTGCTGCCCATTTCTCCTTTTCAAGGAGAACTCCCCTCAGTCTATCCTGCACTTCTAATCACCATCGTAGCAGCCACTGATTTAGGAAAAATTCAAAAAAGATCTTTCCTCCTATGGCCTTTTATAGTGTTAATATTTTCCTCCTGTCCTATATGAGTAATTCTTGCTAAAGTTGCTTTGACAGCGGTTATTCTGCTCAGTTTATCCCAAATGCATCACTGCAAAATAATATGCCATAACTAAATTAAGGGGCTATGTTTCTCTTTTCCCCCTCCCATATTCAGCATTAGCAGGTACAGCAGTCTCAAAACAGCTAACATTTCAAATACAGCAGCTACACAGCTAGTAAAGGGAGGCAGAACTCATTTAAAACACTATGCATTTACTGGAACTCATTGATTTAAGGTGATAACCCAGCCGTAACAGTATCTAGAATGCTTCTATAGTCCTCAAAGCAATACGACATATTCAACAGTATTGGATAGTTTAGTAAAACGCTGTGAAAGACAGACAAAGTCTTATTCTGATGCAACCAGACATAAAACTTAACCTACTACCGAGCTCTCAATGTGTCACTAAGGGGTAAAGAATGTACTTCCTTCGTGTAATATGAAATTAAATAAGATATTCAGGGTATTAATATAAAACATCTTTTGCCACTATACATAGGACATTTTTAAGCAATCAGCGTTTGTTGTTGTTTTTAAACACACAAATACAGTTTTAGCGTAGAAAGCAGAGGTGTTTGAGTCTATTTTTTTAACCCTAAAACACTAGGTATGTCAGCTCCTCCACTTAACAAGTTGCATCAAAAGAAGTCCGTGTCTCTCAGTGCACACACATACACAACGTTACGGAATACACGAGCACACGAGATGAATACATCAACATCAACACTCCTAAAACAAGTGACACACATGAGCATGCTGGCACACTCGGTGGCAAACCCTTNGCGTTTGTTCTTATTTTTTTTTAAACACACAAATACAGTTTTAGAGTGGAAAGCAGAGGTGTTTGCATTTGAGTCTATTTTTTACCCTAAAACACTAGGTATGTCAGCTCCTCCACTTAACAAGTTGCATCAAAAGAAGTCCGTGTCTCTCAGTGCACACACATACACAACGTTACGGAATACACGAGCACACGAGATGAATACATCAACACCAACACTCCTAAAACGAGTGACACACATGAGCATGCTGGCACACTCGGTGGCAAACCCTTGTCTTGCCGGGTGGATTCTTTGCCGTAGAACAGATGCAGAATATTCATTGCTTGCAGATCCTATAAGCAGCCAAAAACACTAGGTTACCAACAAAGAGCTCGTAACTTTAACCACGTTCACCTAGCCAAGGCCATCATAAAAGAAATCGCAACATTAGCCAAGAGTTTTCTCCACACTTGAGCTCCGTAATATAACTATCTCCATCAAGACGGAGATTCACCTTGGAGATGGTTTCAGTTAGTGGAATTACAATTCAGCAACTGTGGATTTACTGTCCTGAACCCTACAAAGGAGGACTTGCAAAATATACAGAATTCATGGAAAAAGAGGAGTTGCAGACAGAGTTAACACATTGTGTTCCAAGCCCTCGATCCAGGCAGGTTATGAACTTGCAAGTTATTTTTCTTATTAGGAAACATTTCAGAATAGCTTTTCATTATTATTCTTTTAGGAGATATTATAAAAATATTGTTTTCCATAAGAAACCTCTCACAAGCGGATTTTGAAATCAAAATTTCAACTTCAACCCAGTCTTTCTGATCTGCTGAAGTAAATCACCACGTTGAAAACAAGCAAGTTGCTATGTGATCAGTATATCCGCACAAAATCCAGACTATTACCCATTTATTCTTATCCCAATAAAACACAATTTTCTGCACCTGCCTGATTTAGTGTCTGTTTTAGTGCCTGATATAGTCCCATTCCTGGGAGAAACATCTTCATATAACTTCAATCTAAATGCTAAGGGGAGTGTTGGATGCCTTGACTTGTAGCTATACTTATAAGATTCACAGACATTTGCTATATTCAAAGACTTCAGCTCACATCAGGAAGAGACTTTTTTATATAAAAGTAATTAGAAATAATAATTAATAATTGCTTGGGTAGCATATATCCAATTTTGCTAAATGCTAAAAAAACAAAACAAAAAAAAAAACCCCACACACTCAGGAATATTTCAGACAGTACAATGACTTGAAAAAAACATCTGCATCACAATCATCTAAATTAAATATTTGCATACAATAAGGCAGGCAGCATAGAATAAAAGGAAGGAAGAGAAAAAAATCAAGCAAATTAAAACATGAACACAGTAACGTTCCTTAATAAATACCAAAAACATTTGCTTTCTCACTGACAATTTATTTACAAAGACTTCATACATCAAAAAGAGTTTATTATTCATTCACCAAGGTCATCCATTCTCAGAAATGCAGCAGTCTATGCAAACACTAATGCGGCGTTATTGCTTTGAAGAGAACTTTAATTACTTACCTTTGCTGAATTTTTATGTGCTATACAGGGGAAAAGTTTGCAAAATTATAAACATGTTATCTCGATGCTTCAACTAACAGAATAGAGATCAAGACTGTCAATTCTGTGAAACTGAGTTCTTTGCCAGGTATTTTCTCCTGGAGAAATACAACTCCATTTCATTAAAAACAAACTAAAAATCTCACAGAACAAAGCAACAGTCAAATGAAAAAAAAATCACTTCACAAATAACAGTGCAAATAGAGCAAGATTGCAAGAGAAGGGGAACTGACTGGTTGCAACCCACATAACTCCAGTTGGAGGGTAAAAGACCTTTTGAGTATGAGAACAAAGGAGCGTCTTGATACAGCACAGTGCGTTCACATACAAACTGGAGAGTCTCTCATCACAAAACTGCTACCTGAGTTCAGATAGCAACCAAACAATTCCTCCTCTTTATTTTGTGATATTCAACTGAATTACAAGCTGGAGCTAAGATAGACATTTTCCATTGAAAAGAGAAGATGAAAAAACATGAATATGTGCTATTAGAATGATGATTTGCTAAACAGTCCAATTCTTTTGACAGAGTACCTGGAAGCAGGATAATAATTATCCTGACTTGCACACAGGAATCGGCTGGAAAAAAAGATCAGTATAGGATGCAGAGACAAATTTTCATATTATCTCCCTTTTTCCTTTATCTGTTCATGTCTCAGATAAGGCTCCAAACTGATCAAATCAGCTCAAGGTCAACCAAACTACAAAAGCAAACTTCTTTAGAATGCCAACTAACACATTAATAAATACATACCCAAACCTTCCGATTCAAATAGGCAGGTATCATCCACCCCTACATCTCTGCACCACGATAAGAAATTTGCTGTGTTGTCTCGTGCAAAAAAAGATCCTGAAGGAGCATTGGCTTTGCAGGGAATCTTCCGTACTGGTAAGGTCTGAAAAACAAAAGCTCTCTACTTAGATACATTTCTATATGTGTATAAAGAAATCAATAAGCAGTTTTTTCGTAGATGGTTAACAGAGATGCCAATATACTGCCTTGTTACGACAGAATTAGAAACAAAAAAGAACAAGAAATCAAAGGTTCGTTAGCCACAAGTTTTCATCTGAAACAGTAGTAGCGACTTATTCTCGATTTGGGACTTGATGTTTTGCACCAGTTCATAGAATTACAACATATACATACAGATTTATTATATATAAATGTATTATGCATTAAACTTATATGTGTTTTATATAAAATGAAGAGAGACTTCAGACTAGGAATTGAACTCTCCTACAATTACACATGAAGTTAGTTTCCGATGTCCATAACTTTGATGTCAGATATGAGAACGCGACCTCAACAGAGTAATTATCAGAGCCATTTTCTTGTCTGCATTTTGCTTGCCCATTTTCCAATGCATGGGATAGACACAGACATCCTCTAGTGTTCGGTTCTCATTTGAGGTTCTCACGTGAAAAATAGACGTCACCCACGACAAAAAAGGAAGAAAGAACGAAACATTGTCACATCTTTTAAAAAAGATCTAAACTATGGAGAAATTCAGCCTCCTTGTTCATTTGCTGTGTTCACTGTTACACTGATTTATGAAACATTTGCTTCTCCGGTCAATAATTAGTCTGTAACAAGTGACCCAAAAGAGATCGAAAACTAAAAAATGTGTCCTAGACTATGCCTAAAATTCAGTTTTAATAGTCTACAAACCCTGGAAACATAGGGAA